>CM041815.1:28025900-28293400 GCA_023376895.1 Aspiorhynchus laticeps | reverse complement strand
TCTGCTGTCGGTACTGGAGAAATTATGAAAACACACATTTATTGTTGCTACATATACACATTATCTTGCAAATTCTATCTCACCAGAGTTGCCAGCTGTTTTATATGCAATAATATTCAAACATTTGTCTATGATGCATTTTTGCTATTCGTAATTCAGAAGCAAGATCGCGCTCACGTGGAGGAGCTTCAGCACGCGCAACATGAAAGCCCTGTTTAATTATGATAGAATAGAGAACTAACTATTAAAACATATGCACTTTATGCCTGTGGCTGTTATATTAAGCTAAGTTTATTTATTTATTTTTGATTTTGATTTTGGCTTCTAAGGATTATAGCCGCGTTTCTTCTAGCACAACTTCCATCCCTTTACAGCGGCGCGCATTCGTTCCTCCCTAACCAAAACTTAACGTCTGAATCAGCTCAATCGGTGATTGTTGTAAAATGCCGTCTTTACTGTTGCTAAATTGCGGGACATGTTTGAAAATAAAACGTTGAAAGCACAATCCGCACAAGAGACGCTGCTCCCCAGGCTGAAATGTGTGTGTGTGTGTGTGCGCGCGTGTGTGCGTGCGTGCCTGCGCAGCGCGCTCCAAAACGGACAAGCAGATTACACTTTGAGCTTCGGGCGCGTCCAAACGATCAAATACACACAAAAATATGTCACAATGGCCAGCTACGAGAGTATTCACTTAAACAGTTTGTCTTAAGTGGACCAGAACTGTTCGGAGAAAATCCGATGTGTGTCAATATATTGCCTTAAAGTGACAGACTGGCGCTTCAATGTTAATCAAAGAAAAAATTCAAAGAGAAAATCCACCACAGCTCTTAATCTGAATAGCGTTATAGTTTTAATAAGCATTAATCTATCAATACATACAGTGAAAACTATGCAGTGTGCATTTACATTTGATTACTTTTAGATTTCTTTTGTAGCTATTACTTGCCTGAACAGTAATGTTAGTAGACCTTCATGGAAAAATTAAAGCACTGTTTATTTCATTTAATTTGTATATTTGTTTTATTGTATTTGTCAGTTTGTTTTTACTTTGTTTCTTTGTTAGTTAATATTCTTACTGTATCTTATGTATATAAAACACTAAAAATGCCTGCACACTGGTGCATTTACAAATTGATGTTTTATATTAATTTAATTAAATATTTATTTTACATTTCAGAATATAAAGTAATGTTAATTCAGCTCCTAATTTGTCATAATATATATATATACAGTATAACAAAAAGTACCGATAAGAATACCGTTAAAGTACCGGACCGATAAGCAGTATCGATAAGAGTAGTAATACCGTTAAAACCTTAACGATACCCATCCCTAAACATTACAGTTTTTTAAAATACTTTTACATTGCAATAATTTCACATTCAATCTTCAAATTAATGTAGAAACAACATAAAGACAGTATATTTTTTATATTTGTTTAATGGGATATTTTTTATGACTGAGGGACAGTATCATTGATACCAACACTACTGATGTCTCTAGGAAATTGTTTTTCCCCCTAATATTTAACCATTGACTAGCCATTCAACATCACAAGAGCTATCAATTTTAACATTAATTAGACTACTTAAAATAAATTCTAATTTAAGTGAACTTAAAACAATCTTCACATAAACCCATTATAATGTCATATGTCATATTTAGTTATCTGTGCCCTTCAGCAAGTAGGAAATAAACAGAAATTGAATAAAGTTATCAAACAATAAATTCTAAATTAAATATAGATGAATTCTTAAAGCTACAAAAGTTATTGATTTCCTCTTTTTTCTATTGTTCTTTGATAAACAGACATCACAGCAGCTGGTTATCAGGTTGTTTTGGCTGCTGTTACTTTAAGAGCTGCCGCTGCTGAACGACACGCATCTCTCTTTACTTACTCTGACCCGCTTCAGGTCTTAAAGTCTCTAATGAGTTGAATCGAGTGTGTTAGATGAGGGAGACAGTGCTGGGCTGCGGAAAACCATTTCAGAGACATGTGCCTCATATAAAATATATTACATGCATGCACCGTTTTAAGGCAGCTTTAATTGCCTTTTTGGTGACTTCATGGATTAACTGATGACATAACTACGACATTGCATGCACATAGTTTCTTTTTGTGATTTGATATGAAATGACACGGGCTACAGCACGCGCTTCGAGCACAGGACCGTTTCCGCGCTCGTTTGACTCGCGTCTGACGCTGAAGTGAAGCAGAGCACGCGGCTGAAACGTCTCCCATTTGATGTGCTCGTTCTGCATTTAAACAAACGATGCTTCTTGTGAAGAAAAATGAGACAGAAACAGAAGTTGTGAGTGGGGTGGCCAACCATTTAACTGCGTTAAATATATTCAACGCGTTAAACTTAAAAAATAATCGCCTGCGTTAACGTGCAAATTTTGACAGCACTAATAAATATACATGTAAAATATAATATATAATAATATATTTTTTCCATAGCTTTAATCTTAGTCATTTTGTTATGTATTTTGTCATTTTTATAATTTTTGTATTGTTTATTTTTTTTATTGTATTACTTATTTTTAATTTTAGTACTTGAATTTATTTTATTTTAATTAGCTGCCAAGGCAAATTTCATTTTCTAAATCTCATTTTGTCATTTTCTAAATCTAATAAACAAGATTTTTCATATAATATTTCTGTTTTATTTTATTATTTTAATGACCAAAATCAAATGTAATAGGTCTATTTAAGAATATCAACACCTCTTCCCTCCATCAGTGTGCGTCTGTGGGATTTTTCTGGTCCAGCAGGTGAAATGATTAGATTGATTTGAGGATTCATTCACGTCTGAAGCTCAAACTGAACTTTAATCATCAGCGCTGGAGTCTGATCACGTCAGCAACAGTAATACGGCTCTTCATCTCTCAAAGGCATCTTTGTACAGTTTCATAATCTAATGAGTCCCATTTTCTCTCTATTGTTTTCCACTCTATGGGCCTCTGATCTACAGCCAAACACCACACACACACACACACACACACACACAGCGCTCCCACATTATCCGCTTACGGATCACCGCGTCTCTGGTTCAGAAACCCACGTGCACAGATTCTCATCAATCGCTAACGATTTGAAATAATCTCACACGACCCGAACAGCCTGATTACATGTGCATGAATAGTGTCTTTGTCTATTTCAAATATCTCAAAATTGCACACAAAATCTCTCTACTCATATTGCAAACTTCGTTAAACAAATGAGACAAGAACTGGATGCAAAAACCACAAAACGTTGTCCTGTGCAAACATATCAGCCTCATACTGTCTCTACAACAATATCTAGTCATGCCTGGATGAGAGACTAAAGAACAATGATATTTTAGTAGCATTATACTAGAAGTATTACCAGTATTACTGGTATATTTAGTGTGTGTGAATGATATATTATGTAATATAATAATATATTTTATTTTATAGTTATAGTAAATTTGTGTTTTTGTTATTATTATTACTTTTTATATACTGTATCTATTTAGCTATTTTTGTCATATATATTGTCATTATTATTTTATGTGTATATATATATATATATAGAGTCATTATTTTTGATCATTTCTATTTTTATTTCTATTTAGCTTTATTTTATTTCAGTTTTGTCATTTTTGTTATTTTGACATTTCTATTTTTATTTCTATTTAGCTTTATTTTTATTTCAGTTTTGATTTTGACATTTTTATTATTTTTGTTATTTAAATTTTTTATTTATATTTAGCTTTATTTTTATTTCAGTTTTGATTTTGACATTTTTATTATTTAATTTTTTTATTTCTATTTAGCTTTATTTTTATTTCAGTTTTGATTTTGACATTTTTATTATTTTTGTTATTTTATTTCTATTTAGCTTTATTTTTATTTCAATTTTGATTTTGACATTTTTATTATTTTTGTTATTTATTTATTTTATTTCTATTTAGCTTTATTTTTATTTCAATTTTGAGTTTGACATTTTTATTATTTAAATTTTTTATTTCTATTTAGCTTTATTTTTATTTCAGTTTTGATTTTGACATTTTTATTATTATTTTTATTTATTTTTTTATTTCTATTTAGCTTTATTTTTATTTCAGTTTTGAGTTTGACATTTTTATTATTTTTGTTATTTAAATTTTTTATTTCTATTTAGCTTTATTTTTATTTCAGTTTTGATTTTGACATTTTTATAAAAAAATTTATTTATTTATTTTATTTCTATTTAGCTTTATTTTTATTTCAGTTTTGAGTTTGACATTTTTATTATTTGTGTTATTTCAATTTTTTATTTCTATTTAGCTTTATTTTTTTTCAGTTTTAGTAATTTTACTGCTTCAATTTAAAGTTTATTTTATTTCAGTTAGTTTACAAGGGAAACTTTGTACATTTTTCATCAAAGATTTATATTTTATTTCAATTACCAAAAGAAAAAATAAACATTTATGTAGTTCAAATTTATAACTATGCCATTCTAGCTCATTTGATTTGACTGATTTTAGTAGTTCAACTTAAAATGCAAATGAGAAATGCAACTAGCTGAAAGTTTTTTATTTTATTTTTGTTTTATTTCATTTTATTTGACTTGATTTTATTTGCAGTGATGATTTTTATGGCTTTAGCTTTAGTGAATGATAACAGGTCTGATTCTCAGATCTGATAGTGTTCTCTCTCTGTGATCAAACCTGCACTTTTCTAAATGATGTACCATCATCCTCAGAGACGTTTCATAAACCTGCTTGATCAGGGCGAAACACAAACACAGTCATTACATAAAAGTGCTTGGTTAATTCACGCTCTGAGGCGGGGAGATGTTTAAACAGACAGTGAGAGCAGAACCATGTGTTTGAGGCGTTACGGATGACGGCGGCCCGACCCTGATCACAAACCTGCCCGAGGACAACAAGCACAGACTTGTGGGAACAGGGTGTAGATTTAACTGAGACTGAATGAATACAGGAAGTAGAATTATTTTACAGAAAACCTAATCCCTGCATTTCTGTGAGTCATCATGTCCCAATGGCACACTATGCACACTATCAAGGGAACGAAACTAGGACTGATGCATGCTGGAAGCAGCATGGTGCAGGATGTTTGGAAAGTGAAGAGCTTTAAAGCTGATTTTTAAAGGATGTAGTGAATGGCGTTCAGGACTTTTATTGTGTAATGCAGCAGATGTGTGCGGCTCTCACATGAGGCTCTGTCTGAAGTGAGCGGGACACTGGGGGTCGTCGTCCTTCTGAGGGTCCATCAGCTCTAGCGGCGTCACCAGGCCCATGTCCTCATCCTGATCAATGAACGCCGTCATTATTCTCTGTTCAAAACAATTCAACAAGCAAAAAACAAATGATACACGTCATACTCGTTTATCTATTATTTCATGATAAACATATAACAAAACCAAAATATCTAACAATAATATCATAGGTTCAAAACAAAAACAAAAAAAATTATAAAATATTACAGATGAAATTAAATTCATTTTAGCTGTTGTTGTTTTTTTTCATTTATATATTATAATTTTGTTGCTGTTGCCAATTTTTTGTTTATTAGAATATATATTTGATTAAAATATACTGGTTCAACAACAAAAATAATAGGTAAAATATTCAATTTTAAAGTCAATTGAATAAATTTTTGTTTAATTTTGTATTATGTTTATTATTTTTTTAATCTAATCTATTTTTACTAATATTATATATATATATATATATATATACTGTAAAAAATTAGATTTTTATGAATTTTCTAAGATATATAAAATTAGAATATAAAATATGCGCCGCTCCCAATTTGTATTTAATTTGTCATTTGTATTTATTTTAAATTTTTATTCAAATAAATACAATTACAAATTAAACATAAATTGGTACAACAACAACAACAACAATAAAAACCTATATATATAAACAAGAAAATATTGGTTCCAACAACAAAAATAATGGATAAAATATTACATTTTATGCATTATTTTAAACTATTTTATTATTATTTACACAATATTACATACAGAGTTTTGTTTACTGTTAAAGTTTTTCCACGGTTATTCAAGAATAAATACAATAACCAGAGGAATTATCTCGACAATACAAATAGAACATTGATATTAATATGGATGCAAAATAGTTAACAAATTAATATGCCATCATTATAGGAACACACAATTCTTTGATCTTGCTGCAGTGCATTCTGGGATTGCTTTCTCTCAGAAGGACACACGTGACGCTGTCTTACAATGTGGTCAAAACATAGTAGCCTTTTTACCTATGATGCTTTAAAATATTAGAGACGGTTTCTCTTGCAAACACATGAAGAAACACTGCGTTTGCTCTCAAACAGCTATTCAACACCACACCACACCACTTTCAGTTCAACACTGACCTAGAAAAGTGAATCACTTTATTGTGCCGTCAGTTAAACATGCTAATGAGGGTAAATCACACTGGTTTAATCAGGCCGCGTGTGAGAACGAGTCACATCCAGTGAAAACCTGCCATAACAGAAATAATCATCAGACTCACATGCAGAAGAGCGGCGCTAAATCACTCGCTTTATTCAACAACAAAACTAAATCTGTGTCTTTAAAAACGTCCAGGAATTCCCAGACATCGGATCCGCGCCGCTCCCTTCAGAAAGAGCTTTTGTTCAACTCGAAGCAGCAGATTTCCTTACAGTAACTGAAGCCTTAAAGGAGGATCATCAATAGTCATCATGCAGTTTCTGTGTGCATTTCATGACATAAAAGAGGATGTTTGGCATTCAGTATTTAGCCTCATTTGAGGTCACACTTGGGAAAGAAATCACTGACATCCAACCTGCTGCAAAGCAGCTAAAAGCAAAGGAAGAAGATTGTAAAGTGAGGAAAAAAGGTTAGCTGTGCTTGTTTGCAGAGCTGCAAAATTTTGTGTTTATAGTGTTTGTTTGTGATTACAAATCAAAATTTAATAATAATAATAATAACTATAATAAATTACTATGTAAATAACATATTAAACAAAAAATAAACATTACCATTAATATTTAACTGCAAAATAAATACAACTAATGACTAAATATAATAATAATAATAATAATTTATTGCTTTTAATAGTAAAAATGAATAATGATAATGATAATAATAATAATAATAGTAGTAGTAGTAATAATAATTTTATATTACTGAATGAAATATGAAACAAAATAATGATAACAAAATAAACACCACCATTTTAACATTTCTCTGTAAAATGGAGTATTTAAACAAAATATAAATATTAATAATAATTTATTTTACAGTACATCTAATGGCTAAATAATAATAATAATAATTTATTATTTATTCTTATTCTTACTAGTACTAAATAAAAGATGAAACAAAATAAATATTACCATTGTAATATTTTACAATAAAAAATAAAATATACAAGTAAATTCTTGAGTATTGAAGAAAAAATTCAGGAAACAGTAACATAATAATAATAATAATATTAAATTATATTCCAAAAATAATGAAAATAAGAAACATAATTATTGTAATACTTAAAATAAAAAAAATATTTAATAGTATTTAAGGAATATAAAAAAAAATATTTTAGAGTGCAAATTTAAAATTACAAAAATAATATTTATGTGGGAATATGGTTGACCCATGTTGTGTTTTCAAATGTGTGTTATAAGTGACCCTCAGCAAACTAGTGATTTTGGTTTGGATTAATCATGCAGCCCTTTCCATCTAATCTAGTTTTTTTTTCTCTCAGAAGAAAGAAAATAACCAAAGAAAACTGCTGCTTTAAGGCTCCTCAGATGTTCTTCAGATACTCTCTTATGAAAATGAGCCATGCAGGGTGAAGCTGGAGGCATCGAGCTTTCTCTGTGGAAAGATCTGGCAGCGTGAAAACACTCGGGCAAGTGATAACAGCTCACCCACACACACACACACACACACACACACCTCTGACTAAATAAAGCTCGCCAACCGAGTGCCATCTGAAGAAAGAGAGGCTTGAGAGAGACACGGAGACAGATAACAAGCTCTAAATATAGAGGTGTGACTGACCACAAACACTGGAGAGACGTCGAACACAAACGAGCAAACCGCTGCAGAAACACACGGCAGTAACACTAGAGTGGACAGCAGCGTTTCTGCTGTTTCATGTGTTTAAATGAGCGTCTGATCTTCCTCAAACAGGAAGAGACGTCTCCTGAGGCCCGTGTTTTCATGTCCCTCCGGTTCATGACGTGGACGGAAGAGGGTTAGGATACTTTCTGTAGATCAAGAGACAAGAAACTTATCTTAATATTTAAGTCTACAGTATACTGTCATGCACATTCTTTTATATTTTATATTTTGTTCTTTATATCTTATTTTTTATTCATTTCATTTTATGTATATTTCCTCTGTGTTGTATTCTATAATATTTGCACTGTCCATGGAGCGGACCTGACTCACATTTCACTGCTGGTTATTTACTCTCTGTATAATCGTGTATGTGACAAATAAATCTTGAACTTGAACTTGAACTTGAACTTGAAGCTCCAAACCAGCAAAGGATGCATTTTGGGAAGAGAAAAATACATGCAGAAGAACATGACCCTAAACATGAGAAAGTCACTTTATAAATAAAATAAGAGGTGATTCAAAATATTAATAAATACTATATAAACACACATGCATGTACAGTGCCCTCCACTAATATTGGCACCCTTGATAAATATGAGCAAAGGCGGCTGTGAAAATAAATCTGCATTGTTTATCCTTTTTATCTTTCATTCCAAAAATTCACAAAATTCCAACCTATCATTGAAGTAAAACAATTGAAAATGGGGGAAATCTCATTGTGTAAGAAATACTTTCTCTAGTTCATGTTGGCCACAATTATTGCAACGTCCTTTTCCCAGGGTAACAGCTCTGAGTTTTCTCCTATAATGCCTGAAGAGTTTGGAGAACACCTGATAAGAGATCAGAGACCATTCCTTCATACAGAATCTCTCCAGATCCTTCAGATTCACAGCTTCTTCTCTTCAGTTCACCTCACTCATTTTCTACAGGGTTCAGGTCAGAGGACTGGAATGGCCATAGCAGAAGCTTGGTTTTGTGCTCAGTGACCCATTTTTGTGTTGTTTTTGAGGTTTGTGTTTGGATTATTGTCTGGTTGGAAGATCCAAACATGGCCCATTATAAGATTTCTAACAGGGTCAGTCACTTATTGATTTTTTATATGTTGGTATTTAATAGAATCCATGATGCCATGTGTCTAAACAAGATGTTCAGGACCTCCAGCAGAAAAATAGGCCCACAGCATAAAAAATACAGCAGTATATTTCATTGTACACATGGGGTACTTTTTATCCCTGTGTGCACCAAACCCATCTTGAGTGTTTGCTTCTAAAAAGCTAATTTTTTAGTTTCATCTGACCATAGAAGCCAGTCCCATTTGAAGTTACAGTCATGTCTGATAACTGAATATGCTGGAGTTTGTTTTTGTATGAGCGAGGAGAATTCTTCTTGAAACCCTCCCAAACAACATGTGGTGATGTAGGGACTGTTTGACAATTTTTTTCTAATGTTTTCTGACCCCGAGACTCAACTATATTCTGCAATTCTCCAGCTGTGATCCTTGGAGAGTCTTTAGCCACTCAAACTCTCCTCCTCACCGTGCATTAGGACGATATAGACACACGTCCTCTTTCAGGCAGTTTCGTAACATTTTCTGTTGATTGGAAATTCTTAATTATTGCCCTGATGGTGGAAATGGGATTTTTCACTGCTCTAGCTCTTTTCTTAAAGCCACTTCACTAATTTGTGAAGCTCAATTATCTTTTGCTGCATATCAGAAATATATTCTTTGGTTTTTCTCATTGTGATGGATGATTAAGGGAATTTGGTCTTTGTGTTCCTCATATTTATAATCCTGTGGAACAGGAAGTCATGGCTGGACAGTTTCATGCTCCTAGTCGCCCTGGTGTGCTAAAAAATTTAAATATGAATGAAATATACTTCAGAGATATTTTACTCACAAGAATTTCTAGGGGTGCCAATAATTGTGGCCAACATCCATTGGAGAAAAACATTTATTTCATCATGAGATTTTCTCCCCACTTTCAATTGTTTTACTTCAATGATAGGTTGGAATTTTGTGATTTTTTTGAGGGAAAGATCAAAAGGATAAACAATGCAGATTTATTTTCACAGCTGCCTTTGCTCATATTTATCAAGGGTGCCAATATTAGTGGAGGGCACTGTATATATTTCAGAAAAAATATATATTTATATATTAAATATACTTATATATAACAAATTATATGAATATAATATATACTTGTAAAAATACATGTAAATATTTTCAAATTAGGCCTATATGCTGTGTGTGTATTTATATATGCATAGTAAATATACACAATACACACATATATTATGTAAACAAAAAACTTTTACTTTGGATGCGATTAATCACAATTAATTGTTTGACAGCACTAATATATTAATGTGTGTGTGTGTGTGTGTGTGTGTGTGTGTGTGTGCGCGTGTAAATGCTAGTTAAAAAAAAAAAAAATATATATATATATATATATATATATATATATATATATATATATATATATATATATATATATATATGTGACCCTGGAGCACAAAAGCAGTCATAAGTAACACAGGTATATTTGTAGCAATAGCCAACAATACATTGTATGGGTCAAAATTATCCATTTTTCTTTTATGCCAAAAATCATTAGGATATTAAGTAAAGATCATGTTTCATGAAGATATTTTGTAAGTTTCCTACAGCAAATATATCAAAACTTAATTTTTGATTAGTAATATGCATTGCTAGGAACTTCATTTGAACAAATTTAAAGGTGATTTTCTCAATATTTAGATTTTTTTTGCACCCTCAGATTCCAGATTTTCAAATAGTTGTTTCTCAGCCAAATATTGTCCTATCATAACAAACCATACATCAATGGAAAGATTATTTATTCAGCTTTCAGATGATGCGTAAATGTAAAAATGTACCCTTATGACTGGTTTTGTGGTCCAGGGTCACATATATATATATATATATATACTGTATACACATCACTGAACAGAATGATAGAAAGACAGACAGAGAAAGTTTTTCTGGGGTTCAGGAACTGTCTTGTGTGTTTTTCCTGGAGCTCATCCAGGCTGTGAAGAACACAGAGCTCTGGGAAAATCTGCAGCACAGTCAAACACCACAAAAGAGACGACAGACAACAGCAGAAACACTCCGGCTCTATTCAGAGTCTGTCAGCTGAAGTGACTGGACAGAAAAATAACAACTAACTCCTTCAAGTAGTTCAGAAACTCCACGGGTTGACAAAAGCAGCCATAAACAGGTCATGTGACCCTTGTGTTTTTGTTCCTGTCAGAAGAGAGAAGAGTGAAACTGTCATGTGATGCCACTGATTAGTCTTCAGTCAGGTGAGAGATTCAACATCACCATGGAAACAGGCTTAGAGAAGGTCACATGACCAGGTAAAAGACCTTCACATCTTCACATGGAGTGGAGAGATGCTCTGCAGTGTTTTCAGACGGGACGGATGAAGATAAAGCCCTCGACTGTCTCCATGACTCCATCATTATCTGCTTGACATACACTAACAATACCAGAAAGACTTCAGCTCATATTTCAGAAACAAAAGAACAAAATGAGAAACTACACAGATATTGTAAAGAAATTGAAGTCTATTTTAGGACAATTAAAACAGAATGTAATGGCAATTAAACACATGTTCCTAACAAATTCCCATCACTGTTAAGTGGAAAAAAAAAGACATATTTTAAGTAAAACTATTAAAAATAATTAATTTTATTAGAAATATTTTTTTGGATCTAGTTTTGATACACACACACACACACACATCTCAAAATTATATTTATATATTTATTATAATATTTATAAAAATATTATCACTTAAAACATTAATAATATTTTAAACTTATTTTAGCATCATCAAGGTTTTTATTTTTATATTTGTATTTTAATTCTAGTTTATGTTTTAGACATTTTGTTGTGTTTTTGTCATTTTTATTAGTTTTTGTTTTTTAAAAGTCTATTCTATATTATTTAAATATAGTTTAATTTCAGATTTAGTCTTAGTTATTGTAATACATTAAGTTAAATTACATAAAATTGAGAACTGTAGCTTTAGCAGCATTTTTAATGGTTTTAGTTTTACTTTACTTTAACAGCCTAACCCTGATGTTAAAACATGCATATTATAATGAAAGTATGTTGTACTGCCTTTAATTTGTGCTGGTATATAAAAACACACACATTGCATTACATTATTGTTATGTAATACAGTAAAATGAAGCTAAAAACATTATAGTAATGACAATTATGTAGGAAAATGTGTTTAATTGTCATGAAAATATGTCACAATGCAAAAAAAAAAATCCTAATGGTCCTTAAAACAGGCTTCATTTACTTTATGCAAACTATCATTTGGGATGAATTGTGTTGTTGTGAAATTGACCCACATTGCCAAATTGTGAAAGCTTTTTCAAAATGTCCTATTAGATTGCAATGTCTCTTGCATTATTTGCTTTGCTCTGTAAATCAGATCCTGTGAAACCAGGCAGTGAAAGGATTCAAGTAACGAATGTGAACAAAGATGCCCTGTTTCTGTAAAAAACTTGCTCTAAACTCAGGTCTGTTCGGTGGGTTTTCACACAGAGGTTCACGGTGTTGTCTGTATAATTGGACAGCTGTACCTGTAAAATAACCATCATCCTGCTGAACTCATCCTGACCTCGCTTTCAGTTTTATTCAAATTCAGATATTCTTGAAAAAAAAGATGCTGTGGTGACAGACAGACTAGCTTTTGCTACTTTCTGATAAGCTGTGAATGTTATCAGGAAGGTAAAATAGCTTCAAATAAAACCACAGTATTCTGGCAAAAGGTGAGTTTCTTTCCCTTTCATTTCACACAAATTAAAATAAACTACAGACAAGAAATGCATAATGCTTCAGGTTAACTCACATAACAAACAACACTGAAAACATCAGTTTAGGATTTACTTTGAAACAGTTTCGCTCAGAAATTGCTAGTAAATTTCACAAATAATTACATAGACGCCACACTGAATTAAATGTAAAACTTTTAAGTAGAAAGAAAGACTGAAATGGCATTTTCTTGTCTTGTAAAACACACGAGCCCTCCTGCACGTACAACATGACTTAACAGTGAGCAGACAGAACATGCAAACTGTCCGAAGGTGAACATCTGGGCATGAAACACACCACAAGGATGTCGGAAGTTCCATAGCATGAATTGAAAATAATGCAAATATAGGAAAATCTCCACTCCCAACACATTCCACATCTCTGCATTAGAGAGCGACGGCTCAACCTGTGTCTACTTGACTGCCATGCCTAACACTCAGCTTCTATTATTCATGTAACTCAACGCGAGCTCACATAAATAGCCTACGATGCCTTAAGAGGAGAAGGAGGCAAAACTCAGATTGATGAAACGTCTGGCAGAGGATGCAAAGATTCATGTCTGAAAGAGCGGAAGATTCAGAGTGACACAAGTCACATCTGCAATAAAAATACAGTGACTCAACTGCAATGGTGCCAGCAAACCTCTCTCAGAACCTACAAACCAATGTTTTCACTTACTCGAGAGCCATTCAATGAAACTCCCACGCATGCAAGCACACATCACACATACACGCAAAAATGCATATCATCTTCAAACATACAAGCACACATATCATGCATGTAAGCATGCATGCATGCATATTAGAATGCATATCATCGTGATTTTTTCATATTATCATGCATGCATATCATGCGCACATGTAAGTACGTATTTCATGTGAGCAAGCATGCATATCACTCATGTAAGCACACATATGCTTGTAAAAACATATATCGCACATAAGCATGCATATCACGCATGTAAGAACACATATTATGCAAGTAAAAAATAGATCACTCATATATGCAAGCACACATATAACGCATATGTGCAAGCACACATATCATGCTCTTCTATGGTTATCTGTTGAGGTTGATATACTTTTTGATTAACTCGCTGTTCCTGCACATGCTGTGCTGCATTCAGCAGTGGCGCTCATGCAGGTCTAAATCTGATTCAACATACAACAAGACTCAGTACGCTTCCAAAAGCATTTATGTATATATGCATGTGTTTCTCAACGCAAACACTTATGACATTTGCTTTTGCAATTGGAGCCAAGCCTTACTGTTTGACTTCCAGCATAAACAGAAGCTGAGCTGACCGCAAAACCACTTACTCCACATTCACTGCAACATCATAATGAGTGTTTCACTTCAAACACTGTGTGTACACAGCACACACTTCACCACATCAGATCATATTCTGAGCACCATTAATCTATTGTCTAATGTAATAATATCAGGTTTTAATAGATGCTAATTATAGCCATAATACACAAGGGTGTGTGTGTGTGTGTGTTTACAAGTTTAAGCTCTCGCTATAAGCATCAGGGTTCAACGACTGTCATCGGCACTTAGTGCCATTGGAAACCCTTTTCAGCCGAGTCCACGTCACAGGAAAAAACAAACAGTCTGTTTTTTCTTTTCAAGGTTATGCAACTTATGCCAAAACAAACACCATTACAGTGATTGCAAAGGGCTTGGTGTATTTTTAAGGGTATAGATAGTCTATTTAATGACAATTCTAGATGAGCGCAGAGGGCTGAAAACCCAAAAGACACACTCACAGACTTTAACACAAAAGAGCTGCGGCGCATTAAATGACTTTCCTCCACTCTCCTCGAGTTACCAGTTGCTGTTTAACCCTTCCAAACACAACAAGAAATGCATTTAACTCAATAAAACAAGTTGTTATTGCTGTTGGGAATGTTTTTAGTATTTTCTCTATGCAAGTTAATGTCACAACACAACTTAACCAAATATCTTGGCAGTCGTTATAAAATGTAATCAAACAAGCTCCAGTCTGATATTTCATAAAGTATCAAACACAATACTTAAACAACAGCAACAGTTTCCCACTAATTCTCTTTAACCCTTTGATGCATGACATTTACAGTGGACAGACCAATATTAAACCTTTCAGACTGTCCTCTTCATATTTGTATTTTTATTTATTGTTTGACAGCATCCAAAATGGGCAACAAAAGTAGTCATTTTTACCTTTTATTTCAGAAGACAGATGTAAAGAAAGCATCAAAAAGTACCATGGCAGTACAATGTTTTCGGACATGTACTGTACCATGGTATTCTTGAGGTAAATAGATTTTAGTACCACGGTCCTGAATCAGGACGTTGTAATTATATAGGCCTATTCCTTCAGAATACATCACTTTATATTAATATATATATTTTACATTTACATTTATGCATTTAGCAGACGCTTTTATCCAAAGCGACTTACAGTGCATTCAGGCTATACATGTTTTATCACTATGTGTGTTCCCTGGGAATCGAACCCACAACCTTTTGCGCTGCTAACGCAATGCTCTACCACTGAGCCACAGGAACACTATATACATATATATATATATATATTAGTTGATAGTTTTGAAGTAAACAAACACTGAGCATTTTGTGTCTTTCTGATTTAATAATTCCAGCATATTAAAGGGTTAATAACATTAGCGATTGTTAGAATTTTCCTAAAACTTGGATTCGTGCGATGTTTTTTTTTAAAATACGAATTTCTCGCATTAAATATTGTTCATAAATGACTAAGTAATGCTCTAAAAGTGTCACTATAAAGTGTTGTTGTAAACATCTGAGCTGGGATGAAAACACTGCAAACGTGGCAGAGTTTCACTACTAATAACCAGACAGAGATGATCGTGTCTCCGATAAAGCATCATAGAATCGCTTTAGAATCCTGACAATTCAAGAATGCACGTCTAAAATTCCATTAATGTATCCAGTAATAACGCATTAAGTAACACTCTATGGAAGCGGACATGATTGTATCGGTCTCTTACCTTCAAACCGAAATTTCATGCCAAACACAGCTGTGTGTTTCTCCATCAGGCTCCGCGTGTACATTCACATGTGATTATCGCATATAAACATCAGACGATCGCAAAAACCCGAGTGCTTCGTTTCAAGGGCACGAGCGCAGATCATTGCCGTGCAACGGGAAATCCTGCAGACCGCTTGCGACTTGTTGCTCAGCCTTGCGGTGCACCGGGGGCGTGGCTTAGCGAACAGGCTCCGCCCCTATCGTTGATGCTGCTGCAGCCGCTCTTCAAGCACGTGGACGGATGTACCTGCGACTCTTCCGTTCTGTATGTTCACATCCGCTGTAAATGAAGGTCAACAGCACTATACACAGAGCTGGGTAGATTACTTACACATTTGTGACCCTGGACCACAAAACCAGTCTTAAGTGTCAATTTTTCGAAATTGAGATGTATGCATCATCTGAAAGCTGGATGAATAATCTTTCCATTGATGTTTGGTTTGTTATGATAGGACAATATTTGGCTGAGATACAACTATTTGAAAATCTGGAATCTGAGGGTGCAAAAAAATCTAAATATTGAGAAAATCACCTTTAAAGTTGTTCAAATGAAGTTCTTAGCAATGCATATTACTAATCAAAAATTAAGTTTTGATATATTTACAGTAGGAAATTTACAAAATATCTTCATGGAACATGATCTTAATATCCTAATGTTGTTTGGCATAAAAGAAAAATGGATAATTTTGAGCCATACAATGTATTGTTGTCTATTGCTACAAATATACCTGTGTTACTTATGACTGCTTTTGTGCTGCAGAGACACATTTTAGGTCATTTAATCAGACTACTTTTAGATTACTTTTGACCTAGGATAAATAGGATAATAGCTATTTTACAATACTAATATAAAAATACAAAGAGTAAGAAAATATATTCAATTTGTTATCTACAACATTAACTGCATTAAACATTATATTACATCAAGGTTTCCCAAACTGGGTAACTGCAGGGTTTATGAGTTTAATGAAAAGCTAATCATTAATGAAACAATACAAATGTTAAATAAAAACTAATTATTTTAAAATGAATCAAAATAAAACAAATTCAACAGTCGTCTATTTGACATTCTAGCCTTTGCTGCCAGAAAAAAAACAATATTGTTAACTTGGATCAGAGACAAACCCATCCTTGAAAGATCCCCTTAGAGTTCTTAACTTGTGTTACTCTTTTCCTCAAGTTTGGACTCCATACCTGGATTTTATCGATGTTTCTTTAAGTAATATTTTGACTTTTGGTATGTCAATGCACTTTCTTTTTCTTTTTCTTTTTTATCACTAGCGTTGTAAAAGATGGACATTGTTTGTTGTTGGTTTGGTTATGTTTATGTTATAAGTGGTTGAAATGTTGATAAAAAATCAATAAAAAAATTAAATATTGAATAATTTGCAAAAAAAAACATATTGTTAACTTGATCAGGACAACCCATCTTGAAAGTCCCAATTCTAATGGTACCTTCCCAAGTTTGGACCCATACTGGATTTTATATGTTTTTAGTATATTTTATTTTGTATGTAATATTTTAATATATTTTTTTTTACACAGTATAAAAGATGAATTTTGTTGTGTTTGGTTATGATTTTTAAAGTGTTGAAATGTTGATAAGTGATAAAAACATCAAATAAATAGAAAAATAAATTTTATTGTTACCTGCATGTGCCATAACAAAAGTCAGAGAAGCATGAACATGCAAATGTGATACTTCATTATTAAAATATTTATTTTAAAATGTATTAGGTGAAAGAGGATCAGATGACAAAAAAGTTGGTCAATTTGTTCATTCTAGTGTGTTTGAAAGACAAACACCTTCCAAAGTAATACATGGTAAAATAACCGACTTCGAATGATAATTCTAAATAAAATGTAATGTGTTCAAAATCAGTAGTTGATGCAGATTACAAAAGCTGTGTAGCCACCTGAATAATGACTGATGTCTGTGTGAATGTCCACAAAGCTGGAAGACTTTCTGACTGTATAAGCAGTCTATTTTAAAAAATATGAAAAAGAGGAATTATAGGGAGAGTCAATAAATTATGAATTATTGCTATTGTGTAAATAATATGTAATCATGTAGCCTAATCCATGAAAAAGTAACTGTATAGTACAAATATTTTAAAATGTAATTTAATCTAATTACAAGTACTTAATTTTTGGAATCTGATTACGTAAACCAGATTACATGTTATCAGTTACTACCCAGCTCTGACTATACAGATCATAAATGCTTATGCAAATATCATTTAACAATAAAACACACACACATTGCATATTGCATAGGTGGTGAATACATGAAATCATTGCTAGTGTTTATACAGCGGAGAGTTAAATTAGAAGTGGGGTAGTTGTCATTTATTTATCTTTAACACATTTTTATTGTTTTATTAATCTCGTTTGGTTTTATAACCTAATTGTTTTACTGTTTAGCTGAAAATCCAGATAAGCTAGTTTCCCTTGTGACAACTTGCCCCATAGTGTACGCCTATCTGTCTTCCTGTGCAATACCGGTAGAAGTGTTCAATAAGACATTAAGTTTGTTTACACAATGATTAATAATCATAATACCAACTTGAGAAATATGTGTGCACTTAATATGCATATGTAAGCAGTGTTGGGGAGTAACTAGTTATTTGGTGTAACTAAATTACGTAATTTAATTACAAAATAAATGTAATTGTAATCAGTTGCAGCTACTGAGAATGTGTAATTAAATCACAGTTGCTTACGGAAATGTTAGCGATTACAAAGGGGTTTTTTTTCACACACACTCATACAAATTTAATAGATTTCTTTGATAAATTGCAGTGACCGCTCTAAAATATGAGACACCAATGTTTCAGTAGTTTAAGACACAGAATAGGACACATGCTTATTCAATAACGGTTTTATTTCTTATTTGGGTTTATGCATATGCTTTATTTTTAAGATCAACTGTTTTTTTCAGCATTTTTAGATGTTTCTTGTCATAACTATGCAAAGATTTGATTTCAAAACAGTATCATAGCTACTAAACTATATCTTGTTTTGGTTTTAAACCTGTATTTAACCTCAGAATGATCTCAAAGTAAGTCTGATTTTGTGGTGGCTGTGCTTTCAAATTAAATATTATAATCTTAATTCAAGCATGAAAGATTTGGAAAGCGACAGTAATCAGTGTTGAGGACTATACTGTCTGTGTGGTTAACCCTGTGTCTTTCATGCTTGAAGATGATTAACAGTTGAAGACATTAGAAATTTAGAAAAGTAATCAAATGTAATCAGTTACATTACTTAAAGTAATTGAAATAGTTAACGCTACTTATTACATTTTAGATAGGGTATTGCAATCTCCAAAGTAACCTTCCCAACACTGAATGTAAGCAACACTAGCAAAGAACTGTAGTACTATAGTCAGGGCCGTTGCTAGTGGGGTGAAAGGTGGTGACAATTCTAGGGGCCCCACTGCCCAGGGGCCCCCACAAAATCCAGGAATTTTACTATATAGGCCCATGTTCTGTGAATAATTCTAATATTTTATTAGTTGTATAACTGAGATATTATGAAAACCACAAAAAAAGCATGCAATTTGGTTCCATGCTTGTATATTGTACAGTATATGATATGTGTGTGTGTAGGGGGCCCACATCAATATTTTTTCAGGGGGCCCCCAATCCTCTAGCTACGGCCCTGAGTATAGTACTATTAAGTACAATGTAAATGCGGTATGATGGTAAAAGATTGTGGCAATCATTCAGTTCAATGGCATTTACTGTATCATCTATCGTCGTGCAATTGTCTTAAATCGCTGCATATCCTTGCAAGGCATTAAAACGAGAACACAGTGTTTTAGATTCACAGCAGCCCCTGCGGGTCTCATACAGTGCGCTGTTTGTGTTTGGCACAGCACGAGCTTCAAGTACTGTGGGAGAGCGCGCGTGCCTCGCATATAAAGGGACAGAACATCACGAGGACTTCACAAGCTCTCACACACAATCTTTTCGGCCTGACAGTTTTTAATGTTGAACAAATGTCGTGCATAGATTTGGCAAATATCAACTCTTATTTTCAATGGACACCATTGCATTCGTGTTGTATGCTTCTGTCTTTCTTTACGAGATTGAGTCTCCTCCAGCACGTACGCGGGGGTTTCCATGGCAACTGCCGAATCCTCAAGCACGCGCGGCTTTTCATTCCCGCGCTGGTCACCTGATGGCGCGAAGCTGGGCAACAAAACAGCACTAAAAAGTACCTCAGAGGCCGAAAACTGATTTTCAAGAAGTAAACGTCTTTCTCTATTTTAAATGATGAATGTTTATGATGTGAACTGGGGTTTTACGTAACTTTCCACAGGTTTTAGTGTCTTTCCCAAACATAAAGTTGTTAAATATGCTTTCGGACGTGGGTCTCAAGAAGATAACGAACAAGACTGCTGTCGAGGACGAGGTATTTGATTCATACACCATTTTTATGTGGGTACTACTTCCTCCATCCATTGCTTTGCTTGATGGTTACAGAATTGAACACGTTTGGTCCTTATTAAGGTAGACGCAAATTCACTCAATATACCCACAACCCGAATCGAACCCACAAACTTTTGCGCTGCTAACGCAATGGTCTACCACTGAGCCACAGGAACACATAATGTTTATTTGGCATTTTGTTTTTTTATGTCATTTATTTGATAGTTATGTATACATTATTTTATTTTAAATGGAAGAAAAACTTTAATTTGTTTTTGACCTTATAATAAAGCACGTTCCCTCTGTACATGGCTGTAACGAGCAGTTTTGTGGTGCTTGGAATTCTTTATAATTAATTAAAAACAAATATTGCCACATTGATGGCTCAAGAAGGTGTAATTGTTCAAATAACACATTGTTTAATTTTAAAATATAAAAAATTGTAACCAAGTGTAATATTTCTGTAAAGGCTAGTGACAGAAAAATGGACATTTCCATAGAATGACCCCCTATATATTTTAGGCTATACATATGTGGCTATGTTACAGCTCCACTTTGAAGCTCTTGTGTTTTTCTCCTTTTCCATCTCTCCAATCCTATTCTGCTCACAGGTGATTGGAGATGAGTTTTGTTCCCACTTTTGTTGCAGTTTGCTGATTTTTGTAAAATAGCTTCTGTTTTTGCTTTTCAGATAAAAGAGTGGTTTCAGTTTAATATGCTGCAGGCTCATTTATTAGTTATAAATAATTGTTAATAAATAATATTGATGATAATAAATCATCAGAAAAAAATATTGGGCTTGTTTTTGAAGCTGCGGTTGCTTATTTGTCTCGCGAGAGTTGGCAACAGTGTCCGTGGCAGAGACTCGAGAAGAGAACTCGAGCGAAATGTCCCAACCAAGCACCAGCGAGGAGGTTTGTAGCCAGGATCATCTTCCGCTCCATGAAACACATGTTAATGCTCAGTAGTACACATATATGTTTTTTTAATGTATTTGCATTGTACTAAAATGTGTTCATTTTCAATGGGCATATATGCGGCTGAAACAGGTAGCCTAGTGCACCCCAAATTTTTCAACATTAACATTTTAATATAACATTATAGTCATTATGGCCTTCAGAAAACTGTTTTTTTGAGGACGTGGGGTAGTGCACAATAGGACACTGTGGCACGGTCTAAGCTTTTGTCCTTAATGGCATTTTGTTCCTTACATTACTTTTACTTTTATACTTTAAGTAGTTTTGAAACCAGTACTTTTACTTGAGTAAAAAGCTTGAGTTGATACTTCAACTTCTACAGAAGTCTTTTTAAACCCTAGTATCTACAAACCAGATTCCAAAAAAGTTGGGACACTGTACAAATTGTGAATAAAAAAGGAATGCAATAATTTACAAATCTCATAAACTTATTTTATTCACAATAGAATATAGATAACATATCAAATGTTGAAAGTGAGACATTTTGAAATGTCATGCCAAATATTGGCTCATTTTGGATTTCATGAGAGCTACACATTCCAAAAAAGTTGGGACAGGTAGCAATAAGAGGCCGGAAAAGTTAAATGTACATATAAGGAACAGCTGGAGGACCAATTTGCAACTTATTAGGTCAATTGGCAACATGATTGGGTATAAAAAGAGCCTCTCAGAGTGGCAGTGTCTCTCAGAAGTCAAGATGGGAAGAGGATCACCAATTCCCCCAATGCTGCGGCGAAAAATAGTGGAGCAATATCAATATCAGAAAGAGTTTCTCAGAGAAAAATTGCAAAGAGTTTGAAGTTATCATCATCTACATATCATCCAAAGATTCAGAGAATCTGGAACAATCTCTGTGCGTAAGGGTCAAGGCCGGAAAACCATACTGGATGCCCGTGATCTTCGGGCCCTTAGACGGCACTGCATCACATACAGGAATGCTACTGTAATGGAAATCACAACATGGGCTCAGGAATACTTCCAGAAAACATTGTCGTGAACACAATCCACCGTGCCATTCGCCGTTGCCGGCTAAAACTCTATAGGTCAAAAAAGAAGCCATATCTAAACATGATCCAGAAGCGCAGGCGTTTTCTCTGGGCCAAGGCTCATTTAAAATGGACTGTGGCAAAGTGGAAAACTGTTCTGTGGTCAGACGAATCAAAATTTGAAGTTCTTTTTGGAAAACTGGGACGCCATGTCATCCGGACTAAAGAGGACAAGGACAACCCAAGTTGTTATCAGCGCTCAGTTCAGAAGCCTGCATCTCTGATGGTATGGGGTTGCATGAGTGCGTGTGGCATGGGCAGCTTACACATCTGGAAAGGCACCATCAATGCTGAAAGGTATATCCAAGTTCTAGAACAACATATGCTCCCATCCAGACGTCGTCTCTTTCAGGGAAGACCTTGCATTTTCCAACATGACAATGCCAGACCACATACTGCATCAATTACAACATCATGGCTGCGTAGAAGAAGGATCCGGATACTGAAATGGCCAGCCTGCAGTCCAGATCTTTCACCCATAGAAAACATTTGGCTCATCATAAAGAGGAAGATGCGACAAAGAAGACCTAAGACAGTTGAGCAACTAGAAGCCTGTATTAGACAAGAATGGGACAACATTCCTATTCCTAAACTTGAGCAACTTGTCTCCTCAGTCCCCAGACGTTTGCAGACTGTTATAAAAAGAAGAGGGGATGCCACACAGTGGTAAACATGGCCTTGTCCCATGGAGATGTGTTGATGCCATGAAATTTAAAATCAACTTATTTTTCCCTTAAAATGATACATTTTCTCAGTTTAAACATTTGATATGTCATCTATGTTGTATTCTGAATAAAATATTGAAATTTGAAACTTCCACATCATTGCATTCTGTTTTTATTCACAATTTGTACAGTGTCCCAACTTTTTTGGAATCGGGTTTGTATACTTCTACCTGAGTAATGAATGTGAATACTTTTGACACCAGTGCTTGCGGCAAGCGTGAATCGGGCCACATCCCCCGAACGTTCAGGGGTCTAAATCGGGCTTAAAATCGGCCTTAAAATCTAGTGTGTGGCCAGCTTAACGCCGGGGAATTGCCATTGCGATTTACCTATGATGAGCGTGGGCATTTCACTTGTTGGATTCATCAGCTTTACATTTGCATAGGCTGTAGCTACTATGCTGTCTGACAAACTATATTTTGTACATATTTTATTTTGTTTTGACAAGTATTTAATTATTTTGCCCAGAGAAAAAAAGTTGTATTATGCAAAAAACATGCAACTCATTGTCTCCATGCAGTTAATTAACAAACGGTATCGAACCCTTTTCATGCTATTTCCGATATGCCGATAGCTTAAATATCCGATCACCAGTCATAAGGGTACATTAGGCTATAGGCTATGGCTTGAGAGCTTATGGTTTCTGAACAGACTGAATATCAGTCAGTCAAGCAAAGCGTTCGCAACCCATAGAAACACTCTCTGCACATCCCTGGGTGCCACGGAACATGCGCTATTTTACGGATTAAAAATAAAAGAGTAATAAAATATAAGGTAAGGTAGTAAATAAGTGTAGAATAGCACTGTCTGTTTGTAAACGGGCAGGGATGTTCAGGCAGGTGAAAAGCGTTTGGTTAATGATGAATATTGACCTATTGTGCGTCCCGTTGCCGAGCCCCGCCTCGATGTAATGATTGACAGCTCGGGGGCGTGCTCCGCTCGGAATGCATTTTCAAATCCACAATGACTTAAACTATATTCATCACGGGGTATTTAATGAAAATGCAATTGAAACGTCATATATGTAAGTGTCAATGCATTTAAGAAAAATAAAAGACATTTAAATCACCGTTTTGCTCGCTGCACCATTGGCTCAGAATGCATTTTGAAACTCGCATTGAATTTTGCTACAATTATCCCGCGGTCTCACCATGAAAATGCAATCCCAAGTGTCCTACCCCTAAGTCTAAATGCATTTAGGAAAAACAGCATTTAAATGATCATTTTGCTACAGTTTTTGCTTGGACATGTTAAACATATCTAATCAATTTGGGTAATACATTTTCATTTTCATTTTGCAACTTATAAAGCTTTAAAATATGTTTTTAATATGCATATTAAAACTATTGTAGAAAATGGCAAACTTAAATTATATAATTGAATTTTCATTTTCATTTTGCACTAAATGTTGCACATATGTATGGGACAATGTAAATTTAAATATAGAAATACATTGCCATTTTACATATTGCATTGACATTTTGCATATTACATTGCAAATTGAATTTTGCTACACATACGCTTCCATAGAAATCAGGGTCGATGTCCTGACAAGCCGTCAAGATTGTCCTACCGGGGCTTACTGCGCATGCGCACATCAATATTTCGTCCTTTTTCTCACGCTTAACAAGAATATTTAATGCATCTGCATTACTGTAAGGGGTAGGTTTAGGGTAGGTGTAGACGTTAATAAAACACAATCTAATAGGTAGAAAAAATATTTATTGTTGGTTTCCGGGTAGCTGTATCCCAGCAAAATACTATCCTCATTGTTCATTCATTGGATATCATCCGCCTGCGATTAAACCAATTAATGTTGCTGTTTCAGAGCGGGTCCCGCCTTCTGAATGTGTGCGTAACGAGCGCACCCTTCAAGCAAAGCCTAAACATGCACGCAAACAAGTGCAGCTGTGAGTTGTCATCATCTGTTTCGGAGTGATTGCAATGTGTTCTAAATATAAACTTGTTCCTTCGATCAGCATCATTTCTGGACAGATCATTCACTGGTTTATTACGAGTTTAAACGAGTGCACGCGCTGTTGCTATGCTCTGAATTTGCGTGTATACAGTGAATGACCGCGTCGGGAGCTGACTTGCAAAATAGCTAACAAAAATTAAAAGATGCAATGCATATTACTAATCAAAAATTAAGTTTTGATATATTTACAGTAGGAAATTTACAAAATATCTTCATGGAACATGATCTTTACTTAATATCCTAATATTTTTGGCATAAAAGAAAAATCTATAATTTTGACCCATACAATGTATTGTTGGCTATTGCTACAAATATACCTGTGCTACTTATGACTGCTTTTGTGCTCCAGGGTCTCTCTCTCTCTCACACACACACACACACACACACACACACACACACACACACACACACACACACACACAATAGTGAAGACACTCATTAGTGAAGTGTAACAGAAGCTGCTTCACAACTGTGCAAAATACAGAGAACTAAAAGCAGGTAAAAGACAGTCCTCTGCTGGCCAAAGCCTGGTAATACAATTCCTGTTTTAAGAGATTAAGATTTTAAAATAAGATTAAGATTAAGATAAAATAGATAAGATTTAAGACTTATTGATTTGGTCAGTTATTTGGAGGAAAGTTTAGTTTTTTTTAAAACAAGTGTGGATATAAAAACGAGAAAAAAAATATTTTCTCAGATCTTCTACTCTGCATTTATTACGATAGTCTCTCAGATTGGCCTGGGTTTATGGTTCCAGATGGATGTTGGGAATGTGATTGTAGTCTGGATCTTTTTTTCTATGCTGTTGGTCCTTAACTCTTTACACAAAATGATTAACACTGAGGATGAACTGGCTTGTAAGTATTATATTACAAGATAATAATAATAATAATAATACACTCAAAATTATTTATAGGAATTCTAAATGTATAAAAATATAATTCTTAGAAGAAACATCAATATAATTAGATAACATGTTTAAACAATAAATAAGAGTAGAATAAAAATGTGGACCATTATGTTAGTTTTTTGACCATATGACAGCTTTTTCTTTTATTTTGTTACTGAATTTATTTAAAATGGCATTACAGAACAGTGTACCGCAGAGGGTTCAGTGATTTTAAACAGAATTAATTTAAAATAGATTAAACATCTTTGCATGTTATCTCAACCAACTACTTTAATACATATTTTATATAATCCAAGTGTTACGTTTCCATAGTTATTAAAAAATAATAATTCTGAATTAATATTGCTGTCCAATTCTTGCAAACCTCTAGGAGTTCACAAACCTTGAAAAACCTCCTGATTTATTTATTTATGTATTTTTACTAAATTTAATCTCTGATCAGAAGATTATAATGCACTTGTGACTCTTTTAGACACATAAGACACAGATTAACAGGAGTGATTGTCTCATAAAAAGATTTATTTTCTGCCTAAATGTACAAAGGCAAGTTACAGTATTGTATAAAAAATGTAGCAATTTACACTTTACATGAGAGATCCCTAGGAAGAGAGAGTGGGACAGAGGCAGCTAGACAGAAAGAGAGAGAGAAGTGTATCCAAACACAGAAATGAAGAGGTGTAAACATCTTTCTTTCAAGTACCGATGACCGACACTGAGCCGCTGCTCTCTATGGATGTGGGGTGGGTGGGGCTTAATTAGTGGGGTGGGTTGTGGGAGGGGCTTAATAAAAACCGAAATTAGAAATTAAACCAAAAAAGCAAATTCCCTCTTCTCTTCCCACAAGGATCGCACAGGGCAGGCTATATTAGCACCGTCTGAGACAAATATGAACGAATGTTTGAACTGTTAAAACCGGCTGTTTCATCTTTCTACAAGGAGAAAACTCGAACTAGAAAAAACAACAGCAACAACAAAAGAAGAACCCTTAAAAATAAATTAAAACAATCAAGCGCTTTTTCCTCAATTATGAATCAAGTCACCAGACAAGCACAGGTTTACTGGCTAAACGCGTGGAGACAGAACAACTAAAAGTGAGGTTATTACTACACATAAAAATCCTAACGCTCTCGTATTAGCGCAAGCCTTTTGATGCTGATCTGAGACCAGTGCTGCGATATCTCTTAGTTACGGTTTAGGGTTTAGGTAGAGAAAGCTGGTCCTAAATCAGCATAAAAAGTGTAAAGTTTTCCATCTGCACAGAGAGGATAAAATAAAAATTCTTAGAGATCTGGCCCGGGTCTCTCCTACAACAAAATAAAACTAATGCATTGTGCCATTAGGCCTCATTACCATGAGCATTAGTTAAAATCAGATTAGGGTTTGTGGTGGCATTGAAATTAATGCTCAGTTATAAATTTAAGTAGCAAAAATCCCATCTTGCAGATACGTTTTCCGTTTTGTCTCACGACTGAGATGAAAAACAAACGGTCATGTTTAACATGGGGGAAAAGCCGCCTCTTCACTATAAACGAATTACATTAAGTAATGTCTTCTTCCCTGTGCTGTTCAATAATCAAGTTTGAATACAGCAGAGAGCGATGAAAATGCCAGGATGATTTAAATGGCTCAGATTTCAATAATGCTCTCCTGAGAGTTTCAGATTCACACAATAACTGCATGATGATGAACTGGAAAAACTAGCTCCAGATAGCACCGGACTCGGGTTGTCGCCTCCTTCGCCGTAGTTCCCTTCTGAAATATGAACGTGTCATTGCGATGTGTTTTGCAGGGGTGCTGACTAAAAATCCTGACGTTTTATTAAAACTGACTTTATTTCAGTGAACGCAAGACATGTGCTTCTAAACCGTTTCAAAGCAGAGTGGGACCGACTTGACGCTGAAGAGGAGGGGTAGAAAAAGTAGTAAAAAAACAAAAACACTTCCAATATAAAGCCGTTATACCAGCTAAACGTTGATATTATGTCAACAATGGTAGAAAAAAAGGCTAACAGACAAAAAAAAAAAAAATAAGAGAAAGAGAGATAGTAAAATCCAATAGCATCCAACAACCTTTTTTAAAATAATTCCTTTGTACAATATATACAGAAAGCACATAGTGAGGGAGAAAAGGAAGGACGCCTGCTTGTGTTGCATTGCTCTGTTTGGATTAATGCTTTTACCGAGTGCTGGATTATACCATGCAGACGTACAGAAGAAAGTGAGAGAGCGGTTTTCCAGGTCTTCCTTGTTTCGTGCTCCGCAAGTCTGTGGATCGGAGGACTGACCCAAAGTAGAAGAAGTCTAGAAGCTGGATGCCGGCTCTAAGCCTCTTTTGGGGTTATCTTACTCGGATCGCTTTAAGCCTTCAAGGTTCGCCCCATTTTGGACTTCACTCATGCAATCTGGCATGAGATTCGCAAGCAGCAAGGTATCCGTGTGTGAAGGTTCAGTTCGTGACCAGAAACACAGTTCAGTAGAGTCTGGTAACTCCATTGCAAACACACACATCGTGTCCCAAATGACTATCTAGAGCCTGGGAGAAGCAGATAGACTTGTGTCCGCATATGATAACGGTCAATACAGGCTGGAAAAATCCCTAAATCCAGTCTGGAAGTCAAAGTTCCTGCTTTTTGGGACACTCCATGTAAGCATGTCAGAGAGCAGCCAATGCTTCATCTTCCCTCCACGATCCGGATAATCCACAACGTCAGAAGGCCCATCACTTAACTGAAAATCCAGTCATTGTTTAACCGACCAATGCGAAGCAAAGTCGCCCGTTCGAGAACAAAACATTTGCACAGCAAAACGACCAGTGCTAAGCTGACTTTGAGCAATTTGTTCATCATCCATTAATAAGAAAGAAACATAACTATGAACAGACGGGGAAGTGCGTTTAAAAACTGCCTCTTGGACAAAGAACTGTCTACGCTCAAGTATGTTGACGATAGCTTCGCAATGGTAACATGAACTTGAATTTACTGCCCTGAATGAACTGAGTGAAGAAAACCAAGTCTTATCCACTTGCATAGTCCACAAATAGATTGTGAATGTAAATGTATGAAGATGAAGAGCGGCAACAAAGACGCTGGAATCCTTCGGGGCAAAAAAACCCCAACAACCTCGGTAATCCTCTTGGCTCTAAAGCAGCAGTCCAAATCAGTAGCACTCCATGCTTTGCCCATGCTTTAAACACAATGTAGTGACTTCCAGAATGTCTTTGCATCCAGGTTCATTCAAGATTTCCTAAACTCTGTAGGTCCATGTTTTCCGGAGAGCTTGCGCATCACATGACGTTTCTGCAGACAGATTGTGTCTCCTCTCTCCTGAGTATGTAGCCAGCAGCACAGAGAGGGAGGCGTCCGGATGTGTGCTTCCCGAGGTGGAGATCGGCGTGTATGTAGAAGCCGTGGCATCCACGTTCTCCTCTCTGACATGTTGGTCAAAGACGCCGGGAAATCCAGGAAAAAGAACCGTAAAGAAATCGGGAACATCATTGAACTGATGTCATCAGCTCCACATCACATCCTCATGTGAACCAGTCACATGTCTGCAGAAGAACGGCCAGTCACTTCTCCCTAGAATGGAAATGAGAATAAAACTTAATATATATTTTCATTTCATAATGTATTTTCAAATATGATAAACAACTTAATAGGCAGCGGACAAGTGTAAATGCTGCATTATAATGTGACTAAACAGCCATTGTAGTCATGTATGAAAAGGCCATGGGAATTTTTTTAGATTTTGACCACTAGAGGACAGCAAAGACTGTACAGCACTTAATTCCAGGGAATCAGTCAAGGATACAACACAATTTAGGGCTGGACGATATATCAATATTATTTTGTTAGCAATATAAAATTATCTTGCATTGTGAATATTGTGATGATTTTAATATGCTTTTTATTGCCCATTAAGTTTCTAAAGACCATGGGAGTAGCCTAGTTATACATCCACTTCTTGCGCCAGGGCTTGTGTGTGAGATAATAAAGACATATTTTAATAGCAGCAAAAATGAGTTAGGAGGTTCAATTCATTTCTGCAGCTCAGTTGTTTCAAACTGCCCCGTTTAAAGAATAAACATTGAACGATTCACCGAAATGTATGTGGAAGCCCCTCAGAGCATTTTTGCATGCTTTAAAATACTTTAGGGAAATATACATATGGTAAATATGGTTGTTTATCACTATGCATTGTTATGATGGCCCATTAAACAAAAAACAAAACAAATGTAATTCTTTAAGTCTGATGAAAGTGAAAAATTCAAGAAAATCATGATTATTTGATTGTCTGTTTTGTTTTTTTGTTACTACAATTTGCGTTAAATATTTTGAATCTACCAAGCAATAATGACTTTCAGCCAAAATAATGGTTCTTTTGCTAAAACACCAACAGATATTTAAAAGTGGTGGGAAATACTGTGTATAAATAACTACATTGCCCAATGCATAACGTAAAATCTTTGTGCTTGAAGATAAAGATGAATCTTCTTACCATTCTCACCTCCGTGCTGGAGGGTAAAGTGAGGGGGCAGAGGCTTGTTGACTGGCAACAATGGCAGAAGAGGAGATACCTGTGAGATGGAGAAACACCTTAATTATGTATCAGTGTTTTATGGTCAAGGCCAGCTTCTGTGATAAAACATGAAAATCCTTTACTGATTTTACAAACACCCCTTTAAGTCAACCTAGACTAAGCGTGTACTCACACTAGGCACTGTTGCCTTGAACCAAGCGCGACTGTCCCCCCCTCCCCTGCTGGCCTGCACTCACACTTGCAATAAACATTCTGGGCCGGAGCACGCTTACGTAATGTACGAGATAACGGAAAAAAACACTTTCGCTAAGATTCTGCCAAATAAATTTATAATTTATGCCGTGCAGCAATTTTCACTTGTATGTATCAGAGAATTATTATGGAGGCAGTTGATGTTAATGAAAGAATTTGCAGCTTTACTCGCAAACTATAAATCCTGTTCATCAATAAGGTGAGAACTAGGGATGTGCGGGTCTAGTCGACTAGTCGACTAAACGGTACAGCTCCTACTAGTCGACACTGAAAACAATAGTCGACTACACGAGAGAGAAAAAAAAGAGAGATGATTTTATCATTCAAATTACCATCATTTTAACATTACATTTAAAACATTTTAAAGAACACTTAAAATAAAACTTTTGAAAAAGAATACATATCAAAATATTTTTAAAAACGTATCTGGGCGGGAACTATAATTTTACCTCACATGCGTTTTCTTCATGTCAGTTGCGGCGAGCTCCACGCGAAAGACCAGCAAGGTGTGGATTATTTTGAATTCAGAAGGAAATGGAAACGTTTTTTGTAAACTGTGTAATGTCAAATTGGCTAACAATAACTTTACTGGAGCTATGCGTAATCATATTCAATACAGGCATGTGTTAGCTTGGAGTCTAGCCAAAGCCAAATGTCTATCATGTCATACACTACAACCTGTCGCTGCGGTCCGCGATCCTATCCGCGCTGTCTATTCCTCTAAACGAAGACCCGCTTCGGTGGTGCTGCGGGATTTCCAGGATCTTTTCAAACTGTCTGCTTGCTTGTAGTTATCTCTCTGTGTGCCTGTGACTTCAGCTCCTGCCGAGCGCGTTTTGCAGAATCTCCTCTAGTCCCGTCTTTCTCCAGATCACGTTAACATGTTAAATTCACTGAACAAATGCGCACGGTCTGAGTAAGTAAAACAAGCTTTGTTTTGTTTTTAGACAATATAGCCAACATGAAGTACATTTTTAAAAGCCGTTTTAATGCTATTCCTTGATAAACTTTCCTATTGTTTTAAACTTTTGTTTTAATATGTGTTTTAATATGTTGGCTAACGTTATATGAAAATGAAGAATTCTGTCAGTATTGATTGATTTTCAATTTCTGCATTGCTCCAGGCGATCTGAATAAATAAGCTATGCACTGGTTTATGAAGAGTGTATGCTCTTCCTTTTTTCTGTTTAACGACCGCCTAAAATTAATTGATGATAACGCGAGGCAAGCATACGGCATAATCGTGACCTATTTTTAGCAGAATTCATTGAGGGATTTAACAGTGTGATTCAAAGATTAAGTATTTCAACTGTTTGCTGTTATATATAGACACGCGCACAGTTTTGTTGTTTTTTTTTGTCGTTTTTGGGGGGTTTCTAGCTTTTAGACTAGTCGACTAGTCGGATACAAAACTTCCGTTTAAACGACAGTCAAATTAGTCGTAGCGCACATCCCTAGTGAGAACCAGACCCGTTATAAACCTAAATATACTTGATTTGATTAAATTAATTGAAAAGTGTAGTGTGGTAGTAATAGAATATGTTTGTGGTCGTAATGACGACAGTAGCGCACACAAAATAGTAGCTGTTTCGTGCTCCAGCGCGGTGAGTGCTCACATTATACGAGTACAGCGCCCGAGCCCAACTGAACCGTGCTCTGGCCCACCTCTTCCAAGCGAGCCAGGGACGGCTCAACAAACCACGCCCAGGCACAGCACGGAGCGATCACACTAGTCAAATGAACCAGGCTTTGGGGGTCAAACGTGCTCGGGCACGGTTCAAAACGCCTAGTGTGTGTTAGGGCTGTCAAAAAAATGTATTCAAATTTTGAATATTCATCGAATTTAAAATAAAAAGCCACATTCGAATGCAAAAACATTGCATTCGGATTTTAGGTGCGTGTCGGGCTGCCGTATTAGTGGCGCACAAGATGCGATGACGATGTAAGTGTCGTTGCATTTTAATGTGTTTCATAGCTTATCCAGTTGAACCCACTGGATGCGGTGTTGCTATGTTGTTTATTCAAAATATTGCGGAAAAAGAGAACGTCAGTGCGGAAAAGATCTTGTTTACGTCAAAACTGAAACCAAGCCGTTCACACAGAACGCATATTTATCACATTTTCTAGAGGGACATCTATCACCGTTGCACTCGCGTCTCGCACAAGAGAGCTGCATGTTTAGAAAGCATGTAAAATGAATGTAAGTTAAACTTTATGGCAGTTTTTCCCCATCCCACTGCATCTCATGTTTTTAAATGAAAAATTACTGGGATTGGTTTTCGGTCCTTTGTATTAAACTATACATACATGCATGATTGTCACGGTCTTGCCGTGTTTTGATATTTGTCTTGTTTCCTGTTTGTCATTAGCAGTTGTCTGCTTGTGATTGGGAACACCTGGTATAGTTGGGCTGCGGATATTTAAATGTTTGTTTTACTAACTAGCGTCGTGTGTGGAGTTGTAGGGCTGTGACGGTGGCAGATTTTTACCACCGCGGTGGTAATAACCCAACAACCGCCGGTGGCGCGGTGTTGTGTATATTTATATATATAATTCTGAAACGCAAAAAAAATAAATGAGGCTCAATCATCTATTAACAAACGTGCGTGTTTATATTAGCACTTCCATCAGTGAACACTCAGCCTGCAAAACACTAAAATAAGTATCAAAGAAATACAGTTAAATAGGAAAGTAGCCTTAAATAAGAAAGTTAAATACACCTCACGCGAGCGGCGCGACGAGAACTCATTATAATCAGTGATGATGTCTACACTAGATACGGCGTGATAGGACACGTCAAATCCCTCGCAGTAAACTGCCTCGTCCTATTTATGACGTACTGACACAAAGTTCAAATGTCCTGTACATTTACATTTACGTTTATGCATTTAGCAGACGCTTTTATCCAAAGCGACTTACATTGCATTCAAGTTACAGTTTTTTACATTTTATCAGCTCTTGCTTTCCCTGTAGACAGACTCAAGCTGTTGTGTTGCGACGCGGCGTCCGGTTTAGACACGGTTCACTGTTCCGCCACCAAGCAACTCCTCGTCTGCACGCGCTCTCTGTGGAATAGGAGTCGCGGTGTATGTTGCCACATTTCTTGTTGGCATCTTCCATTTACCGCTGTCTCGCTCGTATTTGGCCAGTTTGGAGAAAGCCTCACCAACACAAACCTGACCAGCCGGGCGTTTGCGATCACGTGAACTTGACGACACTTGTACAAACGCGGATGGGTGACATGAATGGAAATGATTCCAGATCGGCGATGTAGTATTTGGTTTCCCAACAAGGTCCATCGCTCATAAACTCGAATAAACTGTATTTTCCTGCGCTCAAACCTGCCAATCTAAAGGAAACGCCGTGTATGGCGTTTGAGGTAATTTGTGAATTAGCATAGATTTCTAGTCTAAATAAAACAATTTGCAACTGTTACTATATTACACTTGTATACAAAACTTTGTATTATGCTTGTTATAAAGTGTGTGACGTCACGTGCACTACCGCCGGTGGCAATAGACAACCGTGGTGACAACCGACCACCGCCGGTGACGCGGTTGTCACGGAGACCGTCACAGCCCTATGGAGTTGTTCTGTTGTTTTTTTTCCTTGCTTTGGCTTAGAACTTCTCCTCCACCAGATCCTCGCTGATTTCTTCCGTGGCCATGTTGAGAACTTTGGCATTTTTGATTGTTTTCTTTATTTTCTTTTGTTTTTCCCTTAGATACTTATAATATATTTTTTGAAACTTATTTAATTTGTGATAGCCTTCTTTTGTTGCAGTTGTGAGTCGAACTGTAACAATGAAATTGTTTTGTTTCTAATTGTTTAAGCAAATTAATTATATATGGTTTATAAACATAAATTTAAACATTATGCACTTTTTTCAAAGATAGTCGTGTTATTTTATTGCTTTGAATAAACGCGCATTAGTAATATTTTGCTCAATGCACCCTCTTGTGGCATCAGGAGAGAAGCCAAAAGCTTTTTCCCCCTAAATGGAATTATGCCTTTTAAATTCGAATATAATTTGAATATTGATCATATTTAAGTACAAAATTCGACTTTAGTTTTTCAGCCATTTTGACAGTCCTAGTGTGAGTACACCCTAAGCTATTTTTATTGTTTACCTGTAGCATAGGACAGGTCATACTGTCCTGGGAGTAGTGGATAGCCTAGGTGATGGTGGGAAGGCATGATCCTCTGAGAGGGCGAAGATCTCGGACGTTCACCGTCTCTTTCCCTCTCGCTCCCACTTCTGTCTCTTTCATGGTGCGTCTTTTCACCCACCGTGGGCGATTTGCTCTTGTATTGGCTAGCATGCTGATGCAGGATGTCCAGAGCTTTAGACTCCGATGCAGACTTGCCACTCACTGTAGGACTGGCACGAGCCTTCTCACCCTCCTCTCCAGGTGGCATCTTACTGCCATATGGAGAAAAAGAGTACCCTGGTGACAGGTACGATCCTAGGAAAGGGGTGAAATTAATAGTGGCCCTTTATATAAGGTAAAATTAAATACTTTCCCTAAGGTGGTTTATAGTTATCTCCACAAAGGACTTACCAGGGTAATTCTGCATCATGACAGTAGGCATCCCCCTGTATCCCGGATGGCTGGGGTCATAACCCTGGCCATAGGGGTATCCGTGCATGTAAGACATATACGACTGGTGCTGCGGCAGAGGTGAGTGAAACTGCATGTGTGCTCGTGGATCTTTGCTGACTCCTCTATGCTCCATTGAGGCAGACGAAGTTCGTGGTTCGGCCCCTTCCTTGCTTTCCTCTTTGGAGGGAGCGTCTTTATGACGCAGCCTTTCGTCTTTGCCTTTCCGGTCTCTCTCCCGATCTTTTTCCCTTTCCCTTTCCCTTTCACGCTCACGATCCTGCTCTCTCTCTTCCTTCCGTCTCTCCTCATCAATCTGTTTCTGAGCATCGGGGTACTTGCTGGGGTAAACGTAGGGCCACAGTCGAGAGTCTGGCTCCTGGGAAAGAAATTGGAGTTTGAAATGCCCATTATGAATAAAAGATAAGTACATAGTGAGGATGCATGTATCTGTATTATCAAAATGTCACTCTCAAGAGTTGTACATTTCTCAAAAAATCCATAAAGGTTAAAAGTGTGATGAAAATGATTGAACTATATTGTAGAAAGAAAATGTTTAAGCAATGCTTGAGGCATCTTAAGTTTCATACCTGTCTGTACATGTACATTGCCTGCTCCATAGCCGATCTCCCAGACTCGAGGCCTGGTTTCTGCTCATCTTTCGCATGATGTCCAGCTTCACTTAGCTTCATTTTCAACCCCTCACCTTGCTGGGTCTGTCCCTTGCCATCTTCTCCTTTGGGGATAATGACTGACTTGCCAGGCTCCGAGGGATCTTTGGGCTTGCCCTGTGGGGACGGTTTGCCCAAATCTGAGAGACTTGGAGCTTTAGACAAGGTAGGAGGAACCGAAGCTTTCTGCTTCCATTCTTCTTGCTTCATGGACGCCTCCCTATCCTTCTGAGCAGCCTCTGATTTCTTCTCTGCAGCACGATGCTGTTCAGCTGCTTGCCGTTGCCGGTCTTCACACTGCTGCCTGTAAGCTGGGTTTGTGCTCATCAGGTGGTTATGGTAGGCCTGATCAGGTGAATAGCCATAGGGAGGTACATAAGCATACTGATTGTAATAGAGGGGCTGCATGAACATGCTAGAACGCTGCTGAATGACTGAAGGCTGCGGTGGCTGCTGAGAGGATGCACCTATTTCTGGCTTTCGATCTTCAGATGGCTCTGATTTGCCCTTGTCATTCCCAGGTTCTGGGTCTTCCTCTTTTTTCACCTTCACTGCACCATCTTGCAATGATGTGACAGTGTTAGAAACTCCTGGACTGGGGTTTGGGTTGACATAATTGGGCGAGTAGTACGTTTCATAACCTGGGTAATAAGAAGAGTCTTTGTTTGGTGGCTGGGATGGGAACAGGGATTTCTTGGCGCCTTCCCGAACTGCCTGATCCTCAGACTTGACCTTCACTCCCTCCACTTTGCCCTCTCCATCTTCCCCTGCATCAGAGATGTCCGAGTACGCTGGGCTGTTGGTCTTCACAGAAGAGTTATCGGCCCCATTTTGGGTAACCACAAGAAGTGGAGTGAGAGGTTGCGCCATCCCCCCACTTTCTATCCGACTGGCCACACCTATAGAAGGACTGGGAGAATTATCAGAGAAGCTGTAGATTTTGTCTGCCTCTGCTTTCATGCTGGCTAGCCGACTTTGATGTGGATCTGTGGATCCATTTAACAGCCCCTCACTCTTGCTCCCTTGGTCTGAGCTCTCAGAATATGGGCTTTTACCTTCTTCGGGTTTCCCTCCTTTGCCAGGGGCTTTTGGACTATCTCCTTCCTTACCACCCTCCTTCTTTTTCTTATCTTTCTTTTTCTTGTCCTTAGAGCTCCCCAAGGCTGGATTCATTGAGGGATCTCCCGTTACTGCAGGTTTGGGTTGAGTCGTTTTTAGTTGGGGGCTCTTGTTGATGGACTGGACCACAGAGCCCATGCTGGAGGAGGAGCCAGAATTGGGGGCAGGGAAGCCAGAGGTTGGTAAGGCGTACAACTGCTGTGGAGGTAAGGAAGGAACGAGGGGCCTTGCAGTCTTCATTGCCTTCTGAGCGAGCTTGTCTGCCTTGGTACCACTGCCAGACTTCTTAGCTTTGTCCAAACCTCTTTTTTCATCAATGCCATCGTTGCTTGTCTCATCTGTAAGACATGGGCCATCTTCACAGCCATCCATGGGCACACCAGAGTCATGCTCAGCTTCCGATTTCTTCTTGCCAGGCTGCTTGGAGCTGAACTTTCCTGATGATGGTGATGGGCTCTGGGCATCAAATCCTCTGCCTTTGGGGGTGACTGACCGTGCAGGAGACGCACATCCCTTCTGAGAAATGGATGCACCATTGCAACTGCCTGGCTCTGGGTGCAAAGTGGAGTCCTCACCATACTCACTATCACCATCTATGTCCAGCTTGATGTCATCATCATTGTGAGCACGAGCCTGGTGATACTTCAGGCCGTTAATGTGCTTGTACTTCTTGTTGCAGTTGGGATGGGGGCAGTCGATAAGCACCGGCGAGGGGCAGTTGCGATCCAAAGAGGGAGGCAAGGATTCAGCTTTGATGTTGGAGAGGGGAATAACAGTATGAGGTATTCCACTGTTTGAATTGGTGCGCATTCGTTTGCTACCCTTGGTGTCTTCTGAACTGGAATTGGGCTCCATGTCTGAGACAGGTTTGTTCTTGCGTTTGTTAGCAGATGAAGGACTAGCTTTTACATCCTCAGTGTTGCTGTTTGGTGGGGTGCGCCGCTCAGAGGAATTCTGACTGCCCCGTCGCCCTTTGCTGTTGGATGCGCCTCGAGTCTTGCTGTTGTTGCTGCCTTTGTTATCAGAAGAGTTGCTGTTCTCATTGACTGGCGTATTGCTATTGGGCCTCATTCTTTTACCCCGTCCACGGCCATTCCTCATCTCCAGGTCACTTGTGGGTGACTCACAAAACCTGAGGAAGCAGAAGGGGAAAATCAGTTCTATATGAAAAATAACTTTTCCATTGACATTGAATTCAGAATCATCAATCAAATAAATAAGCGCCGTCCTTTTTCCACCTAAACCTCTCACAATTATCTGCCAACCACAAAGGGTGCTAACAATGCTGCAGATATTCTCTCGGATGAGAGATGGCCTCTCATCTAAATCAGCCTCTCCATTTGGATGCTATAAGTGCTTCTCCAGTGGGCCCTGGAGAGCCAGCAACGTGCTGTGCGTTTTTATCCTCTCGTTATCCCCGATCTCGACAGCAATGCTTGTTCTGATGAATTGCATGCAGTGCCACACTGCTGCAGGATTAAGCCAGGGTGACCTGGCTGCTGATTAGATGCAGTGTGATAACATCCTCCAACAGATAAGGCACAGACTCAGAGGCAAGATCAACCCGAGAGCTCGATCAAAGCACAGGCATTAAACTGTAGTAAAACAAAGCAGTTAAGGAAGTTACCTCAGGGCTCCCAGTCCACAGAACAGGACTGAGATTTTTAAGACCCAGCAGAACGAAAAGATGATGTATATCATAGGCCGATAGGTAATGTTAAGATATATTTAAGGGGAGAAAATCTGTCTGTCAAATAGGAATGTGCATTTTCATCAACTGGGAATAACAAGTAACAAGAAGTAAGAAGTAAGAAGTAACAAGATATGGTCTATTTTTCAATCGCTGGTTATACAATAATTTCATGACATGTTGCAATCAAAAGTCTCACGGTATGATTTTCAGATGGTGCATCAAGTCACTGCATACAGTTCTGCAAGTTGTCACCCCCCTTTAACTAACTGGATCAGAAGTTAACACCCAAGTCATCACTGTCACTTCCGAGATAGTATCAGATCTGGCAATGGAGGCTTCTGCAATGGTGATAGTAAAAAGTAAAAAAAAAATGCAGGAATGACTTTTGCATTGATCTTTAATTGCTTTAACCTGTTCCAGGGACTACATGTGACTCAAAGCAGCTGTGACTGGAAAGCAAACATACAGAAGAAACAATCCTATATGAATGCACTGCATCATCTTCACAGACACTCTCCCCAGGGGCTAATGCTGTATTAGTAATGTTTGCCTGCAGCCAGCAGATAAAGTGCACCATGGAAATACAGCCTTTTCTGGAACATTACGATTAGAAATCACAAGCTACCTCCTGAGGCAGAGTCTCTTAAATGTACACTACGTTATGTACAGCAAATTATTTGTGCCATGCAGTGCTGGTATCTGACCTTGGGGCAGGATACGGCATGAAAAAAAAAAAAAAAGCCAAGTGTTGGAGCATCTGTACTGTAAAAAAAACCAACATTTGCAAGGTCAAAAAGAAGCCTCTCCTTCATATCTTAACACAGTATTATTGCCTCAAGCTATATTAGCCACAATCTTTGTGTCAGGCAAGACTTTCATGGCCAGCAGAATCGTAACTGAAATGCTGGTCTGTGAGGGACTACTGCTTTAGATCGATGTGAGGAGGAGAAAAGAAAAGGGGGGGGGGGGGGGGGGTGACTGGGAGAAATCAATTCCTTCATGACATTGCATTTCAAAAGGTGGGTGTCAGCAGGGGGGGCGTTTTGAGACATTACTCTCCAATGTTTCCTTCATTACTGCAATGGCAGCACACAAAAGCCCAGTGGAGATGATGAGATGGTCGAGTATGTAGTGGCCAGAATGAATTCAAACTGATCTATTGTTCAAAAAATTAACGTCATACTGTATTTGTTTGGCAAAGCTGTTTCACATACTAATAGGGACTGGTTTTATAACAAGCTGAACATATGCATCTGTAAATTAGGTTAAATTTTCCCTACAAAAAATAACAGCATAGGCTTACCGTGGGGGTGCCCAGTCATGTCGAGTGCAGTCTAAAAGCGTGCCCACATACGTCTTGTTCCTCCAGGTAACATTTACAACCAGCATACCTGCAGAAAAAAACAGCAACATAGGAAATAAGACTTCAACTACTGAAACATAATAAAGTCTCAAGTGATGGTTTCTATTACTCAAGCTGAACAAATGCACCTTTTAGCAAACTGCGATCATCTGTTAAACAGATCACCAATAAGGACAAAACTACAACTAAGATCATCTCAAGTAAAAGATCTATTTGGGGATCTTAGACCCAGACTACCCTAGTGGAAAATAAATATACTAAAATGTATTTGAAATACGTTTATTTCATGCCAAGTATACTACAAATGCATTTACATATTTATGTACTTAATAAAAATACCCTGCAATTGTACTTTTAGTATACTAAACTGGTATACTTACAGTCTGCTAAATTGGAACAACTAATTTTCTACTTTAAGCACTTTAATTGTGCAGAAGTAGTGCTGAAGTCCAACTAAAGATATACTGAAGTATATTTGATTGTGCTTAAGTGGAACTATTCCAAGCATGCTTCATGTACACTTTAAATATCTTGCATTTTAAGACAGATATTATTCAGCAATCATACAATCCTCAGTCATCAATAGTGACATTAAAACACATTTTAGGCTTAATATTAAGAAATGTGCATTGTGCACAAGTAGTACCCCCAAATAAAGTTTTATTATAATTTTTTATATGAGTACACTCTAAAAAATGCTGGGTTAAATACAACCCAGTGCTGGGTAAATATTGGACAGAACACATGCTGGGTTGATTTCAACCAACAGTTGGGTTAAATGTTTAAACCAACCGCTGGGTCTAAACAACCCAATCGCTGGGTTCGTCCATATTTACCCAGTGCTGGGTTGTATTTAACCCAGCATTTTTTAGAGTGCAAGTCTGAAGCGATATGTCAGAAAATATGTTAATGGATTTGATCTATACTTGAAATCAATGTATTTTAAATATATTACTGTTTTACTAGGGTAGGTTTGTATGCAATGCCATTGTGAACAATAAGCATTAGCCTTGTTCTTGATCTACACAAGTGAGAGTTGGCAAAAAAGATAAATGAGTGCTTGTTGGCACAAGTACACTGCCGATTTTACATTCCTCAGCACAGATGTCCAAATCTAGAACACCTCCTGTATAAAGACAACAGGAACAGCAGGGTGCACAAAAACCTATTAGTATGCAGAGGGAAGTAAAGGATAGAGAGAGGAAAAGAAAGAGTGGTGGGGAACACTGGTCAGCCCATATCCTCCATCTGACAATTCTGCAGTATGCAGGGACCCATATATATTTTGTGTTTGTTTTGAACTGGAATCCATCCAAAAAGAATCATCCGCATCCAGCGTTCCCAAGATCTGTCAACTTCAATCTCAGCTTCCTTCAGGTTGTGTGCCATCTGCTTGACATTTAGCACAACAAAATCCAGACATTGAGAGATGCAGAGCGCCAAAAGAGTGACAGGAAATTAGCCTACACCTACTGAACCTCATTTGTTAACACCAGGTGGCAGCAGCTATCATTTTTTAAGGATGTAGTATCAGGAAACATCAAGTGCCTGGAAGACGGTACACACCTCTACAACTCCCCAGCCACCCACAATGCAATTCCACCGCGCACACTCAATCAAGCAACTGACCTTCCTAAACGCCACAAGAAAAATTGATCTATGGTGCTTTTGAGGACAGGCTCTGCAACCTCTCATTGTGACTGACAAAGCACACAAGAGATATCTGTTTGATTTCAAGCTGCAAGGCGCCATTCGCAATGGGGCATCAATTGCCTGCTTCTAAAACAGCTTATCAAGAGGTGCCAGGCAATAAAAATTTCACACCGCAGTCAACTGCAAAGGGAGACAAAAACCCTCCATGTGTTTAGTTCTGCCTTTCACGCTGCGTTTCCTTGACAACTGGCAACTGCAAGCAGCCACTGCAACGGCGCTCATTCCATCTCAATGACACAAGTGGGGAAATTGAGCAGAATACTTGAATCGTGTCTCCAAATGGGAAATGTCGATAATTGGCCTTTTGTACGAGACTGAAAAAAATACCACTACATCTGCTAACAATTAGCATGACATCAGCTGTTGTTGGAATGGCAATTGTTACCACTGAAACCGGACCCAGGACCACCGACGTGGCAAGGTGAATTGCAAAGTTAACCAACCTGCCAATTCGGTGTCATTTTCTGAAACGTATAATATTATTTCTAATGGCACGCAGAGCAAGGACCTTATTCCAGCACCCTATAAAAGCAAGCTGTAATTGGAACCCTGTCTGATTCTTTCGGTTTCAGAGCCTCATTAAAACCCATTGAAACAGTCCAGTATGGTACAGGCTGGGAAACAGGTGTGTACTCACTTCCAGAAATAATAAAGAGTATTATGACACAGGTGTGCCACACAGCCAGCGGGAAAACACTGCGACGTACAGAGAATATGTATGTGCGTAACTCACATTCCCTGTCAGTGACCTCTACACGTGTCAGCAAGTCTCTTGACGAAACCTGAGCACTAGTCGTCAGCTTTGAAGCGACATTTGCACCGGAGACCTTTACTGCAGACTACTTTAGTTTTTATAAGCTAAGAGAGAGTGCAGCCACCCGCTCACACAATGTCTGCTGTATATCTGCAGGTGTGGCTACAAATTCTCCCGCATGGCTCATATTTCCACAGTAGGTGCTTAATTCTGTAAATGGAAGCCATGACCTGCTCAGACCGATAGCTTCCTAATGTTTACCAAACACAAACGGTCTTCCCAGAAAACATAGAACATTCTCTCATGTTAGCATTTGGTCCCGGTTTGGTTATTTTTCTGGGAACCAAAAAGTGTTAAGAAATTTCTCTCGGTTCTTTTTTTGCAACTATAAACTTTTTTACAATAGCTATGTTTCCATCCACCTATTTTTATGTGCATTTTGGAATATTGCAAAAAAAAACAACGCTGGATGGAAATGCCAAGATGTGCATAAATTCTAAAAATGCACATAAAAAGCTTTTGCGCACAATTGAGTAGAATAAACTTTTTATCTGTTAACCCTAATGGGACGGCCGTATCGCCGGCGATACCAACTCGTTTTTTTTAAGACCAGTGCAAAAGACATTAAAAATACTCCGTCGATTTTGGTCGTACAGATAAGTGTTATACATCAATTGAAACTTTGAAGTGTCTATTATTTTTGTGTACACTCACAATAACAACAAAACTTTGTGGTTTTCGAAAAAAAAAAGAAAACCAACGGGATGCGCTCTTTGTCTTCTCCATCTCCGCGAGCTGCTCTTCAAAAAACGTCACTAAAATGAACTGTAACTCAGCGAAAACTCGGACACACGGACATGAGAGTTATATCTATAGAAAGCTGGAAGTGTCTACTTTCAAATGAAGTAAGTCTTATCGAAAACAAACATTCTGTGATGAAGTAATCCGTATGAAACCAACACGATGTTCAGTCTGTCCCGTCTAACTCATTATTTCTAATGCGATCCCGCCCCCTCGCGTTCATATGTAAATATCACGCGTGAGCCACGTGCTCAAGGAAACGCCCAAAAACAAAGCCAGATGTTCCTCGCGCCAACATTACTGTTCGTTTCTGGAAGAAGACACGCTGAATAAAAGCTGGATTTGCCTCAAAATAAGAGCAAGAGTTCATCCAGAAGAGAAGAGCGATATGATGAGTAAGTAATGTTTCTTTTTTTTGCATTAGATAACGTGTTATTGTGACTCAAACTTGAACACGTTTATTTGTTTTCCCAAACGACAACATGATGAATGCTACAATGTTTAGAAAAATGTTTAATGTTCACAAATGGATTGAATAGCGTGCTAAACGATAATAATTAGTTTCTCAGATATAAAATATCCTTTTTTATAGTACAAAGTACATCTTTTGTATTACAAAGCCATACATACTAGGCTATATGAGGCTATACTAGGCAAAATCATAGTTCGTTTTTTCTAAACAATAATAATTAGTTTCTCAGATATAAAATGTATTTTTTTGTTTACGATAGTACAAAGCATGCGTGAGTCTATAACACATATATATAAAAAGATGCTCCTGATATTAACATGCTCGCAAATGTTTTTGTTGTGTATTTTTTTGAATCAGATACCTGCACCACAGATGAATCCTGATGACCTTCTTCAAACTCAGAATCAGATGTCCAACTACACTGATATTATATGGTAAAACAAGCTCCTTGACCACTGATTATGTTTTTTTTTCTTCTTGAATCCATGGAAAGTAGCAGAAACACTCAAATAACACATGTAAATATCAGGCATGATTTACTTGTGTCACTTGTTGAACAGAATCTGTCGCAGGAATGACTCAAAGTCTGTTCACATCTCTGTGGTTAGATCAGTGTGCACAATAATGTGTCTTTGACCTTCATTATGTATGTTTTGATTATACGGTGTTGTAAATAAAATACAAATAATTTAAAAAAAACATTTGTTCAATCTCCTCACATTCTCTCTTACCTGCCTCAAAGTCAGTCACACTGATGGACCATTAGCAGCTTTAGGGGAGGGCCCTTTGTGTCTCAGGTGAGAATCACTTAATATTCAAGAACATTGTCACTCCCTCGCATACAGGCTTTCAATCACAAAACATGTCTTAAAAAAATTTAATCAATGTATTGTTTTCTGTGAATGAGTAAGCAGAATGATTCTCACTTAATTGTGAAGTAAATATTCTAGCCGACAAGACTGATTACTCTAAAGTCTTATTCAGGACTATTTAGTGTGGGTTTTATGGCCTTATTTCAGCTACATTTTTTTCCCCAAAACTTACTAACCACGCATAATATTTTTTTTCTAAAAAAATACAAAGATGTACATCCATCTTGGTCACATAATATTGTAGCAAAGTTTGTGCTGAATACAAAAACAAATACATGTTGGTCATTAGTATGTTATAAGTAGCTGAAATAAGCACAAATATCAGGACATGTCAAAACCTCTCAAGGGCCCCAAAATCACCTCAGACCCCAGAGGGTTAAGACAAAATGTGCATAAACTACGATGGAAACACATTTACCTAATAAACTCCTCCATGCGCATCGAAAAAGTCATGTGACTTTGCACGATGGGACTGGATAACTTGACTAACCAGCTGACTGATCTCGTCGCATAGCATCTGAAATGTTGTTTTGGTCGTTCTGAAATGCCTGAGCAAAGTCTGTCATCAAAGTCTTTCTGTATAATTGTCTTACACGACTGCGTTCCTAAACAGCAGGCATCCACCTCCGAAAGCAATGACCGCATTTATTGTGTTTCGTCTGCTCGCTCTGAGGCGCAAGTAATTTATCATATATGGAGATTATTATATTCAGTTGCTTCTCCTACTTTTCTTAGTGATATTTAGTGTCAGTTTATCAGGAAGTGACAATTTTGTTGTCTTAGTCTCGTTGGATGGAAACGGTGCTTTATTCGCAAATGTTTTATCCGATATTCCAGTTTTGCGCACAAGTTAATTTCGCATCTTTGCATGGAAACATAGCTATTGTTGTGTTTCTTGTGACAACCTAATGAAAAATCATACAGCATGTTCTCTAATGCCCATTTATTTTTTTATAACCGAAGAACTGACATTCTCAGAATATTCTGAGAACCAAAACTCTGCATGCTACATGCCACAAGAAATTTGAAACGCAATCTTGTCTTAAATAAACAATCCCTCACTTCACAGTGCTATGAACATAGCACAGTAAAAGCCTCCCCACACCCTAGGTCTTCATTCATCTGTAATTAGTCACAGATAACCTGTAAATCATCTTAGCATTCTCACAGGTTTGTTCGCAGACAGATTAAGACAGCGCTCCTAATTGTGAAGATTAAGGCAAGTGAGGCGATGAGAACTGGGGGTTGGAGGGCTGCTGGAACCGGCTACAAACAATGAGACATAAAACCCAACCTTGTTTCCATCTGCTCATGAAGCAGCCATTTATTCACTCTCGAAAGCCGCCCAATCATTAACCAAGCTGTAACTCTCTCCCTCTCTCTGGGGAAGGGAGCCTCAGGCAGTTGGTTCCACTTATCTGGTGAATTCTTTCAACGTTACACATTTCCCTCCTCCCTATGCCAGTCAAATCTTATGCAATCTGCAATTCTGCAAATGGTTATCCGCACGGATCGACAAACAAGAATACATATCTTACTGCCACTTGGTTTGCAACAAACCGCAGCTCTAAGCAGAGCACTCGCTCCAAAGCATGCTGAGCTAACTCAGACACTTTGATATTATTCTACGTGACAGATTCACTGCAGCCATCGACATGTTAAAGCACCATGTCATTGTTTGTTGATTTTGCAAGAGCTCGCCAAAACTTTCACTGTACGCCTCTTAACCCGGTGAAATTTTGAGAGGATGAATCATTACAAGTCTGTGGATCACGGAAAACGTGACGGCGAACAAGCTGAAAGCACTTGCTTCATTGTGCTAGCCTTGGCTGTTTTTCCCACTCGCTGTGCGGGGCTCTCAATGGCTGTTTTGCATACCTCTGTGCAGCCTAGCTGCCAAGAGAAGCAAATTGGTGTGCCAGACAAGTCCAAACTAAGACTGCAGGCTCATTTTATGGGCTAAGAGAAGAGCTTGCTGTCTCACCGAGTTAAGAAATAGACACCTGAATAATTGACGCCAGTCGACTGAGGGCTCTTGTTTGTTTGTTTTTGCTTTTGTTTGAAGGGCAGATAGCATTTTTACATATAACCACAAGCTACATTACATGAAACTGACATGGGGAGCCGATAGCTTAAAAAGACTGGATGTTGATGTACAGAAGAAAGACCCTTTATATCACACCTGAAGAATCCCCAAGATCAAATGGATTGAGAAAAGCAGATTCCTTAAAGAGAAAAAACAAACATGGTGAATTCAGAGACTGAGGCTAAGAGTACTCTCTTTGGGATAGTCTTTAAGAGAACCTTGGCAGTGACTGGAAGACTGATCCCACCACCCCCCACCCAAAAGCAGTGCACTTGTCATCTTATATCCCCTTTCCACCCAGTGCCCTTGCCTTTGAGCAAGAAAAGGCTCATCACCATTGCTTTAGGCCCCTTAGTTCAACCTTCCCCCAATAGCCCCATCAAAGAGTATCCTATTGACAACAAAGAACTGACAAGCCCAAAGAGAAAAGGGGGGAAGCATAGGGGCCCTCACCGCCTGGGTCACCAGTCTAATTTCTCCCGCAAAGAGCTTCATTAATGGGCAAGCATGGTCCCCGTAATCTGCCCCTGTGTCCCGCTGGGTGTGGGGAGGGGGCAAGACTGCAGGTCCCCCAGAATTGACCCGGCACCTCCTTTCCCATTCTCTTTTAACTCATCATTCCCCGTAGCCACTCTTTTCACCGGCTGAAGGTCAAATAGAGAGAAAGAGGGTGGTAAAGGGCATCGGTGTGACCGGGTAAGACAAAGGCAGGCTAACAAGTCACTCACGAGAGCTCAAGCTGGGCTCTCCCTGAGGGTGTTTTAGAAGTTATTGTGGCTGATTAATTTGGGATTAGCCAGAACGCAAGGACAAAGACAGAAAGAGTAAAAGCAAGAGGTTGATAAACAAATAGGATATAGAATATAGAGACAGACAACAGATATATACACACACACACACAACAAAAGATTGCGTTCACAATAAAGAAAAGCTTATTCAGTAAATTCAATTAAGTAACTCAAGTGGTACTTAATAAACAATCACAATAAATAAATAAAACATTTCTACATGAGTGTAAAGATTTTTGGCATGATTTTTTTGCCATCTTTATTAATTACTTTGATGTTTATTTTATATATATTTAAAAGTAAACCTGTTTTCTTTCTTCCTTTTTGGAGTCACAGCACGAGATTACACAAAATTTAAAAAGTAACAAAAATGCACATTATACACCTTGTATGGACTGCATTTTTATGTATTTTTGATTAAATAATCAATAGGACAAAAAAGTACACAACATTATGTACACACACACACGTGTGTGAGGGTTCGTTATTTTCGATATTTATGTGAAATTATAATCAAACCACTTAATGAAGGAAATCCTGAATTGAAAATAAGCTCATGCTAATAAAAGACAACCACGAATTTTCCTGTTTGACATCTGTTTTTGCACGAGACTAGTGCAGGAACAATCAGTCATCTTAAAAACAACTGAGAACACAATTGGTTGTCAAAGACCTGATTTTTTTATGAGGTTGTGATCCTTTGACATGCTTGCTCGGGTGGCTGCCTCTACTGATTATCTGGGTCACATGACCGAGGTGAGCAGGTCTCCTGGGAGAAAAGGGAGGAAAGAGAAGGGGAAGGAGGGGACGTGAAGGGGCCCTTCTTTTGTAATATCCACACTAGTGATTTGGCACAGCTGAGTAACTTGTGCTCAGCAGAGGGGTGAGAACATTCCCTTCCCCCAGACATCCATCCTCAGCACTTCTTCCCAGTGGACGACGAAGGGTTGCCAGGTGGCAATTATAAACCCTCGAGTAAAGCGGGAAGATGGAATCCTAAGAGAGTGAAAGTTACACAACAAAACTTGCATTCAAACCTGGAAAATAAACACAAAGACTCCCGTCTTCCCAGGCGATATCACTTTAGCATCACAGAAGACAGCTCTGAGGGACTAACGTCAACACTGTTGAGGTCGTTCTTAGCTGGCATGTCTTCATCGCTTTCGGATTTTCAGCTTGCAAAAGCCAGGGGAGAAATGCGAGCGAGAACGAGCTGCATCTGGTCATTGTTGTCCAATATTGACAGCCTGCCGAGCGCTGACAGGAACCGAGAAAGCTAGCTGGATCCCCGCTGCGAAATGTAAGAGCTGTTAGACGAGGAGGAGAAAGACTTTGATGGAGGATCTGAAGAAAAAAGGAAGAGACGAAAAGGGAAGTGTGGAACAAAACCAAAAGCAGAGCGAGGCCAAGTTGAGGCTTGACCACAAGCTGAGAGAGAAAAAGACAGGCTAGATCTGGCATTCTGTATTGGCTTGGCGAGGTCCGTCTGACTGACAGAGAAAAGAAAGAGACAAGAGTGACTAAGAAAAGGAACGAATACCGCTCTCTCCAGGGCAAACATGACAGCCCAACAGGGCTCTTTGTGCGTTTTCCAGACCGACTTGCCTGAGCCGACATCCACATGTCAAGTGTCTGTCTTCATTACATTTCTTCGGAAAAGGGGACAATAGCCACGGCACTAGACTCTGCTCTGGATTTGGACAACGCCACCGTGTTTATGACAGACACGCCGGTTGGAGAGGTGGAAATGTGCCACCAAGAGAAAACAGCTTTCAGACAGCTCCAAGAACCTCCTCACAGGAAAGTAAACAACCTCTAATTGTTTGGAAAGGTCTGGCGGTTCTCCAGAACAAAGTTTGTCTTATCTCCTTCACCATTCCTGCTTCAAGACCTGCTTCACAATCCCTTTTATTTGCAGGAAAGACAAAGGGTTTGTGGTTAAGGCACCAGAACATCATGCTTTGAAGACGGTGAACACAGGACTGGTTATGGCCGACTCCCAATAATAAGAGAAAACTTGCTTGGAGCTATTGGCACAAAGGACAGAAAGGAGCTGGTATGCATGTGTAGAGGTTTGCCACCCGGACTCAAGAATCGAAACAATTCTGGCCTGGCAAACGCTCTGGTAGTTTTGCCAAAGCCAAGCTAGTGTCATGCCAGCCCACCACAGGGATGTTTTTCTGGCAAGAAACTCCAGGAGTCATAAAGCACTGGAAGATTTGAGGCTGACATTTGAGAGTGTAAGCAGGTGGGGTTGACAAGAGACGAGACTCCTAGTGCAGAAACATGTTGCTGTGCTGCTCTTGTGAAATGTCACTTTCTCTGAGCTTCTTGCTCTCTCGCCCAATCTACGGTCTCCTCTCCATGAACCTCCCGTTGCTCACTCTGGTTTCGATGAGCTGTCACTGGCTGATGGAGGAGGGGTCTGGGTTGCCAGGTCAGGGGCACTTCCATCTCCTCATGCTGACAGCCCAGGAGGAGAGCGATCTTTGATCCGCACGGTTCCTTTTAAATACTGCCGCCCCAAAGGTCAGTATTTGGTAGTCAAATTACAACACAAAGAGGTTGTTTAAACTTTAGGTGCAAATGAACATGACTGTAGTTAAACAGAATGCAACGTTTTGGATGAGAATCAAATACATATGCAGAATAATTAATGCACCAGTGATGCAGAAAAACTAGCCAGCTGTGCAAGTAGATTTCTATTAGCTGGGGTTAGAGTCTAGAGATGCACCGATTGACCAGCCAGTTATCGGAATCGGACGATTTTTCGCATGACCGGCCCGGATCGGTGACCGACCGGTCAGTCTCACATCTTGCCGATTCCGAGCCGATCCTTTTATTGCTAGCGGCACAGACAATGACGTCACAGCCACGCGCACACACTCAAAGTCGCGTGTAAACACGTCGTTTCGCCTGTTAATGTTTTTATTTTTAATTGCATTCAGTGTAAATGGCAACTGATAATATATTTATGTTGTGTCAGATGAGGCTTGCACAGCCTGAGTGAGTGTGCGTGAGAGAGAGACAGCACACACAAAGTTATTGTAAAAATAACTTTATAAAAAAAGAAAGTTATAGATGCATACTGATGTAGAATTGTATTTTACAAAATATGATTTAGATAAAGCAACATTATACGGCCATGATGTTTCCGAATATCAATATCAACACGATTGCAATGTGACACTGATTTTATACATTAGTATTTCAATAAACAAGAAGTTAAAATTAAGTGACTTAGATTTTAGACAAAATATTGACTGTTTTGCTCAATTTCGCTGACGAAAATAGTTCCGATCAAAGCCACAGCAGAACTGTTGTGTGTCTCCGAGCAACACACAGCAGTGTTTCGTTCCTGAATGAATCCACGTTATTGAACGAATCGAGTGAGTCAATGATTCAGTGGCCCATAAGGACAGTCACTTTCCTAGTTTCTGAATGAATCACCCATTTGAATGAATCGATTGAATGAATCAATAAATGACTCACTCATTAAAACAGACACTTTCCGCCACCTACTGTTGGTTTAGTCATATTTAAAAGTATTGCATTTTTTCAACATTTATTTGTATGCTTAAAAAATATGTAAAACATTAATCTTATAAAATTATTTATGCATTTGAAATTTTGCAGTGTAAATGCATTTATGGCACCTCAGCTTCATCAAACAGTCTGTAAATGCATCTAATGCCACTTTAGATGCAGCTTCTGTTTCCTCAGCAGTGGAAAGATAAGAGTTTGTTAATACTAATTTCATTTGAATGATACCAACTCTACAGTTTCTTATTATGCTAACTGAATTAATTGAAACAAAGTAAGAATTTGATGTGAAAGATGACATTTAATAAGGTTAGGTTAGGGGGGGAAAATAACCATTTATAAACATAGTGGGAAATGACATCTGTTTTGTTACATACAGCTACTCATTTTAAGTTAACTATTTCTTCCTCTTTCCAGTCACAGAGCACTTTATTTTGAGAGTTGTTTAAGTGAGAGAGCATCTGTAGCTTAGTCCAGATTGGGGGAATTGTAATGTTTAATAATTTCTTTATTATGTAAATAATTTTTGCATTGAAATTTGCATAGATTTTTGTTTGTATATGCTGTCAATGATAGTTCTTAGAAAGAGAATCGGTAAAAATCGGTATCGGCAGGTCACACTTACAAAAAAATCGGAAATCGGAATCTCTAGCTGGGGTGATTTATTCTGATTGCTAACACCTACAACTACAAGACCTGTCAGTTTTAATTGTGAAACTTTCACCACAAAAGCCATTACTGTTCCTTGCTGAGTGACTTCAAGATTCAAGATTTTTATTTGTCACATGCACGATTATATAGAGAGTATATAACCAGCAGTGAAATGTGAGTCAGGTCCGCTCCATGGACAGTGCAAATATTATAGAATACAAACACAAGGGAAATATACATAAAATTAAATAGTAAAAAATAAGATATAAGAACAAAATATAAAATGTGCATGACAGTATACTGTAGACTTAAATATTAAGATAAGCAAAACTTAAAATAAATAAATAAAAACTAAACAAAAGCTATAGTTACTAGAAATTAAATATAAAAATAACATTGAAAAAAACAAAACAAAAAAAAAAAACACTAAAAAACATTTTCATGACTGTAAAACAGACTAAAACAAAAAGTTTTGAAATTCACAACCCACTTGCATTAAAAAAGGACTGCCAATATAGAAATAACACTAGAGTAAATAAAATGATACAGCAATTGTACCAGATAAGTTTAGTCAAATGCATTTAACTTTGGCAGTCCTTAAATACTAAGTATAATAAGATTAAAGCTAAATGAAAACTAAAAACACCAAACACAACGAAGCTAAAACTAACAATGATGGAGTGAAAATGGTAACGCCACGATTTACAATAAGGTTTAATTTGTTTAACATTAGTTAATTACATTAGTTAACGTGAACAAACACCTACAGCATTTATTAATCTGAGTTAGTTAATTTCATTCACTTAAACAATAATACAATGCACTATCAACTAACACAAACAATTTTTACTAACATGCAATAAAAATTTTTCTTTGTTAGTTCACTATTAGTTAACTAATGTTAAAAAATAAGACCTTACTGTAAAGTATTTGTGTTAAAACTAAACCAAATCAAAAGTAAAAATGTTGACATTAAAGTGCACGTAAAAACAATGTAAATCTCACTATAAACTATAATAACCCTGCCTTGTACGAACTTCATAAACACCACACTAGTTTTATGTAAGCCACAGTAGATCAGATGGGCCAATAACCCAAAAGTCCATCCATTACACAACTCTCCAAAGAGCTCAGAAAGCCTCCGGGCATCCAAACAGAGACGTCTCTAACAGCTCCGCAGCCTTCAACTGCAAGGCATGCTGGTCTGGCTGTTATTGCTCATTCCCGTGACCCTCTCTGGAGGCGCTTTCAGACTTTCCTCTGGCTTGTTTTCTGCATTTGTCAAATGGAGACCGCTGTGCCACGAGACCTCAGCACTGAATCATCAGCACTGGAGGTAAAGCGAGACGGATGGAGATAATGAAGAGACCGGGGGAAGACAGGAAGCATTTGATGTGGTGTGAACTAGCACAATTTCTGTGCGTTAGTGGAGCTAATGGTGCTAATGGAACGAGTGGGCGAAGGTGAAAGTACGAGCTGCGCTGCACCTTTTGACCTTGCTTGAAATTGTCAGTCGCAGTGATTCTGCGTTATCGCAACAAAGAGGAAACATGGCTGGGTGTTCAAATAACAGACATCAGCCAAATAGCCGAGCAAGACTTGCTCATGTTACAACATACAGTACCATTAGCCTGCTAAAACGGGACCTCTATTGTCAGGTTAATTTGCCTATAAATGCCCGCTAGTCTATACATAAAAAATAAAACTCATCTGACAGATAGCTAATAACACAAACTTCAGAGGACTGAGGAAGAAAACCCGAGAGGTTAAAGCTTTATCAGGTTGAGAAATCAAACTGCCAAGTCTGGATTTTGTTTGTTTATAGCACAAACACACAAACGACTACAGCGACGCAATCCTGATATGCAGATCTAAACAGTTTGGCACCGGTCCTGGATGAACAACATCAGTTTTATGGGTGAAAAAGCATTGCGTAATGAGGCAAACAGCAGCTTTTCTGTCAATCACCAGCTACAGCTCAAAGCCAAGCTGGAATTAGTGTCCAGGAAGCTAAACAAGCAAATCTAAGTGTGTTCTCCCTAGTCTGCACTTCACTAGATGGGCAACAAGCACAAAACAGGCTGAACTGTTTATATATGCGCAATATCCTGCAAGCATTTTTTGGAAAACCACATATTAAACATCCTTGCAAGCTGACAGAAATAAGCATCCTGAAAAATCACAGAATCTGAGTGTCAGCCAATCAGAAAACTTCATTGATCTAATTCTTTCAGTGTGGCTGAAGAAAGCAAAATTTGCAATTTTAAAAGCATAAAACCATGATATGGATTAGCGTGATTGTGTGTTATTTTAGTATTATAGATATACTAGTCTTAGCTTAATATTTTGAATTAGATTTGATTTTTATATTCAGGGTTATTATAGTTAACTAAAACCGTTAAAAAAATGTTACTTGACAAATGTTAACTGACATTAAATGAAATATTAAAACACCTTTTGTCATTATTATTTAGTTTACCTTGACATACTAAAACTGAAATAAAAATGAATTAAAACTATATAGACAAAACAAAAACTAATAAAATTGACAAAAACAACAAAATTGCTAAAACTTTAAAATTAAAATAAAAAATCAAACTATTAATAAAAATGATAATACAATTATAAATTATAATAATCTCAGTGATACTAAAAATGTTTAAAACACTTTATATTTTCTTTTTTCATTTTAATTTTAGTTAAAATATTTTGTAATTTTACTGTTAGTTTTTTTGGGAACTAGCTGACATAAAATGTTTTTTATATCATATATCATGGTTTTAGTTTTAGTTAATGATAATAAGTTAATTTACACATGAGCAGCTCATGATCCAGTGTTTTCAGCATCTCAAGAGCGGCTCAGTTTCGCATCTCTGCATCTGAGTTTGGGACACTTATAATGTGTATTTGAAAATGCAACATGCCCCAAATGTCTTCTCAAAATTGTAATGAGAAGCACTTATAAACTAGCTGTTATTAACAAGAGAGAAACTCTAAGGGCTCCCTGCAGATTTCTATAATCAAAATAGTTTTTTTGCCAAAGAGTGCATCCCTACAAAGAAGGGCAGAAAACCCGAAGTACTGTAAATCACAAACTGCAGAAAAATTGCAATTAGCTTTTCCCTCAAATCGAGCAGCTCTAGTCTTCATTTCAACTGACACGATTTTAACATTAAATATAGCAGTGATTAAATGTTTAACCAACAGCATGTAGCATCCATCTGGCTCCAGCCCTTACCGTCCTCAGTCTCCTGCCAGACGATGCCCTCCAGGTTAACGCTGGTGCCAGGTTCACAGGGACCCAGACATTCGGGCTCGGTGGCCAGAGCCACGTCAGAGGTGTTGACGGCCACGGAGCGCGTGCGGACCATGATCTGCTCACACGAGGAGGAGATGTCGCTGTTGCCGACAGGAGCGAGGAGGTGGAGCGGTGGCGGTGCTGGTGCCGGCGTGGAGACCGGAGACTCCATCTACAGGAGATTTCAGAAAGGATTCAGTTAGCGAGTGATGATAAAATCATAACAGGACCACATCAAAACACTGTTCGTTAAAAGTACAAGAGGAATCACACCTGTAGGATGATTTAAAAACATTAATTTACTACTGTAACTGCCATTTGTAATAAATACAGAACATTTAATAATATATGTAATAGTGCTGTCAAACGATTAATCGGGATTAATCGCATCCAAAATAAAAGTTTTTGTCTACATAATATATGCATGTGTACTGTGTATATTTATTATGTATTTATAAATACACACACATGCATGTATATGTTTGGAAAATATTTACATACACACATATACATATATATATATATATATATATACACAGGTGCTGGTCATATAATTAGAATATCATCAAAAAGTTGATTTATTTCACTAATTCCATTCAAAAAGTGAAACTTGTATAATGTATACATTCATTCCACACAGACTGATATATTTCAAGTGTTTATTTCTTTTAATTTTGATGATTATAAGTGACAACTAATGAAAACCCCAAATTCAGTATCTCAGAAAATTAGAATATTGTGAAAAGGTTCAATATTGAAGACACCTGGTGCCACACTCTAATCAGCTAATTAACTCAAAACACCTGCAAAGGCCTTTAAATGGTCTCTCAGTCTAGTTCTGTAGGCTACACAATCATGGGAAGACTCTGACCGGGGGAAGACAGGAAGCATTTGATGTGGTGTGAACTAGCACAATTTCTGTGCGTTAGTGGAGCTAATGGTGCTAATGGAACGAGTGGGCGAAGGTGAAAGTACGAGCTGCGCTGCACCTTTTGACCTTGCTTGAAATTGTCAGTCGCAGTGATTCTGCGTTATCGCAACAAAGAGGAAACATGGCTGGGTGTTCAAATAACAGACATCAGCCAAATAGCCGAGCAAGACTTGCTCATGTTACAACATACAGTACCATTAGCCTGCTAAAACGGGACCTCTATTGTCAGGTTAATTTGCCTATAAATGCCCGCTAGTCTATACATAAAAAATAAAACTCATCTGACAGATAGCTAATAACACAAACTTCAGAGGACTGAGGAAGAAAACCCGAGAGGTTAAAGCTTTATCAGGTTGAGAAATCAAACTGCCAAGTCTGGATTTTGTTTGTTTATAGCACAAACACACAAACGACTACAGCGACGCAATCCTGATATGCAGATCTAAACAGTTTGGCACCGGTCCTGGATGAACAACATCAGTTTTATGGGTGAAAAAGCATTGCGTAATGAGGCAAACAGCAGCTTTTCTGTCAATCACCAGCTACAGCTCAAAGCCAAGCTGGAATTAGTGTCCAGGAAGCTAAACAAGCAAATCTAAGTGTGTTCTCCCTAGTCTGCACTTCACTAGATGGGCAACAAGCACAAAACAGGCTGAACTGTTTATATATGCGCAATATCCTGCAAGCATTTTTTGGAAAACCACATATTAAACATCCTTGCAAGCTGACAGAAATAAGCATCCTGAAAAATCACAGAATCTGAGTGTCAGCCAATCAGAAAACTTCATTGATCTAATTCTTTCAGCGTGGCTGAAGAAAGCAAAATTTGCAATTTTAAAAGCATAAAACCATGATATGGATTAGCGTGATTGTGTTATTTTAGTATTATAGATATACTAGTCTTAGCTTAATATTTTGAATTAGATTTGATTTTTATATTCAGGGTTATTATAGTTAACTAAAACCGTTAAAAAAATGTTACTTGACAAATGTTAACTGACATTAAATGAAATATTAAAACACCTTTTGTCATTATTATTTAGTTTACCTTGACATACTAAAACTGAAATAAAAATGAATTAAAACTATATAGACAAAAAAAAACTAATAAAATTGACAAAAACAACAAAATTGCTAAAACTTTAAAATTAAAATAAAAAATCAAACTATTAATAAAAATGATAATACAATTATAAATTATAATAATCTCAGTGATACTAAAAATGTTTAAAACACTTTATATTTTCTTTTTTCATTTTAATTTTAGTTAAAATATTTTGTAATTTTACTGTTAGTTTTTTTGGGAACTAGCTGACATAAAATGTTTTTTTATATCATATATCATGGTTTTAGTTTTAGTTAATGATAATAAGTTCATTTACACATGAGCAGCTCATGATCCAGTGTTTTCAGCATCTCAAGAGCGGCTCAGTTTCGCATCTCTGCATCTGAGTTTGGGACACTTATAATGTGTATCTGAAAATGCAACATGCCCCAAATGTCTTCTCAAAATTGTAATGAGAAGCACTTATAAACTAGCTGTTATTAACAAGAGAGAAACTCTAAGGGCTCCCTGCAGATTTCTATAATCAAAATAGTTTTTTTTGCCAAAGAGTGCATCCCTACAAAGAAGGGCAGAAAACCCGAAGTACTGTAAATCACAAACTGCAGAAAAATTGCAATTAGCTTTTCCCTCAAATCGAGCAGCTCTAGTCTTCATTTCAACTGACACGATTTTAACATTAAATATAACAGTGATTAAATGTTTAACCAACAGCATGTAGCATCCATCTGGCTCCAGCCCTTACCGTCCTCAGTCTCCTGCCAGACGATGCCCTCCAGGTTAACGCTGGTGCCAGGTTCACAGGGACCCAGACATTCGGGCTCGGTGGCCAGAGCCACGTCAGAGGTGTTGACGGCCACGGAGCGCGTGCGGACCATGATCTGCTCACACGACGAGGAGATGTCGCTGTTGCCGACAGGAGCGAGGAGGTGGAGCGGTGGCGGTGCTGGTGCCGGCGTGGAGACCGGAGACTCCATCTGCAGGAGATTTCAGAAAGGATTCAGTTAGCGAGTGATGATAAAATCATAACAGGACCACATCAAAACACTGTTCGTTAAAAGTACAAGAGGAATCACACCTGTAGGATGATTTAAAAACATTAATTTACTACTGTAACTACCATTTGTAATAAATACAGAACATTTAATATATGTAATAGTGCTGTCAAACGATTAATCGTGATTAATCGCATCCAAAATAAAAGTTTTTGTTTACATAATATATGCATGTGTACTGTGTATATTTATTATGTATATATAAATACACACACATGCATGTATATGTTTGGAAAATATTTACATATATATATATACACACATTTATATATTTATATTCTTATATTTTATATTATATATAAATATTAAATATATAAACATAACATTTTTCTTAAATATACACATGCATGTGTTTGTATTTATATATACATAATAAATATACACAGTACACACATTATGTAAACAAAAACTTATTTTGGATGCGATTAATCGTTTGACAGCACTAATCTTTATGTAATACATTTATATATATATAGTAATAACATATAAATAAATAACTAATATATACATATATACATACATCATACATAAGTGCACACTAAAAATATAAATGAACAAAAATATTAATTAATATTACTACTACTACTAATATAAGACTGATCTGCATTTCCTACATTTGATTTAAGTTATTTATAAAGTAATACCAGAATAAATAAGTTTGAAGGCTTCTGAAAGAAAAACTTTAATGCATGGTTAGATGTGAATAAGTTTTTTGTTATTAAAGCTCATCATAATTAACATTAATTTCAAGAAAGGTAAAAGGAATAAAGCGAGGATGAGTAATGCAATTACAGTGACTGTAAACAGACAGCAATGAAAGCATAAGCTGACATTAGGCTCAACGTCAAACCTCTACGTTCAATTACAGCAATTATCAGACTGGCGAGGGTGAAGTATGTGAACACAGAACAGAGCCTGGGATTATTTAACCTTAGTGCCAAGAACCATTAGCGCTCTCTGTGATTATTACTCATGGCCAACGATGCTTAATGCTTAAGGTTCATCATAGCCGCAGCTGTTCCTCCTCGACCCGTCCCCACCGCGACCATTCGGTTTCACAAACGCTCCTGCAAACTCAGCACTCACGCATGAGCCCATTTGATCATCTAATTATGGGCTTTTGTTGAATTGAATTAAAGCTTTTTGGTGGATGAAAAATAATTAAAACCAGAGATAAATGTGCCAATTTCATTTAAACTTAACTTTAAACTACTGCAAAGTAATTAGTCCATTTCTCTGTTGACATGCATCCTTATGCTCTTGAATTTGTTGGAGATAAATGGGTTTGGCAGACATACTGACCAAACAACTGCTTTATAGAGCAATCATGCTGCAGAATCAGACTATTTAATAAGAACGACTGAATTCAACTCAAGTTTGAGAACGTCAATGCAAATTAATGTCTGTCCACTAAATCCAAATTTGACTTTTCGATTTGATGCAAATAGGTGTACACTGGAAAAAGTTGTAAATAAAAGAGATTATTGGAGAGCTATTTCAGTCTTTTAACATTTCATGTCTAATTCAGTTTGTTACTTGATACTTTGTAATTATTTAACATTTACTAGAAAACTGTTTCAAAGCAAATTCTACACCAAATTTTATTCAGTGTAATTTAATATTAATAGCAAACGTTGCATTGTTTATTCCTTCCAAAAAACAAAAACATTTAATTGCCGCATTTAGACCAAGAAAGTGTATTAAAAACAAAGTTTGGTTTTGATTTCATATTGTCTTCAGATAAACACCCTCTTGTCCGAATGTGTATTCTGTACCACAACAAAATATTAAATCTGTACAAAGTGAAAGAAAAATAGAAAACGGAAAGGCAAGATGTGGCTGGTTGTTAATGAGACACGACTGAAGAAGCATAAACATTTGTTCCTATTGTGACTCGCTGCTTGTTCACCAAAGACAAGCAGCAGAAGAGGCCTGTAACTGATAAAGCAGCTGGTGTTTGCTATGCCAAGGTCATGCATTCAAATCCCAGGGAACGCATGAACTGATAAAATGAAGGCAATGCAAGTTGCTTTGGATAAAAGTGCCAGCCAAATGCATAAACATGAATGAAAAAATGTCAAGAAAGAACTCTTTACTTGCTTCTACATTCTAAAAAATAATAATAAAGATTTCAAAAGGGTGTTTTCTCAGTGATGCAACAGAGGAATCATTTTGGTTCCTCAAACAACCTTTCAGTGAACCGTTGTTAAAAGAACCAATAAAAAAACAACATTTGAAGAATTTTTAAACGTTTAAATATAAAGGTTTTGGAATCTATGGAGAACCTTTAACATCCATGGAACCTTTCAATGCACAGAAGGTTCTATATAGTAGAAAAAAGTTCTTTAGATTATTAAAATGTTCTTCACACTTCAGAAAAAAAAAAAAAAAAGTGATTTTAGGAACTGGTTCCATTGATGCCAATAAAGGACCTTTATTTTTAAGAGTCTCAGTAGGTCTAAGATTCCTCCAAAACACATTGCACAAAATTAATACAAATTAAATTAAAATAAAAAAATTAAATACAAATGTATTTGTAATAGTGCTGTCAATTGATTAAAAAAATTAAGTAATTAATCACATTTTTGAAATTGATCATGATTAAGCACGATTAATCCCACCTAACAAAGTGTTTAAATTTACTTTTATATTGCAATAATTTAACATTTAATCTTCAAATTAAATGTAGAAACAACAAAGACAGTATATTTGTAATATTTGTTTAATGCCATCTTTTTTTATGAATGAATGAGAGTATCACTGATATCACAGATATCGCTGATTGTGCTTTTTTCCCCTAATATTTAACCATTGACTATACTGACATTGAGAAATAAGCACACACGCGCCACTGTTTTTGTGCTTGCAACTTTAGAGCACGCGCTACGAGCAGCACTAATTTGTAATACACTTTTATTAAAAGAAATATTGGACCTTTTTTGTGTAAAAAAAAAAAAATTGTGCATTTCTGTAACTGAACAAAAACAACTTGCTGAATAAACTCAGAATTGGTGTTGGAGGAAACACTGCCGGCCTTGTTCAGCGTTCCCTCCCTTCCCCAGCGAGCGCTCTTGAATTTACAGTCTTGTTACTAAAAATTCACAAGACCACAGTGTTTGTGAGTCACGCACTCTAATTCCAGTTCTCAGTTAAACCCGACACGTCTGACATGAAAGGAGAAACGTTTCGCTGAATTGAGACGATTTCATTGGACAACCAGCGTTTTTCTTTACGAAGGAAGGGCGACTGCGAGCTCTGCTTCAGCTCCTTCTCTTCAGCTGGATGGCGTCCATTGGCTGTGCTTTAGTGTGCCGGCAGTAAGAAAGTGAACACATGGCTTCAGCCAGGATTACTGGAGGATTAGACTGAGGGTGTCGCATCTGAACACCTGTCCTCTGCTACGCTACTGTAAGTGCTGTTTACACATACACCACAAACATCTATACCGGAGGACTACTAAAAGGTCATGTTAAACCCACTGACACTAGACAGAAGAGACTGATGAGTGTTAAAGAGCTCAATGAGAGCCACTTGCCAGTAAAACCAGTGTGGAACTGCAAACAACAACAAATACCTCTTTAAATCCAATCAAATGGCACAAAATGCTTAAGACATAATGATGGAGTGCTTACCAACTACATCACAGTACAATACACTTCACATTTTATGATTGAATACACTGCAATACATCACAATATCATTAGAGATGTATGACATATCGATACGATATCGGTTATCAGCCGATATTAGATTTATTTATCTGAAATGGTCAATTTTGGATATTCAATAATGATATAAATTTATATTATATATTGGAATTTTATATATTTATTCATTCAAATTTTTATCATATTATATTAGAACATTTTAGAATACTTTAGCATCATCTAATGCCATCATTCATTGGTTACTGGCTTAATGCACAGGCCAGAATTTATTGAATATAATATTAATTAATTTAATATTAATTTTAATTATTTAATTAAATTTTTTAATTAATTGAATAAAAGCAAAATTGGTAAAAACATCAATCACATCACAATATTATAATGTACAATTTAGGAGAAATGGATTTACATTTTGAGATTAGCTACAGACTTTATTTTTGAAAAGCATTCGGTAATGGCAATTTAAATGTGCCAAACATGTGAGAAAGACAGCAATGGTTTCAATATATCTTTCATGGTTCGCTTCTCTTCACTGATTCACAGCAAACGAGGAATGCTGATCTTACGCTTTCAGCTTAATACGGCCTGCAGGAAATGAAATGAATGCATCAATAAATAAAAAATGTAGCAATATTGAGAAAAATATATACATCAATATATGATTGTGTCAACAGAGTCTTACATTCCCAAACCATAATCCAGAATGTGTTATCTCCACAGAAAGAGCACCAAACGCTAACCATACGCACCAGCCGCTAAACCCAAACAGCCTCTCGAGTCGCTCAGCATGAGGCATGAGGAACGACTTGAGGGAAAAAACGCTCTGGAAACAAGAGCTAAATTAATATGGAACCTCAGAGGGAGAGACGGCGAGGTTCAACAAAAACAACGTTTGCTTCCTGGCTCGCTTTCTCATTTGCGGTCTGAAGCACACCATTAGCGGTTCTGAGCTCGTTTTCTTTGAGTTTCCCTCCAAGTTTGGCGTACACTAGCCCTGCTGTCCGCCACCCCAGAGAGCCTGCGGTTAACACAAGATTGAGTTTTTCAAACAAATGACACACCAAGCCAAAAAATCATTTAAATCACCCCAAAACTACATCATAATCTGGGCCGACGACAGGATTTACTTATCAAGTACAATTGAGTGAAATGAATACCTCTACAGGAAAGAAACATGATCTGCTTCTTCAGAGTCGATGGGCGACCCAAGCGAGAGTGACACTCGATAGGACGCTTGTAAAAGGACTCGGGAACCCTTTCTTTGCCAATGGAGAAGGACTAGGGGGGGTCCCGTTCAGCTCTGGAAAGCTTCAGGCAACCAGCGTAGAAAACTCTTTCAGCGGCGCAAACGATCTCGCCAAACCCTTTGAGGAGGAGCACGAAACTAAGAAGTCTGGGAAGAAAGACTGGAGGAAAGGAATCTCCCCCAGTGGTACTAGAAATTCAGATACTTGGGTGATCTGACGTCTTGGGGAGGCGAAATGTGGCTCGGCCCCCAGCTGAGGAAAATCACATCTGTTAAACGAGTGTCACACATTAACTTGAACTGCACAACCGTGAGCTACACGCCGATGGAAATACCAGATGCCTCGTGCTCAGAGAGCAAAGTAACGTCTAGCCACAACAGAATGACCGCAGAGGTGGGTGTGCTCGATGACTTCAAAATGTTAGCAGGGAAAAAACCCAAGAGCGCCTGCCAAGACAAGCTGCTGCACCTTTGAGATGCGCTTTGTGGTTGAAAACACGGGATATTCCTCTCTTGCTATAAGAACACAAATAGCACTGACATTTGAGAGCAATGAGGAAATAGCAAGTGCAACTTAACGTAGCCGTATAAAAGCTTTTATTTAGGAGTCCATTATATTGAAATTCTATTAGATTAGTTTAAAAAATATTTAAGCAGAAATTAACAAAATAAATAATTGTATATGAAAAACAAATAAAACTGAAAAATGTAATCATTTTAAGTGCTACACGCTTTTATTTAGGAGTTCACAATATTAAAATTATTGCTGATACACTTAAATTAAAACAGATTACAATTCTATGATATTTTGTTTAAATACCATTAAAAAAAAAAAATTGTATATATTAAAATAAATTATGTAAAAAAATAAAACCCTCCAAAAAGCATAAATTAACAAATAAATAATTGTATATGAAAAAAATAAAACTGAAAAATTTAATCATTTTAACTGCTACACGCTTTTATTTAGGAGTGCACAATATTAAAATTATTGCTGATACAGTTAAATTAAAATATTACAATTCTATGATATTTTGTCTAAATATATATAAATACTGTATATAAAAATATCTGAAAAATAAAACTGACAATCAATTATTTTAAATGCTACAAGCTTTCATTTAGGAGTACACAATATTAAATTATTTGCCGATATGATAAGGCTAATATTAAAACTGATTAAAATTCTATGATATTTTGTCTAAATATTATTTAGGCATAAACAAAAATAAATAAAAAACTAATATTTTTATAATAAAATAATGGTCTAAAAACAAAATCAAGAGAGTAAACACTAAAATTCAAAATTGTATATGCCACATGCTTTTAAGAGTGCAAAATATTGAAGTTGTAGTCATTAAAATAAAATTATTAAAATTAAAATTAGGTATTTCTTAATACATTTTATTTAATAACATAAAATATAAATAAATATTTGTTTAAAAACAGTAAAAACATTTTTAAATGCTACACATGAATCACAACATTATCATGTACAGCATTATTAACATTATCATATCAGAAAAGGATGTACATTCGTAGATTAGTGTAATTAAAATATTAGTGTATTTGAATACTAACATTAAGTAATCACTAGATGCTGCTATAAATATATTTAAATCACCTAAAATGGATTTAAAAATGTCCATAATATCAGCTTATAACCGATATGTACCGATATCTTTCTACTTTATCACTTTTTTGCGTTTTAATGGAAGTTCCTACTGTTGTAGCTAAAGGAAAAAATTTCACTAGCAAGAATTTCACAGCAACATTAAATAAGGCCAAAAGTAAGGGAACACCATGATTCTTTAAACCAATCATCAATCAACACCTTTCAGCACGTCGACAGTTTAACAAACGTCACGTTATGTTTAGATGTACTTCACTCTAAGAGGTCTTTCAGGTTAGCGTCGCTAATCCGAGCTGTGTAAACAACAGACCACTTCGAGTTCAGATCTGGAGGACGAAAGAGGAAAAAACGCAAGTCAGTTGAGGTGCTAGGAGACTTTAAACATCCTCTTGTCAGCCTCACATCCTGAATGAAAGAATCGTTGCATTCCACCGCATGAGAAAACAGTCTGCTAGCCAATCAATGGCTGGAAAACAAACGCAGAAAGAGAGCAACGCTTAAACCAAACACTTTTGCACTGCCAGCCAAAACATGGCGCTCATGCGATGTTGATACTCGGAGGCCTGTTTTCTTTAAACGTGTCAGATTCACTCGGACAAGGTTGGCCGAAGTCAAAGTGGATAAAAAAGCCAAATAATTGACATAATTAGACACTTGCACACTTTGCAAGGTAATGTCACTACTGTTTATTCAGTTCGCCAAGCTGTTTTCCCAAACGGAAAGCACTTTTGCCACAATAATTCCTCTGTTCCAGCATGCAAGCACTTAAACCAGCTCGCATAGGCTGAATCCGGTTATATCTCGAAGGTCATAAAACAAATGGGGCTCTAACTGCACTGGCCTATAATTAGAGAGCAGGGGTGACTAAAAATCTGATTCATGGAAACCAAAAACTGTCTGTAATTTGAGTTCGAGTGGCCTCTGGAACCTGCTCTGCTGACCACATTTGAGGCACTAAATTGGTACGTACAGAGATGTCAACCATTGGTCTGACCGCCGAGGGCAGCAGGACGGTAAGCACTTTTATGCCACCATGTCATGCATGTGCAAGCGTCCGAGAAGAGCATCTCGCAAACATCATAGAAATTTTAACTGTCAGTAAGAACAAGCATAAATCTAATCAGTCAATAAAAGCATAACTGTACGATCATTCGGTCTTCAGCTGCCAAAGAGTGTTAATTTTTAACCCTATAAAGTCTACTGGATAATATTTGATACGCACATTTATAAGGTCTCTAAATTATCAACATGATCAAAACTTTGCTGAAAACCCTGTTTTGCTACACAATCTGTGTCGTCTGATTCATAGTTCATACTTTTCAGCAAGAAATCATAAAAACGTCCACCTTTTTGCTGTGAATCTTTATTGATTAAAATAAAGTAAACATATGAATAACTTTGATATTGTTGGTAATATTTCAAGATGAACACTTGCTGGACTCAAACAACTTAGGTTTACTTGATTATCCACACATCATTTTTTAGAAAAATCATGTTCAAATATGATCACGTTTATTTCCAGAACCTTTACTTTCACTGTTCCTCAGCGGAGGAATGATCTTCCCAAGCCTCCAAAACATTTAAAATCTCATCTTTTGAGTAATGTTTATTTGTTAATCTCTCAATCATTATTGCACTGCATTATGTTTTGAAACTACAGAGCTTTGATCATAAAACTAATCATTTAAATATCATCTTAAGACATTATTGGGAGATATAGGCCTATCATTTTATGTAAGTATCTGCTATACTGTTATAAAGATCTCTTTGTTTTACATTACAAGCATCATAATTTCATCACTTTTTGGTCATATAAATATCAGCATTAGGGGTGGGCGATATGACCAAAATCTTATATCATGATATGACTAATTCTTTATCACGATAACGATATATATCACGGTATAGTTATTTATTTATTTATTTATTTATTTATTTTTTTGTGTGATCTTTGATTCCATTGAATTTTCAGAATCCTTGTCACCAATGTCAATATCAAACGAATAGAAATATAATACAATATAAAACAATACAATATCAAACAAAAAAGACGTGTACGAACATGCCTTTTTGTGTGTGTGTGCGTGTGTGTGTGCGTATATTGTATTGTGTAATGTGTATTGATGTGAATTAATGTTAGACAGTAAACGCTATTGGATGCGAAACAATTTTTGGAAGAAATCCCAACAATAAAGTGAAATTAAATTTAATTGAATACAAAAAAAAAAAAAAAAAAAAATCAAGCTCACTGAAGATAAACAATCAGTGATGAAATAAGGATAAGAAACTAATTGCAAGCAATAGGACAAAAACCTACATAAATAAGAAACTCTACACATTGTGTAAATGAATTAGTCTTCACTGTGTTAATTAGATATGTGTATTATGTATAGATTCTATACATAATATATTTATATATAGCCTATTATTATTATTTTTAATTTATTCTTATTAAAGTTACAAAAGTGATATAGTCAAGAGCAGTGAGAGATTTTCTCTAACTGTTGTTTGATTAATGGCAGACGAATATTGGACAGCTTCCCCTTTAAGACCGAAGTCCGGATCCAATATACTGTTACATAATGCGTTTTTTTCAGCTGATTACTCTCTCTTAAGACCTAAATAACTGTGTTTATGAGGATACTTGCAAAGACAGGGATTCTTACGCATAGAAGTGTGTTTATGTAATCGTTCAAAGCCAATAAAGCGCGCTCCTCTCACACAGAAACAGAGATGGCGCACGCATATAGTTGTTTGTGTTTCAACGGCTTAAAATCGGTTGTTTTAAAACTGCAGTGCTTAAAAACACGTGTCCATGCTACAGATGTAGTCCCTCATTTAGGAACGAGCTCCTTGTTTTGTCGTGTCGGATCGTGCTCCTACTCGGAGCCACCTGCTTCGGTGTCCTACCCTTCACGCAGGCATCCAAATGATGAAAAAGTACCGTAAACAATGTATTTTGAGACACCACGAAATAAACGATAGAGCATAATATGAAACGATAGACTTTTTATTTCGTCCATCCGATATATATCGTCATATCGCACAGCCCTAATCAGCATCTGCACCAAATTGCATATTTTTGCTCAGTTTTGGCCTCTGAAGAAAACTGACCTGTTTTTTTTACTATATGAGGCATAAAAGGCTAATGTGTCAAATTTGATACTCAACAAAAACACATATGCAAACTTTCTTCAAATTTATTAAATATTTCAATAAGGTTTAATAAACCATTCAATTTCTAAAAATTTGATTCTTCTGACTGTTATAGGTTTCACACAGTAAAAGGCTCAAAAACAGAGAGAAACCATGAAGCAAAACTAAATCGAGAGTAGGGATGTGCGGGTCTAGTCGACTAGTCGACTAAACGGTACAGCTCCTACTAGTCGACACTGAAAACAATAGTCGACTACACGAGAGGAAAAAAAAACATGATTTTATCATTCAAATTACCATCATTTTAACATTACATTTAAAACATTTTAAAGAACACTTAAAATAAAACTTTTGAAAAAGAATACATATCAAAATATTTAAATATTTTTAAAAGCGTATCTGGGCGGGAACTATAATTTTACCTCACATGCGTTTTCTTCATGTCAGTTGCGGCAAGCTCCACGCGAAAGACCAGCAAGCTGTGGATTATTTTGAATTAGAAGGAAATGGAAACGTTTTTTGTAAACTGTGTAATGTCAAATTGGCTAACAATAACTTTACTGGAGCTATGCGTAATCATATTCAATACAGGCATGTATGCGTTAGCTTGGAGGCTAGCCAAAGCCAAATGTGAATCATGTCACACTACAACCTGCCGCTGCGGTCCGCGATCCTATCCGCGCTGTCTATTCCTCTAAACCAGTGGTTCTCAACCCGCGGCCCGTCACGAATCCAAATGCGGCCCACCATGCTGAATGTTACAGTCTATGTGCTGAACACAATTAAAAAATAACTTTCAGTTTCATTTTATTCATTTTAGTTTTTACATTACTTTAAAAATGTACTAAACAAATATAAGCTATAATGTTTTTGTTATGTAAAATAATTTAGTTTTTCATATATTATTTTCAGACATGAGCAGATCTATGTACTCACGTAATTAATGTTACGCATTTAACGAACACTTACAAGCGCGCACTTTGGCAGAATTCAATTCAAATAGTCATCAGCAGCCATTAGTTCTGTAAAACTGAGCATCAGAATGGACAAATGTGTTAAGGGAGAAAACGAAATGTGGAAAATGCCAGCGAAGGAACGCATTCAAACAAGAATAGGCGCAGAGAAGAGAGTGCTGGACTCTCGGTTTGTCCCCGCGCCACTCACTTGAAGATGTTCAGGTAAAAAGAAGCACTCATAGGCTACGCAGCAATCATCCTTAATTACAGAAACGTGGCAAAACATCTCTGGAGAGAACCTCAGATTATTAAATTCGAAAATGCTTTCCATATTTGGATCAACATAGGCTACATTTGTGAACGCACACTTTCTGCAGTGTCGCGCGTCAAGTCACGCTTCCGTGTTACAGACCGCAACGTCATTGTGCTGTTTCCTTTCGAGCAGAATTTCACAAAATTGGTCAGCTCCCGACAGCATCAAGTGTTTATTAATTGTGAGTAGAATTATTTATTTATTTCAATAAATGTAATCGTTTAGATATCATAATATTTAGGCTATAAATAATATTATAAATCTGGTTGGTTTGTATTGATGACATAATATGTAAATGACATGCGTGCGGCCCGTGAGACTTGCACTTGGACCATAGTGCGGCCCGGTGGAAAAAAGGTTGAGAACCACTGCCACGAAGACCCACTTCGGTGGTGGTGCGGGATTTCCAGGCTCTTTTCAAACTGTCTGCTTGCTTGTAGTTATCTCTCTGTGTGCCTGTGACTTCAGTTCCTGCCGAGCGCTTTTTTTGCCTTTAGTCCCGTCTTTCGCCAGACCACATTAACATGTTAAATTCACTGAACAAATGCGCATAGACTGAGTAAGTGAAACGAGCTTTGTTTTGTTTTTAGACAATATAGCCAACATGAAGTACATTTTTAAAAGCTGTTTTAATGCTATTCCTTGATAAACTTTCCTATTGTTTTAAACTTTTGTTTGAATATGTTTTTTAATATGTTGGCTAACGTTATATGAAAATGAAGAATTCTGTCAGTCTATTGATTGATTTTCAATTTCTGCATTGCTCCAGGCGATCTGAATAAATAAGCTATGCACTGGTTTATGAAGAGTGTATGCTCTTCCTTTTTTCTGTTTAACGTCCGCCTAAAATTAATTGATGATAACGCGAGGCAAGCATACGGCATAATCGTGACCTATTTTTAGCAGAATTCATTGAGGGATTTGACAGTGTGATACAAAGATTAAGTATTTCAACTGTATGCTGTTATATAGACACGCGCACATTTTTGTTGTTTTATTTTTGCCGTTTTTGGGGGGTTTCTAGCTTTTAGACTAGTCGACTAGTCGGATACAAAACTTCCGTTTAAACGACAGTCAAATTAGTCGTAGCGCACATCCCTAATCGAGAGCAAAGGAAACATTTGTGAACCAAAACAGCATCTTCAAACAATGAAAGCAAGAAAAAAGCCTTGAACCACGAGGTGGAAAAAAAAGTGTGAAAAAGAGCAAAGAGGGGAAAAAACAACAAACGACAGCCACCGCATCAACAGTGCCATCCAGTACACAAAGCCAACATCCTCCTCCTTCATAACCCACATTCAGAAGAGATTCAAAACAGACATATGTCTCATTAAAGCCAGAGAGCATCTCAAGATCATCTGCCAGCATATGCCTGCCTGCCTTGCTTATAGTGCCAAAATTCAGTTTGCTTTCCAGTTGTTAACACCAAGCAAGCCAAGCAGACATTTAAAATTATTGAACATTTCAAAGCATTTTCATGCAGTGCTTTTCAAAGCTGTGGTTTCTTTGAGGGACGTGTCTCTAGAAATGTGCAAATCTACATATATTTGGAGTGACTCTTCTTAAAAGGTTAATTCACCCAAAAAAGAGAATTCTTTCATCCATTATTCACTTTATATCTTATGCATAACACAAAAAATGATATTTTGAAGAATGTTTCAACGGTTCCATACAATGAATGTCAATGGGGACAAAAACCCAACATTGGACCCCACTGGCTTATCAAATGGACAAAAACAAAGCATGATTTTTTTTCAAAATATCTTCTTTTGTGTTACACAAATGACAGTCATTTAAAAAACTGCATGAGAGTGTGTAAACATTTTGGGTCAACTGTCATGCTTGAAATGACACTGATTTAGGGTCAAGTCAATGTTTTTTTAATGTTGGATGAGTTTAAAAACAGCTAGTCAGAAATGCAATAGAATGCAGGGGGGGGGAGGTCTCCGGGTTGTGCTTTTAAAACCATTTTGCACTTAACACAACATTTTAAATGCAAAACTGCTGTTGTGGGATGTTCTGAGGGAACGAGTTTAGAGAACTAACTATTCAGTGTCCAACAGTAAGAGGTGGCATGTTAAAGTACAGACAAAGTCTTTACGTATACAGTAGATGGTTCACTCATATTACTATAAATGGGAGAATATGCAATGCGCAGTTTGGTGGAATAAGCCCCGCCTTTTTAAATAAAAGAGCCAATCACCAGTTGGTAAAGTTGTCACATCACTGCAGCTAAATTTGGAGATTATGGGATTGATTGGCTGGAATGACCTTAAATGTTTTTTTTAACACTATCTGAAACATGTTCATGTCAGTTTTTATTGCTGAATTGAAACATGTAATTTGAATATGAATTTAACAATCAGTTTTTGAGATTTCAGCATTTCATATAGGCTGGACTTGAAAAGGACACTTTTCATAATTCCAGAGTTTTAAGAAGCAGAAGTCATCATAGTTGAGTAAGAAGTTTACTCAAGCAATATAGCTACTTGCTACCTATAGCATTGACAAATATATTTTTACGTTCTTATTTGTTTCAAAAGGCAAAATCCACAAAAGTGCTTCTATGACTTTCCAAAACAGAGAAAAATATAGATTGATTACACTGGTCAGAACAAAGAAATGTATCAAATTTGCCATCACTTCTTCAGCCGTTGTATGAGAAACACTTACACACAAGCAGTTTTCTGTAATTTAATGCCAAGGTAAGTATAGTGTTATAAATGTGCGTACCAAAAAAAGTAGTACACAAAATAACCTTGCTAGATTTACAATGTTAATAGCTGTGGACATGTGTCGGTGAAAAGACTGAGGTGTTACAAATATGGCCACAGAGTGAACTCGAAATGATTACAACTCTCAATTTATCCCCTTTTTCAAAATATAAAATCTAAAAATAAGGGACGACCTACATAAACAACAGTTGAACTCACAAATTGACTAGTCCTTCAAGATCCATCCCTACTTGGCTCGCTTTAAGTGTGTAGTTATCAAACAAACAAAAACCAGATGTGAAACGCAGAGTTTTTTCTGCCTGACATCTCCTGGTAACAGCATCCCTGTGGATTTCATGTTATCCTCCTGTCAGGGTGAAGAGCAGCACTAGCCACTCCACCAGGTTGGCTCTCTTCAGAAGCCTGGCTGTTGACTCTTTACAGCTACAACCGCCGCCGAGGGTTTGACAGAGAGACAAACTGACAGGTGAACGGAGCGCGGCGTTTTAGCAGTGTTTACCACAGAAACCTTGTTACCACACCTCAGCGACAGCAGGCAGAAACACACTGTTAGCTTTTGCAGACAGACAGGCGTTATGCACAGTTAATTTGGTTCAATTGGCCTCGCGAGCAGAGCGCGGCAGAGGCAGAATATCAATTTTGGCAACCACGCAGAGCAGCTCGATGTTCTGCATCGATGGAAACACTGGGGGAAACGGTTTCCTGGTTCAGACCACAAACAATGACACATCTGAGAGACATTTTATACCTCCTCGGCTCGAAGCAAACGATTGGATTGGCTCCTAACTGGCGGTGCTTGCTGCCAATCAGATGCAGCGGTTGATTGAGTGGGCGGAAGGCCAAGCGGAGTCCCGTGGGAAAGGCGGGATAATCGCAGGGAGTTTCCCTTCATCCGACGGCCCTTAGCAACAGCCTCTCAGTGAGAGATCACCTGTTGCTAAGAGGATGAAGAGATGCACATCCTTGCAACAACAGAAGGAGCGACTCTCTCTTTCCTGGAGAACAGAAAGATACCTATGTGCCACACAAAGCAATTACGAGCGCTGAGAAAAAAAACAGGAACAAAACAAACAGTCTCACGGCGCTTCATAAAAACACAACGTCAAATGCAATCAGCAGGAAACAAAAAGCCCAACATGCAGATATGCAAGTAAGCAACATGCATCGATTTACCTGTAAGTCGCCTCTATCCGGCTCGGCGTTATGAGATGAGCATGTGTGCATGCATTGCTGTGAATGTGAAAGCGTGTGCATGTGTGAGCGCGTGTGTGTGTGTGTGTGCATCTGTTGAGCAACCGAAAGAGAGAGCCTTGGAAAGGAAGCCAGGAGTGGTAACCTCAACAACACCTGTGTGCTGCTGCTAGCAACCAATAGTGTGTGTTTTCTGTATGTCAGCAGACGCTCAGAGCTAAATATGGAGACCTGACAATGGTGAGGAAAAAACAGACTGTAACATCACTGTTACAAGACCACCTAAGCACTTACAAATATTCACTATTACAAAAACAAGCAGCTGATATTGAACACTTACTATAATGCTACATTAAAATGTGATTCAGTAATAATATTATTGCATCTTATTATTTTTAGTCATGTTGTTTGTTTTAATTACATGGGTATAGCAAAAAATAAAGATAACATACTAATAACATCAGCATTACTATACAAAATACTTTCATACTATTACTATTTACATAAATTAATACATATTATTATTATTATAATATATAATAACAGTAATGTTTTTGTTCAAAAACAAAAATATAAAAAGCAACATAAATAAAGATGATAATATTATAAAAATGAGTTAAATACTATTTTAAAAAGTCAATATTTTTAATGATTTGTTTTTTAAACTAACTAGCAATAGGCCTATTTAACTTATTATTATTATTATTATTAACTGTTGTTTTTTAAATATTAGATAAAAATTAATAAAGTAAAATAACTATTATTATATATTAATATTATAAAGATATTTTAATGTTACTATTTTAACAATAATAATTAATAAATAATAATAATTAGTATTATTATTTATTTTGATTTTATTAAGCAACACTTGACTCAAGATATAAACTGATGTGTTGCTCTTTTCCACAGACGTGCAGATAAAGGTTGGACTGTTGGACTGAATAAAGATAAGGACTGTTCACATTAAAACTGTACCTTCAGGCTGCTGAGTTGAAAGCCGTGTTTTACAACAACATCTGGGCTGTTAAAACAAGCCATCAAATCAAAGCAGACCCGCGCCTACACGTTTCCACCGTCACCACAAAAGCATGACTCAAATTTGATTTTTAAACCAACCATTTTAACTGATCCATCCAACCAACCAACAAATGGCTCAATGGTCAACAGCAGTAAGTTAAGACAGTGAGTCATGGTCTGGTTCATAACGAGAAAAATCACTGTGAAAAGCGATAACATTTAGCTTTAATCCTGGTGTCAACTCATATTTTCTTCTCTTGGTTGCTAGTAGGTTTCAACATTATTGTATCACCAACGATTGTTGTCGCTCCAATTCTCAGTGAAATTTAATGACTTTCCATCATTCAAAGCGCTGTCATTGTGAACACAGTGTAAAAATATTATTAAACCACAACAATGTGAAACGCAGCACACATAAAGCCAGGCTTTTACTCACTGGAACTGTAGACATCACAGCATTTAGACTGGCTTTCTCTGCTTTTGCCCCAGTTTCTCTAAGATGGATCAGCGCCAGTTCACCTCTGGGGTGCTCTCACTTTTCAGCCCATGCGTGAAAACAGACAATCTGAGAGGAGAAAACGAATGGAGGAGAGCGTAGGGCAGAAAGGGGAGTGTTGGTGAAGATGTATTTGTGTGGCCTAAAAAAAAACAGCCTAGTACAGCTCTGAGTAATCTGACCACAACGCAAGCAAGAGCCGAGAGGAAAATCTCCCCTACAGACAGCATAACAATCAAGATAGTGTTTCCTGCGTGGGAAAAAGAAAAAAGACGAGTCCTTGAAGCATACAAGTATTCAGGGCAAACAACCTGCATTAAGCCAGATGGTAGAAGGATCAGTCTGCCCAGAAAAGAGCAAGAGACCTCAGATTGCCTGATAACCACACAAGCTTTAACGGATGGCTTAGCATCTATTGATTCCATAAGGAAGTGCATGCTAAGCTGTCTGGAACAAAATGCGATTCAAAGTGAAGGCTAACAAACAACTCTAAGTAAATGCACATGAGACAATCTAAGCAGTCCATTTAGGCCCACTTCGTCCGATCCGTCTCGATCGTTAATGAAACTAGCTCGTGATATGCTCGGCTTCAGCTAGCGAGGCCTGAGCTTCCTTTCAAGAAAAGAAGGTGGAATTCATTTCACGGCATAAACTCGTTAAAATAAACAGAACTGATTTACTGGTTGGAAATGGAATTGACCAAAACCAGTCGAGTACAGAAAGGTAAACTATGCACAGCTGTGAACCTCAACCGAGAAATGGCAAGATTGCAAATCGAAACCCCGCAGAGTCTCGTTTCTCCATCTGTGGATTTCAGAAGCTTGGTTGCGTAGCTTATCAAGGTCTGAAAATTAAAAGTGAAATGCAAATCTGAGTGGCTGCTAAAGTTGCTTCAGTTAATTCTCTCTTTGTTAGAAACTCGTCACGCATTGGGACACGGCGTTAGGTTAACAATTAGGGGTGGGTGATATACCGAAAGACACAATTAACCGGTAGACATCTGTCAATCGGTAGAGATTTTGGACTATCGTCTCTATCGCGGTTACATGCTCACGTGACGTTGCTGTGCTACGTGGTAACGACAACTTTTGCATGCATTTTTAAGCATTACGGTAAAAAAAAAAAAAAAAGTGATTTTAAGCCATTGAAATGTCAGCAGCGAAAGTCAGAGTGGTGCGTACATGTGAAGACGGTGCTCATATTGAGTTATTTTTGCCATTTTATTTGCCTTAATCAGCTAAATACACACCTGTATGCGTCAAAATGCCCGTCTTTGCAAGTATCTTTGTAAACACAGTAATTTAGGTCTTAAGTGAAAGCAAACAGCTGAGAAAGAAAGAAAAATGTACCAGTAGGCTATATTGGATCCGGGCAGCTCTTAAAGTGACAGCAGTCTAATATTCCTGCTGTCTGTCAATCATGTTAATCAAAGAACAAAAGAGAGAAAATCTCTCACTACTCAACTAAATCACTTTTGTGAATTTAATAAGAAGAAACATTAAATTTACACAGTGAAGAATATGCAGTGTTTTATACATACAATTACTTTATGCAATGTACGTAGCATTTCTTATCGCTGACAGTTTACTTTTCTTCAGTGAGCTTGAGTGTGTTTTTTTATTTTATTTAGGCTAGTATTAGTTTTTTGTGATATTGACACTGATGAGAGGTATTATGAAATTTCTATGCTATCAAAATTTCAATATCATACAGACCTTATTTAAAGCAAATATTGTGATATATATATATCGTTGCCGTGAAATAAAATTACTTATAAATAAGATTTTGGTCATATCGCCCACCCTTACTAACAATTCAGCCAGCAAAAGACTAGAAGGCGAATTGACTTGTGCCTCAATGGTATTATGGGAAGACGAACATGAGTTTTTGAAAATTGGGCAGCTTGAATCTAGGCACAAATGTATGGCTGGATTGTCCTTGATGCTAAAGCACATATAAGATTCTACATAAAGCCCAACTAGCAATGAAACCCTTGCATATTTCTGTGAAGAGGTCACAATCTCACCCTCAGACAGTTTCCATCAATACACCACTGAGACCGAGCTCTGGCTTCTCAAAGTTTGTTTTGCACCATTTAAGCTGTAGGCGTAAGTGGAATGAGTCAGCAAAAAAGAAAAACAATTCAAGTTCAAAACGCTTACAAACCCCCACTTAACAACAAAACCCATTCACATCCAGAAGTTACGCATTTAAACTGCTGAAGAAAAGTTTTGTTGGACACAAAACTGAACAGGGTTCCAAAGTTTCATCTGTGCTATAGAAACTACTGGACCACCCCAACGTTTCTCTGCCAACCAAGTCCAACCCTCCTGACCTCAGGTCATTCCACACAAGCAGAGCTCATTACAATAATAACCCACATTCAAGGTCAGCCACTGGTGCACTAGCAGTAGGGGGTGGAACGAGGGCAGGGTGGGTCAAGAAAGAGTTGATAAAGATAAGGAGCCCTGAAGGACCGAGGAGAAGAAACAGCTCATGGAATTTGGCAATGTGGACTGAACAGGGAACTGGTGTTAGCTTTAGAACGTTCCAGAGGAGATTAACTTAAATTGTCTAAATGTTGGACAACAACCGAGCACATGCCAACAAATCACAAACAGATTTTGGATTTAATCTCATTTGTAATCCTATTCGTCAATGACCAATGATCTGTAATGAACATTTTAACACAAAATGAGTCGAAAAGCCATAAGGATATTTTATTTCTCAGGATAGACAATGCAGATATACTTCCTCAAACCTCATCTACTGCCTACATAGGAACCTTATAACTGACTGATTTGGAAAACTCTACATAGTGAACTGCATGAGAAACTCAACTCACAATTGATTCCAATAGAGTTTGATGTTAGCACTTTGGTAAAATAACTGGGGGGTACTGGGTAAGAAGCTTTACAAATAACATCAAAAATGGCTAAAAGTGAGAATTACATTTTTACCTTTAAATCCATTTCTGCTAAACAGTACCATATGTATGCTGGTCTGCTTTTATTTTGACTGTGCACATGCCTCTTTTCGTCATCAGCAATAAACAGGCACTAAATAACATTTATTCCAGCTGTTGCCGGATATCTGCTAATCAGGAGAACTGAGACGGCACAAGGCTAACAGCGGTGAACTGCATCTAAAGCCAAGGCATCTGACTGAACAAACAACCCTGGACTCAAAGGCTTGAACGTTGACACACAATGAGTTTATCGATGAAGAGGACCGGGGGTGATAGCAGAAGCTATCTGTATGTTGTGAGATAAAAGCAAAACAATTGTAGAATCAGGAAATGCATGCAGGATGTTAAAAAAGGAAACGTAAGAAATGAGTCAAACCGGAAACATCATCACTATAAAAAAAACTAAGATTTGTGGGTAGCATTTACAGATAAGCTATCAGCAAAAAGCAAGCTGCTGAAAATGGAGTAACAGTGAAAATGCATGTTTTGTTAGACTTGTCTATTCTGAGGTTAAGAGTCAAGAACGAAAATGATTCATGGTTACAAATTCAATTACCGGTACTCAGAGCAAAACTTAAGACTAGAAGGCAAAGCAAAAAAAGAGGCTGAACAAGAGAGGCCGAAATGGGAGGACTAGCGTTCCACGCAAGGCGGAGTTGACCCTTAGACCGTGATACTATTTCCGCCCCACCGCAAATCTCAGCTGCCAGACCTTACATCACACACAAACTCACTTCAACCTGTCTTTAACAACCACAAGCTTACCTCTCAAAGCGGCTTGAGACTTCAAAAACCAACCTACCTCCTTTTCTCTCCTCTCACATTCTCGATTTACTTCACCTCCCACCTTGTCCTCCCTCTTTTTCCCCACCTACTCAAACAGCCCTCTCTCTGAAGGATCCCTGAGTAACTAACACCGCTCTTGAATGTTGAGAGCTGCGGTACAAGGACGCCGCTTGTTCGCCCAACAGCAGGAGGAGGGAAGGGGTAGAGAGGAGGGGAAAAAGTGCCCTGGGTGTTTTTGACTTGGCAGGGCTTGGAGAAGCTCTTCAGGCAGAGTTTATCTGCTGGGCGCTGGCAGTCAGCCGACACTGCTGTTACACCGTGGGCTACAGGGAGGTTGAATACTGCATCCCCAGTCAACAACGGACCTGTCACTTACATTGAGCTATCTGCAGGGATTTAGAGAGGGGGAGAGAAAAATGGAGAGAGAAAGAGAGAGAGCATCAACTATTTATAGTCTCTCAAAGGCTTCCTGTTACTGTTCAGCAAAGCAGGAAGGAGGGGCAACCTCCCAGAGAGGGAGAGCGAGGCATAGAAGAGTAATGAGCAATAGAAAGAGACTCACCCCTCTGCTTTCATCAACACAGGGAAACATGACTACCCATCATCAGTCAGCGAATATCACCAATGACCAGAAGCCTGCTGCAACAAGCTCCTTTATTGACAATAATTTCTAAGTAGGGTAAACGTACCTATTAAGCACACTTCCATATTTGAGATCAGATTATAAAAATAAAAAATAATTTATTATCCTACTTGATGTCTTAACCAATTGATAGGGTTGTTACTATATACCTCCTGTAATTTCAAGTCAATCAGATCATTGAGATGTGTGTTCACACACTCTGTCGGGCATTTTGAAAGCGGTCTAAAAACTTTCACCAAAAGAGGAGCCCCTTAAATGTGCATTTTTTTTTTAGATGTTTAAGCCTTTATTTTGGGTGAGTTTCACTACTTATTGTAAAATTAAGAGATTAATGTTCAGACTTTTGCATATTATAACCTGGAACTTGGATGTGAGAAATAATTACATTAGATCCAAAAGCAACATAGCGCAGACGCTACAGAACACAGTTAGCTGACTCGCTGTATAAGATTGTGTGCTACGCTAATATATTACTTCACAGGCATTACTGGCTTGTACTTTTACATCCATAATATTATAAATTGACAGTTTCTTGCTGGTCTGTGGTTTTACAGTGCTGTAATTTTTAAAGATTTCATATTATTGTAAAGTGAGCTTAAAGTGTGCACTACTATGAAAATCACACAGCTTCAGTGTGACATCAATAAGAAAAAGTATAATTTCATAGATATTGTTAATAATAGTTGTTCATATTAAAATATGTATGAACTTAATACATGACCTAGACTATTTATTTAGCAAAAATCCTATCATTTTAATAAATATTACTAGTGGTGCAACGGATCACAAAACTCACGGTTCGGATCATACTACGGATTTTGAGTCACGGATCGGATCATTTTTCGGATCAGCAAAAAAACGGTGTGTAAACTACTAGCTTTACTACTAAAGTCAGTAATAAACCAAGAACAATTACACAAATTAATTAGATTTTCAACCAATAGATAGATTTCCAGCCTACAACATAAAATTATAAATAAAGACAGTAACAGTAGTATTCAGGTGCAGAAATGTAAAAATTAAGTGTAAAACACAATAATGCTTACTGCATAAGTTAAATACAGATGATTAGCAGACAGAAGCAGGTATTATAGGCTGCTGTCTCTTTAAGACTAAATGCACGGACCAAATACTGACACACATCCGGTTTCTTTCTCGGCTGTATACGTTAACTTAAGACATAACTAACTGTGTTTACCAGAATACTTGCCAAAACGGGTATTTTAACATAACTTTGTGTGCGTGTATGTATCCATCCGTTGAGGCGTTGTCTGAAACGCGGTATCTAAATCACGCCTCTCTTTCTCACTCTCTCTCTCTGCGTGTGCGTGCTTCAGTGTGTGCGGCAGCGGCTGAACGCAGAAAACGGAGCGCGTGCAAATGATAAACTTTCTCTCTATGGTGGTTAAACTTATCAGTTAATCCGCGAATCACATGCGTGCCGAACCGTGGGGACTGGTCCGTACAGATCACGGATCATCTACGATCCGTTGCACCCCTAAATATTACATTACATTTATTAAAAATTGTTGCTGCTCCAATTAAGCTCAGTGTGCTCTCTTTAAGCTCTTCCACATTGAACGTCTATGTAAATACTTCATAAACAGACTTTACATATAAACTGATGGTTGTCACTTTACGTTAAATTAATCGATTTTCTATGGATTCTGTCGACTCAAATCTACAGACTGGCTCTGATCTTTGGCAACTAGCATCAACTTCTCCAGACTGTAAATCTGTGGAAAATCGGGGCAAAAATCGTGAAGTCTATTCCAGCCTTAAGTTGACATCCATTTAAAAAGAGGTTTCATAATGAGGCTAGTTTCTGTGTTCATCCCATGAATGAAATGTTTTATTGTTTTGTGTTATCTGATTTTTGAATGTGTTACTTAGCTGAACATGGACTATAGATGTTGCAATGTGCTTAGATGACACTTCATTATGAATATATAGCTGATCAAATTTAATGCCTTGTTGCTTGATTTTAGTGTTCTGTTTTTTTTTTTTTTTGTGGTTGACTTTGTACCATCAAAAATATATATTTTTACAATTATTCTTTAAAAAATTTCCTTAAAATAAACTTGATTTTTTTTTATAAAAACATGATGTGAGCTTAATGGGAACAGGGGTGTGCATAAAGGGTACAAAAATTTACCCATTAAGCACAGCCTGACTTTTTGAATTTAATGATGTATATCTTAATTGAAAAGCTTTTGTCATTTAAAATAAAATTAAATATTTTTGTGTGAGATTAATATTTTATTTTAACATAACTTCTTGTACTGAAACCAATATCTTGTGCACTAAAAATGTCTCAATGTAGATTTTGGTGAGCTTAATAGGTACGTTTACCCTATCTTCTTAACTTAAGTGTACGTTTCCACAAGTCTTGGATTGGGACTTTGGATGAAATGGAACAGAAACATCAACTATCATCTTACAAAGAAAACATTGATATATTTAGCAGTATATATCAATTTTTAACAAGTCAAATCAAAAGGTTACCCAGTTGCCCATTTCGGACAAAGCCAATTCAGCAAAATGAACATGATTCTACCACAGAACGCTTTGCATGCATTCAAATGTTTAGAAGAGTGAAGTGAGGTTTAAATATGTCTAGCAGGCAAGTGCAAACCCTGAGCGAACTGTGTTCAGAGGAACAAAGAGAGAGCAAGCAAGAGGCAGGGAGATTAAGGTCTGCAGTTCCCCGGTAAAGTTGCGATGATCACAATCACCATTATGCAAATCCTAGCTGCCCATAGCTGCCAAGGATGTTTTCTCCCCTCTGAGTGTCAGGTAAGAACAGGCATACAGAGACACTGGGGTGAGGCAATGGCTGAATAAAGATGAGTGTTTGTGTGTCATTTCACCATGAGCATTCTTCAACAAAGGGCTCTTTGGTAGATGCTGTCCCTTGGGTAGACCGAAATGCTCATGGGTAGACAGTATCCACAACATGGACTCTGAAACTAGAAAATCTCTTTCACACTCTCGCTCTGCCTTTCTCAGAAAGCCTTAGTTTGATGACCTCGTTAGTTCAAGCACTTAATCCGCTAATGCCCAGATAAAACTAAATGAGAAAGGACGGGAGGAGGAGGGTAGCAGAAGGAAGGGAGGGGTGAGAAAGAGAGTAGAGTAGGAGGGGAAAGAGAGAAGTTACGACAACAGATAACACACTGCAGAGCCAAGAGGAAATTCTGGCCACACGCTTGAGCCCAGATTCAACAGCCCATGGAATTATGGGAAGATGTTGAATCCAGTGAACCCCCAGCACCAATTCTAAAAACCAAAATATAAGATTCTAAAACACAAAACAAAGACTACTGTTGAGTTTAAAAATCACAGGATGCCTTCTAATTTGATCTGACATCAAGTGGATTTCAAATTCCAAGAGGAGATCCCAAACATTGGGCTCCTCCAGGCCCTAAATATAAAAGCCATACTCAAGTCAAGAGGTTGTGAATTACCCAGCTCAAGTTTGGATATTCTTGGTGTCCCTAAAACCTCTGCCAGGTTGAGCCGATAATTGCATAACCATTCCATAGCATCTGCTGTTTGACTGTGAGATCTAAAATTCGAGTTAAGGTCATAATGACCTGTGAACTCTAGAAGTAATTCTAGAGCTTAGCCATGAAATACTGCATTCTGCAAGCACCAGCTCTCTTGGCTCAGAACAAAACCCAATTTCCTCTTGTGAGGCAGATCCTTAAAAGGAAAAAGGGTTTAATCGGAGAACTCTGCAACTGCACCATTTCATCCAGAGCCAAGGGATCAATTTGCAGGGCAGAGAGACAAAAGGAAATGAGAACCCAGAGTGCCTTCTTGTACTCAGAGGAGAGGTGAACCACAGATTACAGATAGGGAGAGAGAGAGAGAAATAGTCTGGCTTGCCTCCAGAACAGGCTTGAGGACTTTGATGTGGCCTTTCCTAGGCTAAGGGGTCAGTTTTTGTTGCACCCCCTGTTGTTACTTCAAACACAGTCACACACTGTGCAATGAAAAACAGCTCTTCCTTCTGAGGTTGATCATAGGGATGCACCAAACACTCGGCAACTGAAATTATTTGGCCGAAAATAGCAAATAAAGCTCTTTCGGTGTTCGGCCAAATAAGTGAGAAAAATAAATTGTACCGAACAATGACAGTTTTGGTGACGCGATCAAACAGCAAACAGTGTAGAGGCTCGCACTCTTTAAAATGCAGCAAACATGTCAGCAGTGTGGAAGCATTTAAAACTGGCCCAGTGTTTCATTTTGTTTGTTTTTGGCTGCGGCTAAGAATTTTCCTTTCGGTGCATCCCTAGTTGATCATCATCACTGTTTAAGTTGTTAGTTGTGCTAAGTTGACGCAAATATGCAAACAGTAACCAAGAGCTCAATTTGTTGACTAACCTAAAAAGTTGGCCCTGATTTGAATTAAAGATAAAGAGATAAAATAGCTGCACAAGGGCAATACGCAAGCCATCAAGGTTTAAATGGACTTTGCTATTAATGGCAGGTCTATAATTTATCAAGGAAATAGTCTAGAGAATGGTCTCTCTTTCAGACATCTTTCCACTTGACATACAGCTGTTGCTGACCAACAGGCCTTAACTGTTCCTTCATTCCTGCAAGGTTTTAGCTCATTTAGTAGTACTCCCTTTAAGTCCAGACACAAAAGTTCTCACCTAGAGAGAAAGAGGAAACCCTAGCACCTGTAAAGTGTCCACAGCTGATGATGTGATTAACAAAGAAGATGAGATCATTCCAGATGAGGGCTGATAAAATATTCACGCATTCAAGCATTTCTCATACCGCACAATGAACAGAATGTGAGCAGCTGAATGTATCTGGTGTATGTGTGTCTAAACATCTCCATTTTCACCAAGCTGAGACAGGCAGATCTACAGGACTTTGATGAATAGCCGGATTTATTCTGACGGTTCCTCAGAGAAGGGTGCAGCACGAGGACAGTTTCGAATATGAATTACCAGCATGCTGATCCGATCTCAGCGGCAGCCAGAGAGAGACAGCAGGGCCTGAATACCAACACACGCTTCCTGGATCAGGACAAGGACTTGATTACTGATGCCTGTCAGAAGGAGTGGAAAAGTCCTTAAGTGTACTCTGGAGGGAAGCCTGCAGGCAAGCACTCCAGGAGCGAGATAGCTGCTTTCAATCAATTCTGACTCAGAGGGGGGGGGGGGGGAACAGAAAGAGGGCAAGAGAGTGAAGACTTCAATCAATCCAGATTGAAAAAAAAGAGCAAGGAATATGTGCTGGCCAAAGACTTATGAAAACACTCTGGGAATGCAAACGTCGCTGGGGTTCAGAGTGGCTGCATCTAAAACAGCGCTGACCTACAGGACCGCAAATAAGACAAGTTAATTCAGGCACAAATGATGACAGGTGGTTTTATCTTTTGGGGCTCAGCACCTTTGCTCTGCCAGGAATGGTAGGAAAAACCATTGTGGTTTTAACCACAGGGCTCTCTGGGTATCTAATAAGGACAAATCCTCCTCAAACCAACCAGCAGAGCCTGATGAAACGTAAGAATGCCAAAAATGATGTAGGAGGCAGGGATGCTGGTTTTTCAGAACACATGCAGAGGAAAAGATGTGGGAATCTTTGCTTTCTCTGCCCAAGGTGGAAGCAGCTTTGTGGTGATTTGTGGGGTCAAACCCTCGCTTCTTCTGCCGGGCGTGAAACACTGGCTAAGTGCCGGAAACTCTGTGGAATTCCGGAGAAAACCTGAGGTCATGCATTTGAAACTTTTAAAGGATGGAGTAAGAATCCATTAGTGTTTTTTATTCCGTTACAAGGGCAATAAATTGGGCCAAATGCAGTTGACCCTGCTCGATGCACAATGTATGAAGGCCATATAAAACCTCTTCAAGTCAAGTTACGTAAAGAATGTCTAAAGTTCTTGGCAAAAATATGGAATACATTATACAGGTTCTTCTGGTTCAGTTCTGCATAACTGAAAAGTACATCCAATGTTTCTTTGTTCACCTCCACTCCTTTCAGAATCTCATCTCCGTCTTTTGGTAACCATAGTTACAAATGCTTGGCAGACATTTGATATTAAGCTCTGATCCGTGGCTCTTCCGGGAGTCCATTTACTGTGGTATTTGGAAGAACTTTTTGGAATTAAACATCGAGCAGATACCAGGGGTCCGTTCTTCATACGTCGCTAACTCAGTTAGCTGGAATTGATTGTTGATGATTTGGCATGATATTGAAATGGTTGGTTCTTCAAAGCTCATCCCAGAGCTGTTTTCATAGCAGCAGGTCCGTAAAGTTAAACCTGCTCGGGAGCATGCTTATTTCTTGTAAACAGGATTAGATTGCATCTTTTTAAGCAGAATTAATACTTAAAATCTGTCCCAGCCACTGCCACTTTATTACAAGAGTGCTCTACTGGTCCAGCGACAATAATTTAAAATAATAATAATTACAAAATTAATTTTAAAATAATATTATAATGTTGTGTAGTCCATAATACTATAGACACAGCCAGTTTTACTCAATGAAATATTTATTAGTGATGACAATTACTTTATAATTGTATTGGAGTCTTGCATACATGCTCATCGTGCATTAATTTGAGTGCTGACTGACAGCTATTATGGGAGTGGCTTGATGGAGTGCAGGAGATGCAGATAACATGATCTTGACCCTTTAATTAATGCTGTCACGTAATAAATCTGCTTCAATGATAAATTAAATTAATTGCTAATTACAACATTGAAATAAAAATGTAAAGCCTATACAAATACTAGAAATCATGAATATAAATAATTGGGAATCATGTAAAAAAAAAAAAAAATAAATTAAAAACAGTGCACATTTCATTTATCTGTTATAACATTTATGTAGGTTTCCTTATAAATGTCCAGAAATTTGTCAAGTTTTTCGTAAGGTGTCTTTTTTAATTACATAATGTCATTACGTTGCTGCCTTGATTGTGGTTTCGAGTATCAAAACATATGCTCTTTTCTAGGAACACGACAATGCGTAGTAATCTTAGACAACTTAATCCAGATATTTAATCAAATCTGCAAATTCGTTTAAAGAACCAAATAAGCCAGAGATCAGTTATCATGATTAGAAGATCTAGAATCTTTTAAATCATCTCAGATGTATTAAGCAAGGTATGAAGAACGGACCCCTGAATATCTGTGCTGTTTCAGAACAAGGTCCTCCTCACAAAGGCCTGATAGAGCGTCTACAGATGGATGGCCGAGCATGTGACGAGGTACCGCTGGCGGGGCCCGTCTGGCTCACTGCTTCCAGGAAGCCAGATTCCAGGGCGCTAATCCAGAGAGACTCAGAGGCCCAGAAATGCCATCAGGTCCCTTAGCAGAGAACACATGCCTGCTTTGTGTCCCAGGCTGCTGTCGATGGAGGGTTGCAGGAACGCAAGCCCCTGCACAGTTCCCCAAGTGGGAACCAAAGCACTCCTTGTTTAATCCTCTGCGCAAAAGCATCAAGTAGGTGGAGTGGAGAGGATTCAGATGCTGGCTGAGCTGGGGAAAGAGAGGGGAGGTTAACGACAATCACACGGGACTCTGAATAGATCGAGGGGTTCAGGCTTTTCATAGTAGTTCAGCTCTCAAGCTCAAATTCTGAATCAATCACGCATTCGGCTTTTCTCAAACTCACTTGGGCTGTAACAAATCTTCTTTTCAAAGCGGTGGATTCTGTCACACTGCATTTTCTTGCAACTGTTAACAACTGATATGTTTTTCTTCCGAAAGAGACAAAGACTATCGCTTTGTTTCACAGTTCAGGGTGTAAGCCAAGGAACTACATAGACACGCAGGTTTGGGAGATAAACAGTGAACCGAAAACACATTCCACAGTTGAGCAGTCACTGCGTGCAACGGCTCTCACAGCGACGCAGTTCACAGAACGCTTGACATTCTCTAACACACAGTGCGCAGGAGGCCAGGGGGCCCCTTCACGCTAACACCTCATAAATCCCTTCATTCCTCCCCCAGACTGCACATTTAGGGCCCTACGGATACAAGGACAATTAAGTAAGAGAATGAGAGAGAGAGAGAGGAACAGCAGTGAAATTTGCCAGAGCTCTCAGATTTGTGCAACACAGTCATACTGAAAGTTCTTTTTCCACCTTTCACAAATAGATAAACGCATGCATTTCATAAGAGCAGCACTTTCAACTGCATGGTTGCAAAATGCAGAGCACTTAACCGGTTAACCAAAGGTCTGGTAGAAATGACACGCAAATCTAAAACCAAAAACAGGTCACTGACATAAATGAAGAGTTCAAAGACGGGTGAAAAAACGAAAGGTTGAAACAGTACCTTCAAGTGATGGCAATACTGTGGTACATTACCATATTTATATACCATGGTATCTTTGCACATCAAAGCATTTCAAAGAATAACATGGTACTTGTTCAAAAAATGGTAATGCTATGACACTTTTTCAGCGGTCAAATGTAGACAATGAATCTGCATAATATGCATTTGCATACTTGCACAAAATGTGTGTCTGGCCTTTTACTAAAATGGGTTTATCCTACTGTTTGCGGTCAACATCTCTTAAATGCACATGGAAGAGAAAAAAATAGAAAACCTCAGACAGACAAAGAAGGAAAGTGGAACAAGGGTTATAAACAAAGCTCTGCCATATCTCTGGAGAATTCATATAGCATTTCTCAAAACTTTTTGTTTGTCTGGCGGTAAAGTTTGGGTCCTGTCAGGGAGAGATGAGATGAGAGCAGCAGCAAACTCTCAGAGTGCCTGAACCGAACTGGCACCTGCCTTTAAACATTTATGCCTGATGCATTTTTAACACACTACATAAAAAAGGCATGACTCTGTTGTTTTCTCTTCAACATCCTTCCCAGCTTGCTCACATACAGAGCCACACACACAAACTTCTGAAAGGGAAAAAACCCCACCACACACTTGAATAAATAGTGTCTGTCTTACTAAAACCAGAACTCTTTAGCAACAGCGACATTCAGACTGACAGCAATTCAATCTCTAGTGCTGTTGTTACCTACTCACAACTAGGGATGTGCGCTACGACTAATTTGACTGTCGTTTAAACGGAAGTTTTGTATCCGACTAGTCGACTAGTCTAAAAGCTAGAAACCCCCCAAAAACGGCAAAAAAAAAAAACAACAAAACTGTGCGCGTGTCTATATAACAGCAAACAGTTGAAATACTTAATCTTTGAATCACACTGTCAAATCCCTCAATGAATTCTGCTAAAAATAGGTCACGATTATGCCGTATGCTTGCCTCGCGTTATCATCAATTAATTTTAGGCGGTCCTTAAACAGAAAAAAGGAAGATCATACACTCTTCATAAACCAGTGCATAGCTTATTTATTCAGATCGCCTGGAGCAATGCAGAAATTGAAAATCAATCAATAGACTGACAGAATATTTCATTTTCATATAACGTTAGCCAACATATTAAAACGCATATTAAAACAAAAGTTTAAAACAATAGGAAAGTTTATCAAGGAATAGCATTAAAACGGCTTTTAAAAATGTACTTCATGTTGGCTATATTGTCTAAAAACAAAACAAAGCTTGTTTTACTTACTCAGACCGTGCGCATTTGTTCAGTGAATTTAACATGTTAACGTGGTCTGGCGAAAAACGGGACTAGAGGCGATTCTGCAAAACGCGCTCGCGCTCGAAGTCACAAGCAAGCAGACAGTTTCGAAAAGATCCTGGAAATCCCGCAGCACCACCGAGGTGGGTCTTCGTTTAGAGGAATAGACAGCGCGGATAGGATCGTGGACCGCAGCGGCAGGTTGTAGTGTATGACATGATTGACATTTGGCTTTGGCTAGACTCCAAGCTAACGCATACATGCCTGTATTGAATATGATTACGCATAGCTCCAGTAAAGTTATTGTTAGCCAATTTGACATTACACAGTTTACAAAAAACGTTTCCATTTCCTTCTAATTCAAAATAATCCACACCTTGCTGGTCTTTCACGTGGAGCTCGCCGCAACTGACATGAAGAAAACGCATGTGAGGTAAAATTATAGTTCCCGCCCAGATACGCTTTTAAAAATATTTAAATATTTTGATATGTATTCTTTTTCAAAAGTTTTATTTTAAGTGTTCTTTAAAATGTTTTAAATGTAATGTTAAAATGATGGTAATTTGAATGATATAATCATCTCTTTTTCTCTCTCTCGTGTAGTCGACTATTGTTTTCAGTGTCGACTAGTAGGAGCTGTACCGTTTAGTCGACTAGTCGACTAGACCCGCACATCCCTACTCACAACACAACTAATCTGCATAAATTTGAGTTGTGCTCCACCATCGCCAACTCTGGCTATGACTTCAGGACGCTTTGTGGCTGCAAATCATTTTGTGCAAAAAAAACCCACATTATTCCTTCCTTTTCAGAGTCTCAGTAGCGTTAGACTTTCAGACCAATGCTGTAATCTCATTAAAGCAGCCTTCTCTACAAGTCCGACCTCATCAGGCCCAGACAGACACTGGTGCAGCGGCGCCTCGCCGGATGCCTGTTAACCTGCCAGCGCACCTGTCAGTGTACCTGTCGGAGAGAAAGCAAAGTTTTTCTACAGTCAATCACCGGACCGGACAGATACATCAGAACCAGAGGGAGATATGACACCAGGCGAGCTCATTATCAGTGCGAGGTGTGTGTGTTGTAAATGAGAACACGGGCAGCGCCAGCCAGAGCTTTTAGCTGTCAGTCCACCAGATGCTGTTTTAATGCTGAAAACCATGTTCAATGCAGACTCTTATTACCTGGCAATTAGCATAGTGTCTGTAAGCAAACAATCACTTAACACAATGGCCTGCGATAATCTTAAATTAAATTTGAGTCTCTTTAAGAGTTCCTTAAAGAGAGAAAAAAGGAAGCTTGTGATCTCAGGCTCTGAGAACAAATTGGCTTATAAAAAGATGACTACCCACAAACCCCTAGCGGTTTTCAGAGCTCTTCCACAGCTGTGGATTTATTTAAAAATAGCTCAGATTTGAGCAGGGCATTAAGTGTGATATCCTCCTCCTAAAAGGCACCGATTGTTCTCTGATAAATAATCTGATGTCAGATTCTGTTTCTAGACAAAACACAAAGGAGGCGGAAGTAAATTCAAGCAAATCTGCACAACAAGGCTTGCTGTTCATGAAGACACGGATATACGGCATTTACAGAGAGCACGAGAGATTGATTTTATCACTGTTTATCAGATGTTTGTACAGAGAATAAATTGAGTTGAAGGAACCGTCAACAAAAATATGTTTACTGAATTAAGAATATTAGATTAAAAACTTGCATGAAAATTACTACAACTGAAATAAAAATAAATTAAAGCTAAATAAAGATATTAAAAAACAAAAACCAATAAAAAATTCAAAAGCACATTAATGAAACCTAAATTAAAATTTAAATAAAAACAGAATATAAAAGCTAATTCAAAGTATTAATACTATTTATATACTAATAATAATTTACATTATTTATATTCTAACTCCAAGCTACGAAGATAGTCAACATTTAGTTGACCAAGACTTTTCACACTATGAGCAATGCTGCATAAAAAAAAAAAAAACAATGTCAAAAAATCTGACAAATTCACTCTGTGCATGAATAGGCTTTTCACATTTCGGGGAAAAAAGCAAAAGGCAAGAAAAAAAAAAAATTCATGAAGTCAATGCATCTGGCTTCTCTTTTTGTTCGTTCAAAACAGAAACAAGCAGGGGGGCCAGTCTGGACTTATCCAATAGGCTTGCATGCAACGCAATGGCCTCCTCTGTCTGAGCGTGTGACGGCCTGCGGTGAGGCTGGATCAGGCCTGCAGCGGCTGGATTGCAGAGGAAGGAGAGCGAGAGTGAGGTAAACAGATGAATAAAACATTGTGGTTTTGTGCAGTCCTGACCTCAGTTAACACCACGCTGTTTACACACAAGAACAGTGTGAACCGGTGAGGGGAGTGGCAAACATTCACACAAAAGCACAAAGACGTCGAGCATGAAACAGATATGCTCATGTTCTCCTTTCAGCACACAATCAATAGACTGACTCACAAAGTTCCTCTGCCTTGACCCATTTATAGATGTTGTTCTAATACGAGCGTGCAAACTGGAGCCCATGAGAAAAGACGTTTTACGGGGTTATCGGGACACGCGATTGTTTAAAGCCTGAGAAGTCAGTCCGAGTAAAATTAGGACATGTTCTTCAACAATTTTAATTATGGAAAAACTTTTGAAGGGCAAGGAAAACATGATTATCACTAAAAATTAAGACTGCAATTTAGTAAAATACTAGTTTAAACCCTTTCAATTAGCTTATGTTGCAGGTCAATTTGCCCATAACACAAAATCGAACTGTCAGAAATATGGTTAACCTAGGATTTATTTATTTGTTTTTACATTTTGTGAAAATTTCTTATTTAGTGTCTGCAAAGTTTTGACGCTTTGAGGTTTTGTGGGATGTGTGTACGAAGTTTCTATTACGATATTGATGTTCGCGAGTCAATTCGACCTGCAAATTTTTGGCTAAAGGCAGATGCACAGACCCAAAATAAATAAAAATATATAAATAATTAAAAAAGATCTGTTATGTCAAAACTTTGCACGTATTTACACGTATGCATTTGGCAGACGCTCTTATCCGAATAAATGTAGACTGCGATGATGACGCAAATTTTAATCAGTAGGAGCACGGTAATTTCGCTGGGAATTAAACCAATGATCTTGGTGCACAAAAATAATAAAAAAAGATTACATTTACAACAATTTAAAATAGTTATGCTTTTAAAAGTGTTAATGTTAAAGGTTTATCGTTTTACCGGATTTTCTTTTTTGTTTTCATGCTGTGTTTTTTGGTGAATTGTATTAAATCCAATTAGGGTAATTTTGACTTGCAACATAAAAATTGCACCCAGATTTCAAACATAATACAAGGGGAAATAATCTTTAGATTTTCACACGTTGGTCTATCAATATCTTCGGTCACGATGAGGATCTTGCACCACGAGCGTTGCATTAAAACCAGTTAAAATTTGAAAAAGGTGTTTCAAGATCTCTTCCTGTTCCCATCAGATGTGAACAGCCGCTCACCAGATGGATTCAATAATCCCAATCTACACTGGAAGCGATCGCTCTATCAACAAAGATATCTCTGTTATCACAAAGCTTGTAGTGTAGATATCTTTACTGATAATAATTGTGCCACATGCACCATTCGCTTCTGGCGTAATACCACATGTTCCCTGGAAATATAAACACAACAAACAAAGATTAGCCTGTAGTTGAGGTTTGCATTCAATCAAATGATGTCGGGTTTGCTAGAGCAGAACTAGTGCACTGAGAGAACACAATGAAAATGGAAGTACATTTTAGTACTGCAGTCCAAATGTGGATGTAAGTCAAGTCAGTCCGTTTTCTGAATGCTACAGTTTTGTCTCCTGTGTTCTTACCCTCCTAGCTGGCGGTGTTTGTTGTCTGGATGTCCTTTGCTTTCATAACTGCAGCTCAGACGAGTCTTTCTCTCTCTGTTTGAGCCGTAGACGGGACAGCATGGGCGTTTCCTGGCTCGCTAACCCAGGGGCCTAAAATACCCAGGGGCTGCCTTCACAAATTGTGCGGTGAGAGAGTTTAACAGCCTCTCCGTTCAAGAGCCGAGACGCTGTGCCAAAGTTACATGAGGGGTGAGAGAAAGGGGAGGAACTACAGGAGGGGGGGGGGATGCAAATGTGAGAGACAGGGAAAGAAATGAGATGAGAAAAGGTCACTGCCGACACTCATGTAAACACCAGCAAAGGATTTACAGTGTGGCGAGAAACCTCTCGTTGCGGAAAAGACACAAAAAGATTGGAGCCTCGGCCCAGGAGGAGCAAGAGACCCAAAACGAGGAGACATTCCAGGAAAAGACAGACCTCCCCTCCTCTCCCAACTGGAAAAGCTTTGTTTTAATGGAGTACAGGCTTCCTGGCTGCTGTCAACTCGGGAACGGACGGAGATGAGAAAAGGGAGGTTGCTGATCTCAGAAACAAGCCGTGAATGGGTTTCTTTCACACTGTCCTGCTCTCTTTTTAGCCATGTTTTGAGTGAACACTAGTATTTTTGTTCTTTATTTACACTTTTATGAAGATGACAACATGAAATGGCATTCAACATAATTGACTTAAAAAATTTGACATTTCTGAGCCAAATTGTGTGCCAAATCTTATTCAAACGGATTGTGAAAAGTAGGCTATGATGTCACTGCCCCGCCCACACGGCCTTGCTTACATCAGCAAGAGAAAAACATTGTTGCAGAAGTGGAGGAAGTGAATTTATTTTGCAAAATGTTATGAAAACAAACATTTTTATTCTTCCGATCATGGTGGCTCTGGAGGGAACTGCAAGGGGTTCGTGAGTTGTTAAGAAGCTAATTTACTAAATTATACAAATGTAAAAAAGAAAAATTATTGTAAATAAAACATAACATTTGCGAAAAAGATTTCTTTACCCATGTTTTGAATGAATGCATATCTATTTATTTTCTTTACACTTTTAAAATTATGTCACTGCCCCACCCACACGGCCTTGCTTACATCAGCAAGACAAAAAGCTGCTGCAGAGGCAGAGAAAGTGAATCTATTTTGCAAAATATTATGAAAAACTTTTTTATTCTTCAGATCAGGGTTTCTCAAACTTGGGTTTGCAAACCCCTAGTGGTTCTGGAGGGAACTGCAAGGGGTTCATAAGCTAATTATTTAAATACTAAAATTGTAAAAATAAATAAATAAATAATAAATAAATATTTTAAAATAAAACTAATTTCAATAAAATACTTGTGAAAAAAGGTTACATATTTTAGTTGTTTGCCTGCATTTCCTCTGGCCGAGCAATTAGAGGACCTTGAATGTGTTAAACTATTGAAATATTAACTTTTGCTTCAAATCTACTTCAAATATATTTTAGGTCAAAGAGTTCGGCTGACAAAAAAAGTTTGGGAATCCCTGCTTCAGATTTGCACAATGATGAATCGTTCACTACACCACATATTAGGGTTGAGACGATAGTATCGTGAATCGACGATAGTCAGAAATATCGTCTGCGGCTGATGCCTTTGGCAATAGCAAGACGATTATTATTATTATTAGTATTATTATCAGTCTAGTAATACTAATTAAAATTAGGGCTTAATTGTTCCTTAATATTTATTTTTCCGTGTTTTCACAGTGTTGCACGTTATAACCAATCACACACGATTCCGTTGAGTTTATGAATGCAGTGGCCAATCAGAGGCGTTTAGATGAGTCATCGCTGAAACACCGGAGTTCCGTTGTTCATGCGCTCGCTGACTGAATTCAGCTCTCTCGCAAATTCTCTCATCATAAACAACAAAGTGCAGATGTACGTGCCATGCAATTATAAGAGATGCATTTATCATACAGTGTAGATAATGTAAACGCTCATTTTCTGTAGCTGCTGTTTGAATAACTGTCATATTAAAAATATTATGACATCCATATGCTACTTGACTAAAAAGATATGTGTAGTTGATTGATTATACTAACATTAGGCTGATTTTAGCCTTATGCTGGAGTTGGTACACTCTCCGGCTATGAAACTAAATAAGTAAATAATTAAATAAATTAGCACGATAATATCGTGTATCGGCGATCTCAACATGCTGACTATAGGATGATATGATTATGAAGCATATCGCCCAACACTACCACAAATATTACTAAAGATTTAATGTTGCCTTCAAATTAGATACCTTAACGTAAAATAAAAAATAAAACCTTCAAAACTTAACATAGTTGTGTCTTCCTACTCTTATGCGCCCTTTTCAAACATGGCCGCCACTCTGGCTGAATGCACACATGCAACAGCGCGCACACACACGCATACATGCACACGCTAAAACGCTGTCAACAGCAAAGAATAGAAAACTGAATGGCGTCTATGCACTGAAAACCGCATTTCCTCGCAGCAGCATGGATCTTACCCTCCCCCTCCGCTCTCCTCACTACTCACGCACAGAGACATGGAACGAGGCGCATTGGAAAATGCACTGGTTGACAGCGAAGGACAGCTGCTCTCTCTCGCTCGCTCTTCCTTTCCCTTCCCCCACAGCTCGCCGCACACACACACGCTCGCTAAGAGACAGAGCGAGCACATGAGGACGGGAGGGAGAGAAAGAAAGATGGAGAAAAACAGGAGGGAGGGGAGAGGCGGCCATGAAAGGGCTTTGTTTCACATTTCTCTGATGGCTTTCGCAGGCCTTGCCACCATAGCAAGATTCAAATGCTTGATCATTTGAGACCAAATTCAATAGATTTCAATGCGTCAATTTGTCTATGTAATTTAAATATCAATATGAATACACAAATTAAATAACAACAGTGACATGTGGCTTTGAGGCAGGGATGGAAATCTCAAGGAAGTGAATGATTCTGTTCACAATTCTGGCTCTTTTAGTACTTTTGAAGGAGCAATCTCTGTATTAATTAGTATTAAAATGCTTATTTTTTTATTTTATTAAATAAAAAACACTATTAATTACAACAAAACTCTGAAGCTCTTGAATTTGAGACTGTCACAAGCCTGATTCATTTAATAAAATCAGTTCAAGAGTCAGTTGATCACAAATCAGACAATGGTAGTGATTTTTGTATGCATATGAATTGTTGACGTAAACGAATATCATGAAAATCATTCACTAGCTGTATTTATGAAATAAATTAAGGGCAACTTGATTTAGATGGTGAAAATTAATAATTAAAAATTTAAATAATCATTTAATTATTATTAATAATAATAAAATTAAGTCAATAGTAATTACACAGAAAATAAAAATACTAAAACAATTCTATAGGCTACTATTTTGTTTAAATAAAAAAAGCTTAAAACTTATCTAAAAAATGGTTTTAGACAACACAACATTATAAATGTACAGAACATTCACTTTGAGATTTTATATTTTTCATTAAATAAATCTGGTTCTGAGTAAGACCAGTTCTTAATTCGTAAAGGACTTTTACAATTATATAATTACAGTTCCTTAGACAATTAAGCGGCGTACTAAAATTATTATTTTAGTACTTTTGAAGGAGCAATCACCCATCTTAGCGTTACACAAAAGCAACGCTTTTTTTAATAAATTACCATTTATTAAAACAAAACTCTAAAACTGATAACTCATGGATTTAAGACCGAGTCTTTTGAAATGATTTTGGATTAAATGCCAGGCTGTCACTGAAAAAAATCAAGTGATTTGGTCATGTGTAAGACACCACTGGTCGTGCTGTTGGATGAATGGTTAACAAAAACCAATGTCATGAAAATCATTCAGTACCAATATTTCTTAACAAACAGAACTGGTTCTGAATAAGACTAGTTCTTAAATCCCAACCCCACCTCTAACGCTGAACTGAAATCAATGATGTTGTTCAAATCACTAAGCATGAGTAATAGTAACAGTGACGGTTGCCTTAGCAAACACCGCTTAATTATAAAGAAAGAAGATGACTTGACTGTCAGAGTTAATGGCTGAATCACAAAGCAGTAAAACAGACAGAGAGAGAGAGAGAGAGAGAGAGAGAGAGAGAGAGAGAGAGAGAGAGAGAGAGAGAGAGAGAGAGGAAAGGTCATCACGATTCACCAGTTCCCACCTCCCCATCTTTATCTCCCTCTGGATTTATTGGTGAGGATGTAGCAATTACGCCCAGGCAAAACAAGCAGCCCAACGTGAATATTTCAAAGAAAGATACTCCAACGTGGAGCGTCTGCAAAAGAGAGAGAGAAGAGAGGCATAACGATAAACCTAATCCTGTTGTTGGCATGATTACGCCAAAACTACAGCCTTACGAAGCAGCGAAAGCCCTGCGATACAGAGATCGCCTCGGGGAACACATATCCACCAAATAATAAAACCTTAAGAAGTGTTAAGAGGGAAAAAATAACCTAGGTATTTACTAGCACAAGATCAACCCTCTGACAGGGAGAAAGAGAGAAACTATAAATCAATCTGTGTTCCTGTCAGCATCCCTTAAAATGGAGCATGGCGTGCCAGAGCGTGTGGGTTGACAGATCGGTACAGAAATACCATGCGCTGTTACCGTGGCGCTTCTGTCGACGAGGTTTAAAATAAGTACGCGGCACGTCACGCTAATCACAACGCATCGGGCATTTACGCCAAAGCTGGTGTGTTTTGATAAGGTTCTAGGAAACAAAAACAGCTGCCAAGAAGAGCTCGAAGAAAAGCTTAATGCGTCTCCGGGGATTACAAGTGTGTACTCTTGAACGCTTAAGACCCCGAGGGATGGGGCTAAAAAAGTCACCTTTAGAGCAACAATACTTAAAGCAAACAATCAGAGAAAAGCTTGTATGGTTTTACAACAAACCCAAGTTAAAAGCTTTAATTAATTACAAGCACAACTAATTCGTCTAGCGCCAAAAAACTGGCGCTATATAATCGTGTGGTTTAACTAGATTACATTTCTGACTGGTAGTTGGCTATACAAAAACCACATAAACATCAAGTTAACTTAAGTACTGAAGCAAATAAAAACAGTAAAATGCAATAAAATCCATTTCCAGGTGGCTTTTCTGACGCAGTGATATCATCATGTGCAGACAAAAGGGTTGCATCACACCCAGATCTTTAAATCTGGATTATCTTGAGATGGTTTATGCACTGGCCGTCTAACAAATCCACTGAGCTGTAGTCTACAACGACAGCTAATTCCCCGCCTGAGCCAATAACAACGGGTGTGAACCCACGGCCGGCCTGTTTTCGACTCAAGCGGAGATCCAGATGTTGGAAAACGCAGTTTATGGGCAGCAAAGATCCCAATATTAAACATTCGCACACCCGACGAAACCCTCAGGAAGGATTTCCTGGATCACCATCCGATGGAGTAATAAACTTAGCAACTCACGTCAGTCAGAGTTACGACCGTGAGCTCTGATCTCGCTGCTGGGGCGAATTCACAGTGCTCGTCGGGTCTGAGAGCAACTTCCACCGACTCGTAGCGATCGCCTCTATATTAGGGTGAGAACGCAGACTGCTGAATCAATGCGGCTATAATGAATGACGGCATGGGATGCAGACGAGCAAATGGTTCGAGTGTCAAGCATAGACATGTTATTTACAACATGTTCAATGTGAAACGGCATTCACAACTCATTTAATGGCTGCAATGTGAGCTGCTTCCGAATGAAACTGGATATTCATTGAGAGAACAAAAAAGAGCATGACTTGATTTGTAAGATGATAAAGACTAGGAATGACCAGGAATGGCATTCCAAAAAAAAAAAAAAAAAAAAATGAAATGGTAACAATATTTATAATAATAATAATAATAGCAAAGATAACAAAAACAATAATAATAACTAAAATAGAATATAAAAAAAAAAAAAAAATTGTCAAAATGTAGGGATACACCAATATTGAAATTCTGGCCAGTAAGATAAGTCAACAATTATACAAATGTTATGGCAAATAACCAAAAAAAATAATGACACACTTTGTCAAAATAAAGACTGCATACACGTCACTTACTTCAAAACAGAACTAAAAAGCCAAAAGCCAAGTTGCAAAAACCACAAGACAATCCAAAATAATCATCTCCTTAAAGTTTAAATACAACAAATCATAACCTAGCATGACAAAAGTGTGATTCTGTTTGGTGTACTGTCACTTATGCACCCCATCATCATACATTGTGGTTCAGTCCATGACTGGAACAGTGTTAATTTCGTTAACGAAGACGGCGACGAAAAATAATCGTCAACAAACCTTTTTTCTGTGACTAAGACGAGACGTTGACAAGCTAAAACTAATATCTGATGATAAAAACTATGACGAAATGTATGCCGCGTCTTCGTTAACAAGACGAGACGGGACTAAAATGTTATTTGAGGACTACCGGACATTCAAAATACATCCTATAGGCTAAGTTAACAGTCTAGTCTTTCAAATTGTGCATCCCTGTCATTGGATCGCAATCAGATGAGGGGCGTTCGCATATCTAGTCTCAGTATGGCAGCCACAGCGGACAGAAAGGCTACCAAAACGCGAACTAGCGATCTGAAACAATGGCCTCAGCACCCGAAGGGTTAGGGACATGGTGACCAGACGTCCCGTTTTTCCCGGGAGTCACAATTCGCTGTCGAATAACTTAAAATTTATGAAGGCGTGATAGGCGGAATCGCACTGATAGAAGTGCTCTCTCTCGCGCACGCTCCACTTCTTCAGTTCTCATACTGTGCGCAATCAGTTCTCAGTGCTCAAATACACACACAGCAGTCCAAATGTCTGTAGAGTATCTCATGTAAATACAGTCGGTTATGGCTTAAATGAGCGTATAACAGGTGGCTGAAAACTCAATGCGTGCCAGTATTACATGCATACCTTCCATCTTAAAGGGACAGCGTTCCTAAATTAATACCTATCTGTGTCATCAATGTTAACCAACAAAAGATGTTAAAGGGGTGGTTGATTGCGATTTCACTTTTTTAACATTAGTTAGTGTGTAATGTTGCTGTTTGAGCATAAACAATATCTGCAGAGTTGCGGTGCTGAAAGTTCAATGCAAACGGAGATATCGTCTTTTAAAATTCTGGCAGTTTAATGCCTACAAAAACGACAGGTAAGGGACTACAACGAGTTACTTCCCGGGTTTGATACGTCACAGACCCAGATAAACCCTGCCCCCGGGAACACGCAGCAAAGGGGGCAAGGCGCTGCTTTAGAGAAGAGGAAGAGAAAACTAGGGGTGCACGTAACAATCTATTCATATGAATCGCGATTCTGTCTTCTAACGATTCTAATGGATTCACAAGTTTCAAAATCATTAAAGCAGCGGTTCTTAATACTGTTACTCGTGTCGCCCTGCTCTGCATTTTCTTCATCTCTCTCTCATCCTCTCTCTCTCTCTCTCTCTCTCTCTCTCTCATTCAGATCGTCAGATCAGCTCCAACAAACTGTTCCAATTATACACTTATTTTCACACAGCAATGAGAAGCATTATAAATGGACACGCGTGCGGTTGCTGTGCTGTATTAAAGCTTTAATCAGGATAAAACCATATATTAAAAGCTAACAGAAGCAGTAGCACTTACAAATAGCAGCGTATTTAAAAGTATGAGACAACAACAACCAAACATACCATTAAGAGCCGTGCTTGCACAGGTTCTGCACGATCCTCTTCACTAATATCCTCTGGGTCTCAATCGGGCTCAAATTGATAAGCATTATAGACAACGCCACTGTTTACAATTCAACCGGAGCACATGCCGCTGAGGAGAGGGGCGGGACGTTTAGATGTGCTCTAGAGGCGGTTTAGCCAATCACAACACACTGAGCCAGCTAACCAATCTCAGCCCATCGAGGGAGGGGCTTCATAAACCAGGAAATAAATCGAGCCGTTTGTCAGAGAAGGGACAGAGAGGTGTGGAATAAAGGTAAATTATGTGAAAAATAATGCGTTTTTAAAAAAAACAAGCATGAACACATGCTAGACTGCACCCCATAAACACAATCAAGCCTAGAAAAAAAACAGTCAACCACCCCTTTAAATAAATGTATACTTGTTAAGTAAACCTACTGTATCTGAAAAATGAGTTTAATTTGTATTTCTACCAAAAAAATGAAAATTAATTCCAGTTTTTCCAAATTCAATCCTTGATTCAAATTTCTCAATTGATTTGGTCTAAAGAGAGAAAATTAATGACTATTTTTGTTTGAATACTACATATAAAATAGCTACCGAAATAAATGTTGGTAACTGCAGTTTGACTAAAAGTTATGACTAAAAGTTGACAAAAAATGCAATGACTTTTCGTCGACTAAAACTATGAAAGACTCAAATGACTAAATTGTGACTAAGACCAAGACCAAAAACCAAGACTAAATCAAAAATGCCTGCCAAAATTGACACTGGACTGGAAACAGCTTGTTAAAGAAGGTCGCTTCCCCTCGTCAAATGACTGCAGAGAGGGGTTAAATTAGCCCATGTTATTCTCAGGGTGATAACGACCGTGTGCGCAGTTAGTGGATATGCTAGTCCGGCAGGGGCACGCAACAGGTACCATCGCTCCTGCATTCCTGTATGGTTTTACAACAAACCCAAGTTAAAAGCTTTAATTAATTACAAGCACAACTAATCCGTCTAGCGCCAAAAAACTGGCGCAATAGAATCGTGTGGTTTAACTAGATTACATTTCGTGAAGAAATTCTGACTGGTAGTTGGCTATACAAAAACCACATAAACATCAAGTTAACTTAAGTACTGAAGCAAATAAAAACAGTAAAATGCAATAAACTCCATTTCCAGGTGGCTTTTCTGACGCAGTGATATCATCATGTGCAGACAAAAGGGTTGCATCACACCCAGATCTTTAAATCTGGATTATCTTGAGATGGTTTATGCACTGGCCGTCTAACAAATCCACTGAGCTGTAGTCTACAACGACAGCTAATTCCCCGCCTGAGCCAATAACAACGGGTGTGAACCCACGGCCGGCCTGTTTTCGACTCAAGCGGAGATCCAGATGTTGGAAAACGCAGTTTATGGGCAGCAAAGATCCCAATATTAAACATTCGCACACCCGACGAAACCCTCAGGAAGGATTTCCTGGATCACCATCCGATGGAGTAATAAACTTAGCAACTCACGTCAGTCAGAGTTACGACCGTGAGCTCTGATCTCGCTGCTGGGGCGAATTCACAGTGCTCGTCGGGTCTGAGAGCAACTTCCACCGACTCGTAGCGATCGCCTCTATATTAGGGTGAGAACGCAGACTGCTGAATCAATGCGGCTATAATGAATGACGGCATGGGATGCAGACGAGCAAATGGTTCGAGTGTCAAGCATAGACATGTTATTTACAACATGTTCAATGTGAAACGGCATTCACAACTCATTTAATGGCTGCAATGTGAGCTGCTTCCGAATGAAACTGGATATTCATTGAGAGAACAAAAAAGAGCATGACTTGATTTGTAAGATGATAAAGACTAGGAATGACCAGGAATGGCATTCCAAAAAAAAAAAAAAAAAAATGAAATAGTAACAATATTTATAATAATAATAATAATAATAGCAAAGATAACAAAAACAATAATAATAACTAAAATAGAATATTAAAAAAAAAAAAAATAATTGTCAAAATGTAGGGATACACCAATATTGAAATTCTGGCCAGTAAGATAAGTCAACAATTATACAAATGTTATGGCAAATAACCCCAAAAAATAATGACACACTTTGTCAAAATAAAGACTGCATACACGTCACTTACTTCAAAACAGAACTAAAAAGCCAAAAGCCAAGTTGCAAAAACCACAAGACAATCCAAAATAATCATCTCCTTAAAGTTTAAATACAACAAATCATAACCTAGCATGACAAAAGTGTGATTCTGTTTGGTGTACTGTCACTTATGCACCCCATCATCATACATTGTGGTTCAGTCCATGACTGGAACAGTGTTAATTTCGTTAACGAAGACGGCGACGAAAAATAATCGTCAACAAACCTTTTTTCTGTGACTAAGACGAGACGTTGACAAGCTAAAACTAATATCTGATGATAAAAACTATGACGAAATGTATGCCGCGTCTTCGTTAACAAGACGAGACGGGACTAAAATGTTATTTGAGGACTACCGGACATTCAAAATACATCCTATAGGCTAAGTTAACAGTCTAGTCTTTCAAATTGTGCATCCCTGTCATTGGATCGCAATCAGATGAGGGGCGTTCGCATATCTAGTCTCAGTATGGCAGCCACAGCGGACAGAAAGGCTACCAAAACGCGAACTAGCGATCTGAAACAATGGCCTCAGCACCCGAAGGGTTAGGGACATGGTGACCAGACGTCCCGTTTTTCCCGGGAGTCACAATTCGCTGTCGAATAACTTAAAATTTATGAAGGCGTGATAGGCGGAATCGCACTGATAGAAGTGCTCTCTCTCGCGCACGCTCCACTTCTTCAGTTCTCATACTGTGCGCAATCAGTTCTCAGTGCTCAAATACACACACAGCAGTCCAAATGTCTGTAGAGTATCTCATGTAAATACAGTCGGTTATGGCTTAAATGAGCGTATAACAGGTGGCTGAAAACTCAATGCGTGCCAGTATTACATGCATACCTTCCATCTTAAAGGGACAGCTTCCTAAATTAATACCTATCTGTGTCATCAATGTTAACCAACAAAAGATGTTAAAGGGGTGGTTGATTGCGATTTCACTTTTTTAACATTAGTTAGTGTGTAATGTTGCTGTTTGAGCATAAACAATATCTGCAGAGTTGCGGTGCTGAAAGTTCAATGCAAACGGAGATATCGTCTTTTAAAATTCTGGCAGTTTAATGCCTACAAAAACGACAGGTAAGGGACTACAACGAGTTACTTCCCGGTTTGATACGTCACAGACCCAGATAAACCCGCCCCGGGAACACGCAGCAAAGGGGGCAAGGCGCTGCTTTAGAGAAGAGGAAGAGAAAACTAGGGGTGCACGTAACAATCTATTCATATGAATCGCGATTCTGTCTTCTAACGATTCTAATGGATTCACAAGTTTCAAAATCATTAAAGCAGCGGTTCTTAATACTGTTACTCGTGTCGCCCTGCTCTGCATCTCTCTCTCTCTCTCTCGCTCTCTCTCTCTCTCTCTCTCTCTCTCTCTCTCATTCAGATCTCAAGATCAGCTCCAACAAACTGTTCCAATTATACACTTATTTTCACACAGCAATGAGAAGCATTATAAATGGACACGCGTGCGGTTGCTGTGCTGTATTAAAGCTTTAATCAGGATAAAACCGTATATTAAAAGCTAACAGAAGCAGTAGCACTTACAAATAGCAGCGTATTTAAAAGTATGAGACAACAACAACCAAACATACCATTAAGAGCCGTGCTTGCACAGGTTCTGCACGATCCTCTTCACTAATATCCTCTGGGTCTCAATCGGGCTCAAATTGATAAGCATTATAGACAACGCCACTGTTTACAATTCAACCGGAGCACATGCCGCTGAGGAGAGGGGCGGGACGTTTAGATGTGCTCTAGAGGCGGTTTAGCCAATCACAACACACTGAGCCAGCTAACCAATCTCAGCCCATCGAGGGAGGGGCTTCATAAACCAGGAAATAAATCGAGCCGTTTGTCAGAGAAGGGACAGAGAGGTGTGGAATAAAGGTAAATTATGTGAAAAATAATGCGTTTTTAAAAAAAACAAGCATGAACACATGCTAGACTGCACCCCATAAACACAATCAAGCCTAGAAAAAAAACAGTCAACCACCCCTTTAAATAAATGTATACTTGTTAAGTAAACCTACTGTATCTGAAAAATGAGTTTAATTTGTATTTCTACCAAAAAATGAAAATTAATTCCAGTTTTTCCAAATTCAATCCTTGATTCAAATTTCTCAATTGATTTGGTCTAAAGAGAGAAGAATTAATGACTATTTTTGTTTGAATACTACATATAAAATAGCTACCGAAATAAATGTTGGTAACTGCAGTTTGACTAAAAGTTATGACTAAAAGTTGACAAAAAATGCAATGACTTTTCGTCGACTAAAACTATGAAAGACTCAAATGACTAAATTGTGACTAAGACTATTAAGCATTTCCGTCTCAAGATAAAAACCAAGACTAAATCAAAAATGCCTGCCAAAATTGACACTGGACTGGAAACAGCTTGTTAAAGAAGGTCGCTTCCCCTCGTCAAATGACTGCAGAGAGGGGTTAAATTAGCCCATGTTATTCTCAGGGTGATAACGACCGTGTGCGCAGTTAGTGGATATGCTAGTCCGGCAGGGGCACGCAACAGGTACCATCGCTCCTGCATTCCTGCACGGCCACACGAGGTGGGAAAACCAGTCTTGCCTTCCATCGCACGGCTCGAGCCCACGGTGCCCCGCCTGCACCACAGCATGTGGAAATGCGAAACCACTTTAGAGATGGTTGAAAAGCTGGTCTGGTCCCCCTCCCTGACACTCGATAGCATCCCCTTCTCACACCTCGAGATCTGGTTGTTGAGAGGAAAGAGGAAGAGGTATTTCGTGTTTTGTTTGAGCTGTTGTCGTCCCTCCCCCTGAGGCCCTGAGCGAACCCCCTGTACTTGTTTAAGGAATGTACCAGAAGACAATAGCAGCAGTCAGAGGAAGTCATGAATGGGGGCCATTGGTTGCGCAGCACTATAGCGCCAACAGAAAGCTTTCTACCAGGGACAAAGCTCAGAATGGCTCTTCTAACCAACAGAACAGAATCAAGCAGGAAAACTACCCTTGGGACTACATCAAAAACATTTCAACTTAAGAATTAGGCCAGAATTGCAAGTATGCAAACATCAATGCTTAGTGAACACAATGCAATTTACTATTATGAACTTGCCTGAAACTTTTATCCAAAAAATCTACCTGCATTGCATTCAAGGTATGCATTTCATCAGTTCATGCATTCCCTGGGAATCGAACCTTATGACCTACTCTACTGTTTAAGCTACAGGAACGCAATGCAAATCAAGTCAATGAAAACATCAATGCTTAGAGAATGCAATGGAATTTACTACTAAGCATTTGGCTGATGTTTTTATCCAAAGCAACTTAGATTGCATTAAAAGCACGTGTTTCATCAGCTCATGCATTCCCTGGGAAACAAACCCACAACATTCTCATTGCTCTAATGTTTGAACAATTTAATTCAATGCAAATGTCAATGCTTAGCTAACACAATCCAATTTACAACACAATATACTACTATGCATTTGGCAGGCGATTTTATCCAATGCAACTTGCATTGAATTCATTTTTTAGCACTCCCTGGGAATCGATCCCATGACCTTGGCGTTGCTAGTGGCATGCTCTACTGTTAGAACAGGAACACAAAGTAGACAGAACTGTTAACTCACATTTCTTTGGACATTTTTTGGGAATAGTGTTTGCTGAAATTACTTTAAAAACACACAAAAACAAGGTCAAATGGTTTGGTTTTAAAACCTTTAACTTCAAGCCATAGTTACCCAAAAAATATTTTTCAAGGACATTGGGGTTGCTAGTGGCATGCTCTACTGTTAGAACAGGAACACAAAGTAGACAGAACTGTTAACTGTGTACAGCCATATCACCCTGCAGCCCAAGACTGGTTGCCCACTGAAGCTAAGCAGGGTTGAGCCTGGTCAGTACCTGGATGGGAGACCTCCTGGGAAAACTAGGTTGCTGTTGGAAGAGGTGTTAGTGAGGCCAGCAGGGGGTGCTCACCCTGTGGTATGTGTGGGTCCTAACGCCCCAGTATAGCGACGGGGACACTATACTGTAAAAAGCACCGTCTTTCGGATGAGACGTTAAACCGAGGTCCTGACTCTCTGTGGTCATTAAAAATCCCATGGCACTTCTCGTAAAGAGTAGGGGTGTAACCCCCGGTGTCCTGGCCAATTTCCCTCCACTGGCCCTTGTCAATCATGGCCTCCCAATAATCCCCATCAACTTGATTGGCTCTATGTCTCTCTCTCCTCTCCACCTGTAGCTGGTGTGTGGTGAGCGCACTGGCGCCGTTGTCCTGTGGCTGCCGTCGCATCATCCAAGTGGATGCTGCACACTGGTGGTGGTTGAGGAGAGACCCCCCCACATGATTGTAAAGCGCTTTGGGTGTATGGCAATACACAATAAAAGCGCTATATAAGTGCATCATTCATTCATTCATTCAACTCACATTTTTTGGCAATAGTGTTTACTGAAATTACTTTAAAAACACACAAAAACAAGGTCAAATGGTTTGGTTTTAAAACATTTAACTTCAAGCCATAGTTACCCAAAAAATCTTTTTCAAGGACATTACAAAGAGATCACCATCAGTTCTGTCTAAAGAAAACCCCTTGTTGCTCTTTCCAGTAGCCTATATTTGGCTGCCTGTCACAATAGAAAGTAAGCAAGGGGCCCAAGTGTTACATTTCAATGGCTCCCCGGAGGCCCACTATGTAGGGAACACAATGCTGTGAGTATGAACAACTACTGACTGAGTCACTAGTAAGGAATTTCACAGATCTGTTGTAAGCAGATACGCTGGTCTATCCTCTCCATTTGTAATGCACAAGCCTGGCTTAGTCAATATTCAACTAAAAGCAGTGCAATATAATAAGTTCTCAGAATTTAATGACGTCAAAGACTAACTTGCAAAAGATAGCATGTGTTAGTAGATGCTCCTATGGGGAATATGCAGAACTCTATATTCTTCTAAGAACAATCTGTCGAGGCATGGATTCTTGTTTTAACATGAGAGATCAAGCTACAAATTAGACCAAGCTGCTGCCAAAACTCCTTAGGAACTAGTAGGCTGATAATTGAGTGCAATGAATAATCGAGAAAACCCCTACAATCAGCCAACAACTCAATTCAAACAAGACTGAGCAACAAGAACTTCAATCAGACAGAAAAACTGCATGCAAATTTAAGATGACATCTCACAATAAACATGAGCTCTGTAACAAGACAGACTAAGGCAAGATAGTTATTGGGTTAACAATTGGTACAATTTTCTTATTAGCATTACAGCTGTTCTTATACACTAGGGATGTGCAACAGCGATCGAGTACTCGGCGATGATCGATCATGAAAACGATGATCGTGGGAAAAAAAATAAAAATAAATTCTGATTGGTTATAGCAGCACTTTGGGTGGCACCCTGAGCTCTGATTGTTTAGCTTGCAACAGCATATGGTTCAAAGTATATATGTGAGAAGAGAGAAAAGCTTGGGTAGTGATGTATGGGTTAGCTACATACATACCTGATTAATCTAATATAGGATGCATTGGGATATCAACATTTATAAACATGCTGAATGCGCTGCATATTACCAGTGCTTCATGCTCAAATGCAATGCCCGAAATTGAAATGGAGTTATTTGAAATGGTCATATTGCTTTTAGATATTTATTTTAAAAAAATACTGATCCTATAATAATGCAGCAGTGATTTTTTTTTGTCATATTTGTTCAACAGTAGGCATACTTCAATTAAAATTGTTTTCGTACTTCATATGGCTTCGAAAATACGCAGGCGATTTTAGGAATCACTTGATAATGTAGATGAAAATATAGCACAAATCTGCCATAAACATTAATGACATAAGCATTATAATGAGAACTTTATAGGATGTGAAATCTATAGTAAATTCTGTCCTTGCCCTTGTTTCAGCGCGCTGTTGACAGCGCATCACGGCAGGAGCTCTCTCTCTCTCTCGCTATAGCGCGTAACTTAAAGTTCACTGGAATTTTATAAACATAGCATTATAATGAGAACTTTATAGGATGTGAAGTCTATAGTAAATTCTGTCCTTGCCCGTGTTTCAGAGCGCTGTTGACAGCGCATCACGGCGGGAGCTCTCTCTCTCTCGTAACTTTATGTTCAGGCATATGCATCCTTTTGTGCAGATACGTTGTAAATGTCTATGTTATGTATCTAAGTTATCTGATTAATACCATAGGAAGTGTCATAGAATGGGTTTCAGTTTATTGGCATAAGCTATTCTTTTTTAGATGCTTCTTTTTTAATAACATTGCTGCATCATAATCTAAGAGTGTTCTAATCATGTGTCCATGTTTCCATAGACAACATTTAGTTTTCATGTCATATTTTTATTTTTAACATTAATTTTCATAACAGTCTTCAGATATTTTCATTATCTACATTACGGCCATGCCCCGCCCCTCACACATGCCCCGCCCCTTTTTGAAACCTATCGATGATCGAAATAAGAAATTGGCAAAAATGCCCATCCCTATTATACACAATTTCTTTATTCATATATAAAAACTAAGATGGAAGTACACAAAATTCTGGCAGCTGATGGTCTTGTATCTCTGGACATCTGGCCTCTGTCCTAATCTCTTTTGGCATGCATTACTAAACAGATATCAAGACCACCAAACTAAGCATGCCCTGTTTTCCGCTCTTTAAAATGGACTTGTGCCAAAGGAAATGCAGCCAGCAAATTGGCACACCAGGATATGTCAGGTGCCACTAAGTCACTGGTTCACATCTAACAGTTGGAACAGCATTAGCTTTCCAGCTTCTAATGCATTATACGTTTATATGTTTATAATACTCAACCAGATTCTTATACAAATAGAAACTTAAAACCCAACTGAACACCAGACAATGCAATTCTTGTTTCGAGAGCAAAGAATACACCAGTGGACTCACCTTTTCGCTTTTCACTTTCTTCATGGTCCTGCAGTCATTATTTTCCACTTCTTCTGGTTCACTCTTGATAGCCAAAGGTGTGACTATTCCAGTGGTATCAAGGGTAATATTCCCTAGTTGCTCAGCACCAACAAGGTCCGAATTTTGTGTCCCCTCAAATGGGGTATTGCGTGCCTGGCCTAAAGGCATAACCTGTGCTGATGGGTCCTTTTCCGAGGGCACGTTCCCAGCTTGTACCCCTTCGTTTTTCTCCTTCTTGCTTTTCCCAGAACCCTCCTTGTCCTTTTTTCCACTCTGAACATTACGGGAGGCTTTGTTACTTTTATCGGAACCTTTCCCGGAAGGTAAAGCTGTGGATCCGCTTCCCACGGTTGGCCCAGTGCCCTCATTTTGGGTCCGTCCCTGGGCATCCTTTTTGGCCCCATCAGGGGTCGAGGACTTGCTACTGTCCTTGGAATTCTTGCTACGCTTAGCTTTGGATTTGCTGTCCTTGATCGGCGGAGGAGGCACCGGGTTAATGAACTTGATGTTGTCCGGCAATGCCGCTACGGCGCTCGAGGCAGCAGCCATTCCGTCCCCTTCCTTAGTGCCAGACATCTCAAGCTTGTCTTTTTCCAAGTCGGCGTCGAGGTCAATGATCAGGTTGCCTACACCAATATCCCACTCATCCCCGCTGTCATAAGTGTCCACCGCATTCGAGTCCACACCTTTCCCGCCTGCAGTGCCACTACTGAGGGACATCTTAGTGCCAGCGGCCCAAGCGTGCCACGGGGATGTCTGACCTTCTCAGACGACTGAGGCGGTCGGGAAGCACATTTACACAAGCCTCAGGGTCCTGTTGGTTTCCCCTTCCCAGTAACCCACATTGTTGCCCTGGAGGGGTAAAAACAACAAGAAAATATGTAAGAAATGAGGAAATACAGTATAATACAATGCTTTAAAACCACCTGACAAGCGCACTGCTCTTAGAAAACAGGTTTAGAAATGCTGACTTTAATTTTCAGTTCTCAAAGTGAATGTTTCAATAACATCAGAAACCCATGAAGGCCCTAGATATAAAAGGTTTTGCAAGCTGTTCCACTGCACATGAATTACAAGTACATGCTGAGTAATCTTTTTAGACTGGAAAAATCATTTTAGATGACTCGGGACAAAAAAAATACAGCTGAATCATGGTCACCATCAGTTCACAGCCAGAAAACAGACGTTGCATCACAACACACATGGAGACACTTGACACACTGACATCAAAGCTCAACGAATGACTGCAGGAATCATAATGACTCAAACATGCCACTCGCTTTGAGACTAAACAGCATTGCTATTAATTTCCTCACAAGTGAACATTAAAGATATTAAGGATGTGCTAAACTACATATTTTCAAAACCATCTAGTCGTGGGTTGTCTGAATGACTGGTTGGTTTTAAGGCAGCACTATAATTAGACTGTTGTCCACCTGTCAAAGTTCCTACACTAATCAAGGGATTCATGCAGGACACTGTTTTGTTTTTTTAAACAGCTAGACAGTTCACAACAGATTAAATCATAACACTGGGGTCTTTAAAATCAGTTTCTAAACTCATTACAACATCAATGCAGATTGAATGCAATGCTCATGTCCCTGAAATTAAATCTTAAATCTTAAACATCTGATGCTAACATGATTTTAGCATGTTGACAGTGCATTTACAGCTACTTTTGCAAGACAAATCATCTCACGCGGTCATCATGCAAACCACTCAGCATCTCAGTTTGAAAAGAAATACAATATTAACATAAAAGATAAACTCATTAGTCAACTAATGTTGCTGGATGACAACTTAACTACTCAGTCTGTAGACGTATCCCTAAAGGTTAACCACAGTGTCAGAATATTACAGACAAATATTCAAAACATGTAAATGTCAGATGTCCACCCCAGCTGGACTAAGCACAAAAGATTTGATCCGAAGTTAAAGGATCTTAAATCAATTTAAAAAAAGCAAACATGCACATGCACATGCAAAAAACCCAAACAAATCACCAAAGTTTCAGTTAATTTTTTGTAAATTTGTAATTTACAAAATTAAAACTTCTTGTACATGATTTGTTGTAAACGCTGTGTTTTGGTGGCTGTAGCGACAGTGCCTTAATGATGAACTTCAAGATGCAATCTCAGATAGGACTTTAGTGTTGTTGTTGTATGTTAAACCAGCATGCTAAACCATCTCAATCCTCTTAAATTATTATTTAACTAGTTGTTGTTGAACACTTGATGCTGGTAAACTTTTAAGCAACTGGTCTGGATGGCTGACTAGTCAAGTTTGCATAAATATTTAAAGCATGGTAAACATCAGATGCAGGGTTTTTCCTGCATTGAAAATTTTTTGGCGGCCGCCAGAACAAATTGTTGTCCCGCGAAAGCCGTATTTGATCGGTTCATGTGATTTATGAGTGATGTAAATGAATACTGCGCTTGTGATAGCGCGCATGTTGACTGAGGGAGAGAGAGCAGAGAGCCCTTCCCCGCGCACTCTCTCTGGGCCTGTTTACACCTGGTCACTTCATGCGTTTTCTCTGGTCGGACAGCTATCCGATCGTGAAAAGACCAGTCCTCCGAATTTGAAACGCTTTCGAGACGGATTTAAATCCGATCGCTCAAACCGCTTATGTCTGAGACGCATTTCAGATGAAACTGGACACGTGTAAATGCATCTGCTTCTTGAAACCACATATGTACATTTTACTCCTCCCAAAATGTTAAAAAACAAACATGTGAGAGCGTGTTATAGGCTATATGACATGAAAAATAGTCAGATATGACAGCGTTAATGCTACACGCATCGCCACGGATACAGCCAGCAAGCTGATGCGCAAACTGCCGCGAATGAAACCGAAAGTAAAGTAACTTATCTTTTCACTACTGATGCCGCTCTCTCCTGTTGCGATCTTCGATCTTTTAATTGACTGATGATGAATAATATGCAGCGCACTGTTGATTTCTTTGACGTGATAGTGCGGTATAGGCCTAATTCAAGATCGGATTTATATCCGTTTTTTATGTGGCCAAAAGTAACAAATCAGATGGATATTAGGCTTGCCGCGATAGACGGTGTTGGCGGTGATACCGGTGTTAAGCTGCAACACCGTTTACGTCACTTGCACCGTCCCACACCGTCATTTTGATTTTTTTTATAGTAATAAAAATAATTTAGTTCAGTTAGAGGACACTACAATTAAAACTGAACGCGGCTGCTGAATGCAGCACACCGAACGAACGACAGTCGCGCATCTCAGATCAGATTTCATTTATCACACGTGAAGAGAGTGAGTCCAGCTGACTGAGCTGAAGAGTGAGGTGAGACAGACACGACGATAGCGGAAGAGTTTCAAAACGAAATGTAAAAGTGCCTGTTTTAAAAATATTTTGGATTTTGAAAAGCCTGTTGACTTCTGCCATTAATCTAAGTCAGTGGTTCTCAACCTTTTTTTCCACCGGGCCGCACTATGGTCCAAGCGCAAGTATCACTAGCTGCACGCATGTCATTTACATATTACGTCATCAATACAAACCAACCAGATTTATAATATTATTTATAGCCTAAATATTCTGATATCTAAATGATTACATTTATTGAAATAAATAAGTAAATAAATAAATAATTCTACTCACCATTAATAAAACACCTGACGCTGTCGGGAGCTGACCAATTTTGTAAAATTCTGCTGGAAAGGAGTAACAGCACAATGACGTTGCAGTCTGTAAGACGCGCGCGGAAGCGTGACTTGACGCGCGACACTGCAGAAAGTGTGCGTTCACAAATGAAGCCTATGTTGATCCAAATATGGAAAGCATTTTCGAGTTTAATAATCTGAGGTTCTCTCTAGAGATGTTTTGCCACATGTCTGTAATTAAGGATGATTGCTGGGTGTTTCTTTTTCCCTGAACATCTTCAAGTGAGTGGCGCGGGGCGAACCGAGAGTCCAGCACTCTCTTCACTGCTGCTGATGATGCTGTTCTTGTTTGAATGCGTTCCTTCGCTGGCATTTACCACATTTCGTTTTCTCCCTTAACAAATTTGTTCATTCTGATGCTCAGTTTTACAGAACTAATGGCTGCTGATGACTATTTGAATTGAATTCTGCCAAAGTGCGCGCTTGTAAGTGTTCGTTAAATGCGTAACATTAATTACGTGAGTACATAGATCTGCTCATGTCTGAAAATAATATATGAAAAACTAAATTATTTTACATAACATTATAGCTTATATTTGTTTAGTAAATTTTTTAATTAATGTAAAAACTAAAATGAACTGTAAAACTGAAAGTAATTTTTTAATTGTGTTCAGCACATAGACTGTAACATTCAGCATGGTGGAGCGCATCTGGATTCATGACGGATTCGTTAGAACCACCTGATCTAAGTGATAATGGAAGTTTTTTAAAACATTCGTTTCTCATTTATTTGGTTCCACAGTATGCTGATTTTTATTTTATTTAAACTGTGCATATTTCCCCCTATTATTTTACATAAAGGTGTATGCCGTCCGTGCCTCCAAACTTTCTTATTCGTTTTGCTAATAAATGTTCTACATTTCATAATTATCTGTTCCTCATTCTTTACTGATTTTTAGTTTTGTATACCTATTTAAACTTTATAAGTTATTTGTTATTTTATATTAGGCATATAGCATGGTGTATTTTTTATTCGTTTTGTTAATAAAAGTTCTTTGTTCTACGTTGTATTTTGTTGTTGCTTGAATTGCATTCAAGCAATTGATGCAGAATTGCCGCTAATTTAAAAATGAAAGTAAAACGCGCACGGGGCTTTTATAAGCTATTTAAGCAAAGGAAAGTGAGGAAAAGTGGGAAAACTCAAACGAACTAAAAACAAACAACTGCTTGACGCCGAATTGCCTGAATTTAAAAGTGAAAGTAACAGGTGCATGGTGCTTACAGGCTATTTAAAACGAAGGAAAGCTAGGAAAAGAGGGCAAACTCAAACGACCCCCCACCACGGTGATACCGGTATTATCGGTGTTGTCACACGTCGATTAACCGGTGGGAAAATTTCCTCACCGTCACAACCCTAATGGATATCCGATCCGACAAAACGCATAAAGTGACCAGGTGTAAACAAGCCCTAACTGTTTTTCCTCTCCCTCCCTCAAAATCAACTGACATGATAGTAAAAGTTCAGAATACTGAATCCATGTTTTATGCGGCACATTCAGAGATTTATTTTATTATATTGAATTACCGGTGTTGTGAATTGTGCTAAAAAAAAGTATCTTTATCTTCTCTGACAAGCGTTCCGCACATGCAACTAACATAAAACACACTTTCAATAAAAGAAAAAGATTTAACCTTAATAATAATAACAATAATAAAATATTTAGCCTTAATAATCCACAGTAGCCTCAGGTTATTTATATGACAATGTGTTTAAAATCAATTACTTTAGACTGAGTGAGGTGAAACCAGCCACAAAGCAATTTGTTAGCCAGCTGCTGATTTTATTCAGATGTATGGTAGAAAATTAGACTAGTTAAATATAAACTTTTTAATGCTACTTTTAAATCTTTTTTCAATATTGAATTATAATTGTGAGGTCTAGCAAAGAAGGGTCCTATCTTACAAAAATATGAAAGCCAGTTTTATTATATTCCCTGACAGTGGCTGTTTTTTCTTTCATGAATAAATATAATTAAAAATCACAAACTGATTCTTTGCATTTATTTTAGTTATGGTCAGTGTTGAGTTCGCAGATCACGTGGGGAGGGTACTTTTTTACTGTGTTTGTGGATGACCGTCAGCCACTACCGAATACCTTTTTTGACCCAGGAAAAACCTTGAGATGTTCATCAAAATTCAGTTTACAAATTACTCCCTACTTATGTCACTATAATCACTTTCCATGGACATGAATTACACAATCAACACTTTCCAAATGTCACTGATCTTTGGGACCTTTAAATAGAAACAGAAACCTTTTTAATGCCAAAGATGCTTAAAATCTGCTTTTCATTAGAGATTCTTAAGAACACCAAACAACCCATCAACAAACACAGATAACTAGCTCTGCTAAAAAGTCCTACATTATTCATTTAGTCTGAAACAGAAATAGAACAGACAGACGCAGATTAAAGGTCAAAGTCATTGTCCATAATACTCGAAAGAGGTCACATAAAAGAGTGTATGAACCACAAACTGGTTTAACTGCACTACTACAGTTTGGCGGTTGTCTAATAAAACTAAGCGCTACTTAAGTTGAAAAGGATGAGTCCGGCTTTGAGCTGCATCTTAAATAGCCGAGGAGACAGATGGTTGAATGAGAGGACACTAATCAGTGGTTTGCTGTAATCCGTCAGTCCACCAGGGAACATGGAGTGTGTCCTGCAGGAAGCTTTCCAAACGTCTGCCGTTGGAACCCAAGATAAGACGGACTTCCACCATCACAGTCATCGAAAGATGCCACTTTTGAAAGCGATTAATGTTAACAACAATAAAATGCCACAACACAATATCAATGTTATTTTAAATTATACTACGGGGCCGTTGAATGCTTGAATCTGATTGGCTGACGAACGTTCTAAGGTGTGTAATTATTTTCAGGGAAACGCACGGTGAACAACGTAGTTCAAGGCAGGTCTTGACCGCATTACATGACTATATCACTTCGCCAAATGATTTGCGTTATTTCAAAAGGTCCTTACAGCCTAAAACAGCAAAAGAACTAAAACCCACAACGACACTGGTCAAACAAATAAATATAGTAAACAAAAGGATAAAAACGACAGATCATATCCATGTTTTTGCCACAAAATTAAGTTTTATTATGTACGGAAAGCACATACTCTCTCTCTCCCGCTCTCTCTCCCTCACAGACAGTTTGCACACACGTTCACATAAGCGCTAATGTTGTTAGCGCTACTCTGATGATTTCATCATTAACATAGTTTAACAACGTAAAAACGACATGACTTCTCACAAGCGAGGTAACAACAACGGCGCTGTTCGTGAAGAAAATGAATTTTAAGTTTCACTATAACTAGAGGCATTGCTGCCAAACACTACTGAGAGACGCACAGACTCACAGAGGTACATTAATCTCTCTCTCTCTCTCCTTCTCTCCTCTCATAACTTAGTTATTAACTGTATTAACTGCATCTGAATTAGTGTGCTATCAACAGCTCAAGCCTCCGTTACGGTTTAAAATGACGTTTTGGAATTAGCAACGGACTCCGCTTCGCGTCGTGACCGCATCACCACCTCGGGTGTGCATTATTTTTCTAATAATTCAACGGCCCGACGTCAATTATTCCTTACTTATTTCTGAGCTACCATAACAGGATTTCACCTCATTAAAGGTAGTGATACTTGATGTTTAAATTAGTAGTTCAACCGATATATCAACCTTGCCGATATTTGGCATTTTTTAATTATTTGCTTCAGCCAATATTTTTTCAGTATGTCAGAAGCAGGATGTTTATTTTGATGGCATGCAGGACTTTTATTTTGACAGTGCTGAACACGAAAGCACACAGAGCTCGCATTGTTCATCCATAACGGTTGACCATTACTTCAAATACTATTTTCTATTGAAGTTTGAAAGTCAACTATAATTTCAACTAGAAGTCGCTCATTGATTCTTTGGCTTCCTGAAGAGTCAGAGAAAACCCTTTCCAATCATTGATCTGCTCATTTGAGCGTCCTGACGCATCAGCTTCAGACTCAACCAATGATGCTAGTTTTGGGTGGGACTTTGTTTTTTTGTGTTTGGGAAATCTGTTGGGAAATAGGTCATTCATCAGTCCCCTGTGTTTCTCAAGACACTTTTAGAGTAGAACTTCAAAAGATGTCATTTTTGAAGGTGATTATGTAAACAACAGCACCGGAAAGTGTCTTCCATAATGATATTTTACCTCATTAAAGATGAAGAGACTGGATGTTCAAATATTTTCTACTATTCAAGTTTAGAGTGATATTTAGAGTCAACTAGAACTTGCTCATTGGTTGCTTCATAAAGAGTTGAACAAAATGTTTATCTACTTGTTTAAGACATGCCAACTTATGACTCGTCCAATGACATGAGTCTTAGAGGAGACTGTCTGTTTTTTCTGGCCAATGTTGGCAAATAAGTGGCAGTAGGGGTGTTTATCTGTTTATTGCAGATATACTTTTAAAAAATGGCCTAACAAAATATTCAAACATGTATCATCTTATGATAAACCTGAAAATAGAAGTCTGGAATAACAGAAACGGTATAAAACCATAAGCTGAAATCTATTTCTTGCAGTTAAATCATATAATAGGTTTGACGTTGCCAATAAATGTGAAAAGCCAAAGCTTTACAAAACTCATTCATATCCCAACACGGCTGATGATGCAAGCGACTGTCACGGTTCTCACACACAACCTAATTAGGAACCGAATGACGAAACTGTGCTCGGCACTATTGCTATAAAAGGGAGTAAAAATAAATCTTTTGTCTGTTCCCCATTCAAACATTGAAGGCAAAGAGACAAAGCTTTTGATTTGAGCCAGACAAGGACGTGCCGCACACGCTCAAGTTTTGTTTTTGATGTCGTCTGATGGATAGCCAATCAATATGCCTGAAGAAAAGCTGTTTATTGAGAAGCGTAATTAAGTTGCACTTCCCCTCGTCTTTGGCAAGTATCGCTGAACCCAAAAACAGCATGTTCGAGTGGCTCTGGAACAGGTTGTCTTTTTCATTACCCCGACACTCAGGTACCGGTGCACTTCCAGGGGCAGTAAATAACGGCGCTAAACTAATTTAGCTTTCCCTGCCACATGCCAGCAAGTGGCAGGAGTGCTCGAGGGAGGCGAGCTGCCTTTCCACGCTCCCAACCCCACCTGACACGACACGGGCCTAATTAACACAGGCATCCACTGCGGACGCCTCGGCATGATGGAAAAACGTGAGCTGAAACTCAAACGGGCACTTGTGCAAACGCCTCGCAGAGATGACAGGATCGAGGATCGATACCTGTCTCGCTCCTGTTTGATGATGAAAAACAGATAAAAAAAAGAATACAATCGGGGATGGGATGAAGAAAAAAACAACAAGACAACAAAGATGAAATGCAAAATTACTCAAGAGAACCCTCTGACCTGATTGAAAAGTGCTTGTGCCTTCGGTGCCAGAACGGCCTCAGAGTTTTAATTCCCTCTCGGGACTGAGTAATTGAGATTCTCTAATAAAAAAAACGTTTTCAAAGGCTGCTGGAACTGACAGGCTCTCCGTCAGACTAAATCACAGCTCTTTCAGAAGAGCCCAGGCTTGGTGAAAGGGAGGGAAGCACTTCCCGCGGTTAGATTACACACTGCATCAGATGAAAGAGCCGCCACTCGGGTTTTCATCTTCCCCTCTTGGAATTCTCCCTCGCCTTCTTGTCTTTTTCTTTCGAGATCTGTAAGTAGACAAGTGTAGGATTTTATCTCAGAGATGACTACTGCTCTTTCTCTCTGCTCTTATTAGGGCCGATCGGTAGGCTCTCGGGCAGTCGACGATCTCGCTCTGCCAACTCCATCATTAGCCAATTCAAACAGAGGCCATCTCCAGCAGCCATGTTAGCGCCCACGAAGGGAACATTTGATCCAACACAGAAGAGAAGAGCTGTCCTGGGCCGGTCTAGAGGAGTTGGGTTGCCCCGTTTAACCGCACAGTAAAGAGGGTGAAAACCTATCTGCACTTGACCTACTGCACTGCCCTTAAAGCTAGCACAAGCAAGCCGTCTCAGCCTCCGGCGCGCCCGTCCGACTGATCACACGGTCAAACACAAAGGCAAGGCTCGCAACATATTAATCAGGGATAATCTGTGGTTAATGCACACGAGCCTTGCAGGAACACTGAACTGCAAAAGAAAAGAAAAAGTGTGACCAGCATTAATTAACCAAACAATTATTGATCATTAACCAAACAATGTGATGTAAATGAACTGAGTAGTTACAGACAATACATCATCCAGGCACATTATTTGGTGGATATTTATCCATTTTGGGTAATACATTAGGGCAATAAACATTAAGATATTAAAAAATAAAATAAAGATAGAAAATTTACTTTTATTTTTATCTATCTATCTATCTTATATTATATATATATATATATATATATATATATATATATTATATAATATACTGTATATGTATATGCAGTCAGTTAAACATGTTAACTTAATTAGTTATGAAAAATAACGCAATTAAAATATTTTAACGCATAATATTTAACTTGCTCCGCCCCCGACCTGTACATCATCTTACATTTCATACATTGACTGTTGACAAATACGATGCAGGGCAACAACTCCATAAATGCAGCTATGCCCTAAAATTCAAGATACTGGTGCAAAAAATGCCCCTGTTTGAGTTGTCGTCTCATATTTATAGCATACGATAGGTGAAATCACACCAGCAGCGAGAGCAATATCACACGAGTGCTGATTTTGTCCCAAATATCATGAGTTTCAATGTGATTTTATACAACAGTTCAGTAAGAACAAATTACCTTTAAAGCCATAGCAGAATTGTTGCACGTCTCCGAGCAACACAGCGGTGTTTCTGAATGAATCCGTGTTTTGAACGAATCGTGTGAATCAATGATTAAAGGCCCATTCATAAAGAGAGCCATTTACTTCATTCCTGAATGAATCAGCCGTTTGAACGAATCAAATGAATGAAAAAACATTTACCGCCACCTGTTGGAAGCTGTGTACGAACATGCCTTTGTGTGTGTGTGTGTGTGTGTGTGTGTGTGTATGTATTGTATTGTGTAATGTGTATTGATGTGAATTAATGTTAGACAGTAAACGCTATTGGATGCGAAAAATTTTTGGAAGAAATAACAACAATAAAGTGAAATTAAATTTAATTGAATAAACCCCCCCCAAAAAACTCAAGCTCACTGAAGATAAACAATCAGTGATGAAATAAGGATAAGAAACTAATTGCAAGCAATAGGACAAAAACCTACATAAATAAGAAACGCTACACATTGTGTAAATTAATTAGTCTTCACTGTGTTAATTAGGTAGATATAATTAACATGTGTATTATGTATAGATTCTATACATAGGCTATATATAAATATATTATTATTATTATTTTTAATTTATTCTTATTAAAGTTACAAAATTGATATAGTCAAGAGCAGTGAGATTGTTGTTTGATTAATGGCAGACGAATATTGGAGCGCTTCCCCTTTAAGACCGAAGTCCGGATCCAATATACTGTTACACATGCATTTTTTTTCAGCTGTTTACTCTCTCTTAAGACCTAAATCACTGTGTTTATGAGGATACTTGCAAAGACAGGGATTCTTACGCATACAAGTGTGTTTATGTAATCGTTCAAAGCCAATAAAGCGGCAAAAAAAAAGCGCGGTCCTCACACAGAAACAGAGACGGCGCACGCATCTGTTGTTTGTGTTTCAACGGCTTAAAATCGCTTGTTTTAAAACTGCAGTCCATGCTACAAATGTAGTCCCTCGTTTAGGAACGAGCTCCTTGTTTTGTCGTGTCGGATCGTGCTCCTACTCGGAGCCACCTGCTTCTGTGTCTACTCTTCTCACGCGGTCATCCAAATGATGAAAAAGTACCGTAAACAATGTATTTTGCGACACCACGAAATAAACGATAGAGCATAATATGAAACAATAGACTTTTTATTTCGTCCATCCGATATATATCGTCATATCGCCCAGCCCTAGTGCTGAACACGAAAGCGCACAGAGCTCGCATTGTTCGTCCATAACGGTTGACCATTACTTCAAATACTATTTTCTATTGAAGTTTGAAAGTCAACTATAATTTCAACTAGAAGTCGCTCATTGATTGTTTGGCTTCCTGAAGAGTCAGAGAAAACTCTTTCCAATCATTGATCTGCTCATTTGAGCGTCCTGACGCATCAGCTTCAGACTCAACCAATGATGCTAGTTTTGGGTGGGACTTTGTTTTTTTGTGTTTGGGAAATCTGTTGGGAAATAGGTCATTCATCAGTCCCCTGTGTTTCTCAAGACACTTTTAGAGTAGAACTTCAAAAGATGTCATTTTTGAAGGTGATTATGTAAACAACAGCACCGGAAAGTGTCTTCCATAATGATATTTTACCTCATTAAGGATGACGAGACTGGATGTTCAAATATTTTCTACTATTCAAGTTTAGAGTGATATTTAGAGTCAACTAGAACTTGCTCATTGGTTGCTTCATAAAGAGTTGAACAAAATGTTTATCTACTTGTTTAAGACATGCCAACTTATGACTCGTCCAATGACATGAGTCTTAGATGAGACTGTCTGTTTTTTCTGGCCAATGTTGGCAAATAAGTGGCAGTAGGGGTGTTTATCTGTTTATTGCAGATATACTTTTAAAAAATGGCCTAACAAAATAGTCAAACATGTATCATCTTATGATAAACCTGAAAATAGAAGTCTGGAATAACAGAAACGGTATAAAACCATAAGCTGAAATCTATTTCTTGCAGTTAAATCATATAATAGGTTTGACGTTGCCAATAAATGTGAAAAGCCAAAGCTTTACAAAACTCATTCATATCCCAACACGGCTGATGATGCAAGCGACTGTCACGGTTCTCACACACAACCTAATTAGGAACCGAATGACGAAACTGTGCTCGGCACTATTGCTATAAAAGGGAGTAAAAATAAATCTTTTGTCTGTTCCCCATTCAAACATTGAAGGCAAAGAGACAAAGCTTTTGATTTGAGCCAGACAAGGACGTGCCGCACACGCTCAAGTTTTGTTTTTGATGTCGTCTGATGGATAGCCAATCAATATGCCTGAAGAAAAGCTGTTTATTGAGAAGCGTAATTAAGTTGCGCTTCCCCTCGTCTTTGGCAAGTATCGCTGAACCCAAAAACAGCATGTTCGAGTGGCTCTGGAACAGGTTGTCTTTTTCATTACCCCGACACTCAGGTACCGGTGCACTTCCAGGGGCAGTAAATAACGGCGCTAAACTAATTTAGCTTTCCCTGCCACATGCCAGCAAGTGGCAGGAGTGCTCGAGGGAGGCGAGCTGCCTTTCCACGCTCCCAACCCCACCTGACACGACACGGGCCTAATTAACACAGGCATCCACTGCGGACGCCTCGGCATGATGGAAAAACGTGAGCTGAAACTCAAACGGGCACTTGTGCAAACGCCTCGCAGAGATGACAGGATCGAGGATCGATACCTGTCTCGCTCCTGTTTGATGATGAAAAACAGATAAAAAAAAGAATACAATCGGGGATGGGATGAAGAAAAAAACAACAAGACAACAAAGATGAAATGCAAAATTACTCAAGAGAACCCTCTGACCTGATTGAAAAGTGCTTGTGCCTTCGGTGCCAGAACGGCCTCAGAGTTTTAATTCCCTCTCGGCGACTGAGTAATTGAGATTCTCTAATAAAAAAAACGTTTTCAAAGGCTGCTGGAACTGACAGGCTCTCCGTCAGACTAAATCACAGCTCTTTCAGAAGAGCCCAGGCTTGGTGAAAGGGAGGGAAGCACTTCCCGCGGTTAGATTACACACTGCATCAGATGAAAGAGCCGCCGCTCGTGTTTTCATCTTCCCCTCTTGGAATTCTCCCTCGCCTTCTTGTCTTTTTCTTTCGAGATCTGTAAGTAGACAAGTGTAGGATTTTATCTCAGAGATGACGGCTGCTCTTTCTCTCTGCTCTTATTAGGGCCGATCGGTAGGCTCTCGGGCAGTCGACGATCTCGCTCTGCCAACTCCATCACTAGCCAATTCAAACAGAGGCCATCTCCAGCAGCCATGTTAGCGCCCACGAAGGGAACATTTGATCCAACACAGAAGAGAAGAGCTGTCCTGGGCCGGTCTAGAGGAGTTGGGTTGCCCCGTTTAACCGCACAGTAAAGAGGGTGAAAACCTATCTGCACTTGACCTACTGCACTGCCCTTAACGCTAGCACAAGCAAGCCGTCTCAGCCTCCGGCGCGCCCGTCCGACTGATCGCACGGTCAAACACAAAGGCGAGGCTCATAACATATTAATCAGGGATAATCTGTGGTTAATGCACACGAGCCTTGCAGGAACACTGAACTGCAAAAGAAAAGAAAAAGTGTGACCAGCATTAATTAACCAAACAATTATTGATCATTAACCAAACAATGTGATGTAAATGAACTGAGTAGTTACAGACAATACATCATCCAGGCACATTATTTGGTGGATATTTATCCATTTTGGGGTAATACATTAGGGCAATAAACATTAAGATATTGGGGAAAAAATAAAATAAAGATAGAAAATTTACATTTTATTTTTATCTATCTATCTATCTCTATATTATATATATATATATATATATATATATATATATATATATATATATTATATATATATACTGTATATGTATATGCAGTCAGTTAAACATGTTAACTTAATTAGTTATGAAAAATAACGCAATTAAAATATTTTAACGCATAATATTTAACTTGCTCCGCCCCCGACCTGTACATCATCTTACATTTCATACAATTGACTGTTGACAAATACGATGCAGGGCAACAACTCCATAAATGCAGCTATGCCCTAAAATTCAAGATACTGGTGCAAAAAATGCCCCTGTTTGAGTTGTCGTCTCATATTTATAGCATACGATAGGTGAAATCACACCAGCAGCGAGAGCAATATCACACGAGTGCTGATTTTGTCCCAAATATCATGAGTTTCAATGTGATTTTATACAACAGTTCAGTAAGAACAAATTACCTTTAAAGCCATAGCAGAATTGTTGCACGTCTCCGAGCAACACAGCGGTGTTTCTGAATGAATCCGTGTTTTGAACGAATCGTGTGAATCAATGATTAAAGGCCCATTCATAAAGAGAGCCATTTACTTCATTCCTGAATGAATCAGCCGTTTGAACGAATCAAATGAATGAAAAACACATTTACCGCCACCTGTTGGCAGATTTAGTTTCTTATTTAGAGCATCATTTCATAAAAAAAAAATAAAATAAAAAAAATATAAAAACAGTTTTATAGTTCGCCCCAAAATTTTCAAATTACGTCATAATTTACTCACCCTCACGTCGTCTCAAACCTTTCTTTTGTGGAACATAAAGGAAGGTATTTTGAAGACTGTTGGTAACAAAGCCGTTTTAAAGGTGGGGTATGTAGCTAATTTAAAAAAAAATGCTTTAGAAAACTGAGTCGGGACCGAGTACCAAAACAAACTTGTAGCCAATCAGCAGTAAGGGGTGTGTCTACTCATGATGTGGAGAAGAGAGCATCCGGTGCACAGGATGGACATTAGCCGAGCGACGACAGAAAGATAGAGATAAAAAAGATTAAAAAAAACAAAAGCGGAAAACGTCTGTGGAACGATAAGGCAAGAAGTAGGATCCGTGTAAATATCGGATCAGCTTTCCAGCGCAGGAGAGAACTCAAGGAGCGGAAGGTCTGTTATCGGACGCCGAGATTGCTTTGGTTCTTCTTGATAGGTGAGTAACACCGTGTCTACACCGGACGCGCCGCGCCGCAACAGCCAATGCCTGTCTGGACGTGATAAAGTGACCGTTGAGAATCATTTGCAATTTGTGTCAGCACGTCATAAATAGAACAGCAGTTTTCTGTCTGGGATTTGTCGCGCAGCGCAGCATCCAGTGTAGACAGCATCACTGATTATAATGACTTCTATAGTATTTTGTTGCGCCGCTCGCGTCCGGTGTAGACACGGTGTAACATTGGTTTTGCTTTTTCACAGAACTAATCGTTGCCTGGGTTGCGTACGTATATGTGGGGTGGAGCTATCAAAATAGGGACGAGACCTTTTTGGGATGGGGGCATGTTTGTTTTGGTGATTTCAAATATCAACATTGGCTTCCAGAAATCGCTTACCCCACCTTTAAGTCACCAATGACTTTCATTGTATGAACAAAAAATACTGAGATATTTCTCATATTATCTTTTTTTACATTTCATAGTTTATGTTAGGCCGTTGAAGCCTAAATGTTTGTGTAATATATTTTATGTTGAATCAAATAAAATATTTCTTTCTAAAACTAGCCTACAATTTGTAATGTCTACTTGATCCTTTCTCATTTATCACAAAAATAGCTTTATATAATCTTTTGTGGGTATTTCCACAGTCAAATTTATTTTGCGATTAATTAGATTAATTAATCAACACAACATGCAATTAATTAGATTAAAAATGAATTCATTCATTCATTCAAAATGGTAAAAGTCGTTAAAGTCGGCATGAAATCAAAATGGACTTTATATACTTTACTATCGCACATTGCTAGTCTTGATGTTTACAATTAATCCGTGCAAGTTAATCCGCTGAAAGAAAATTGTTTGTCTTGGTAATCTTTAATAAAAATCTGAACATTTACTTCCGCTCTGGAATGGCATTCCTTTTTTGACGACGTCAGTTTGACGGCTTGGGAATAATATCCTTAAAAACACCCCTCCAACAGTTAGATTTCTATGAGTGAGAGACAGAGAGGAGGGAAAGGGGGGAAAGGGAAGTGGTGTGTGGCCAAGTATGGTGACCCATACTCAGAATTTGTCCTCTGCATTTAACCCATCCAAGTGCACACTCACAGCAGTGAACACACACCCGGAGCAGTGGGCAGCCATGTTGCGGCGCCCGGGGAGCAGTTGGGGGTTCGGTGCCTTGCTCAAGGGTCTCACCTCAGTCGTGGTATTGAAGGTGGAGAGAGCACTTGTTATTCACTCCCCCCACCGACAATCCCTGCCGGACCTGGGAATCGAACCTGCAACCTTTGGGTTACAAGTCCAACTCTCTAACCATTAGGCCACGGCTGCCAAGGAGCACTAAAATAAAACCTGCCCTCTGTTCAATATTCAGTTTCTGCTGGAAATACGTCACTACACTGAAATAAAGTCGGCAGCAACTTCCGGTTCACCCGGACTTTAACAAGTACCAAACTTATTAATATCCTCCTATGAAACACCACAAATATGTTAAACATAAAAAAGCTCAGATCTGCTGCATAATCATAACACTAATCACAACAAAGATGTATGTAGCAGTTAATGCCTTTATGACAAGCCACCAGATGTTAGTGAAGTTAAGTACCACCTCAACCCATAAACATTTTCCAGCTCTGCCAAACACAGCCAAGCCAAATACTCAATTACAGGGGCAGGAAAGGGGGCTTCTTAACGAGCTATTTCTAAGAGTCTGCCTGCGGGGCCGGGCTCTCGTTCCGCGCTAGCTATCACACCGAGGTTCCACCGTGTAATTGGATTGTGTGCTTGAACTGCTGACTGAAATAGAAAAGTGCAGGAAGCTTCAGGTGACGGGAATCAAGCATCCTGCGGGGTCAGCCAGACTCCATCTCAGCGAAATGTCAGGAGCGGCATCCAGTCTGGAAGCGCAACGGGACTTCAATTTGTGGCCATACGCAATGTACCGTTCTGCATTGCCCCAGATCAGCCCGTTTTGGTTCAGACGTCTGCCAGGTCGTCGATTACGGTACGTAGACATGCCCGAAGACCCTGCCTGCAACAGACCTTTCGCTTGGGCGGTTCTCCAATCAGAAGCTGTTTTTGTCAGATAGCAAAGCTTTGATGGCACCCTTGTGTGTAAAAATGAAACATCTTTGGCCTTTCATCTCAATTCCCCTGTGCACCAATAAAGCAGGGGAGATGCTTCACTCCAAACTCCAAAAGCCTGTGTGAACGGGTAACTGATTTGGCACCTCGAATGACAGGTCCCGCAGTACGTGAAATCTCTGGAAGGGAGCACGACGGCTTCGGGAGGGTTTTTACAGCCTTCATGTCACAGATAATTTCCAGACTATTCACAGAGAGGACAGAAATACTGTTTGCAGGGCACACAGAGTACCCGGCTGAGGAGGCTGACAAGCTCCCAGATGGATTGAACAGGCTGCTGGGGGAGCGAGATCATGGTGCTACTATTCACAAGCATGGTTTCCTGGCAAATTCAACCGCTTTCTCATCCCAGACAAAATCAAGAACAGTTCACGTTAACTTTGTCAACACCCTCAGGACAATTCAAACCCTGATGGACTTGCTTCCGTGGAACACAAAAAGAGAAACTCTGATGAATGTTCACGCTGCTCTTTTCAGCACAATGAATGCAAGAACCACAACCAGAAGTCTCCAAATACATTAAACATTAAATTAAACTAAGATGGCAACTATACAATCCTTCATATTTAATAGAAATTCTATAAAAATAAAATAAAAAAGATGTTTGTCTGATCAAACATAGTCAATGCAACAATAAAAAAAAATAAAAAAAATAACACAATATAAAATGTAACCTGTTACAAAATTACAAAAACAACAAAAAAGCTTTCAGTTTAATATTTCTTGAATTAAAAAAAATAAAAAAAAAAAAACTGGAAAAGAAAATTATATTATATTTGCTGATATGGTACAAAATATTGCTAAAATAAGGTACAATAATACAAAAATAACAATTTATTAAAAGTTGTGATAAACAATTAAACTGCTTACAAATTTACAAAAGACAACTATAAAATCTTTCAGCTTAATATTTTACAGAAATTGTAAAATTTCAAAATATTTATTTTTATTTTTATATACATAGTATGTTTATTTGATGCCATATCGGCTATATTTAATTTAAACAAAAAAAATCAATCATATAGCCTAATATCTTTAATATTTCATTCTTTCTTTCACTCTAACATATTAAAAAAAACATGTATTCATTCATTTTTTTAGTTTGATGCCACTTCAGCATCAAATATTCAAGGCAGCAATAAAACAGAATTACAAACAATTTCCTACATCAAAAAATGTATATTACTTTAGACTTTGCTTCTATAGCATAAAATAACTAAAATGATAGAACTAAAAGTACAATAATAAAAAATTATTAAAAATATATATTTTTTTAAATATATACAAGTAAACTTCTAACAAAGTAACTATACCTAGGCCTATATAAAGCCTTTCAGTTTAATACTGGATAGAAATACATAGTTTTTTTTTGTTAAATCTCATTAAATAAATAAAAATATAAAAATAAATGTATTAATAAATTAAACAATAAATACATCAAAACCACTGCTTACCATAACAACTGTAAAATTAAAAGCAGTGCCTCTGAAAAAGACTAAATGACTTTCCAAAGTCAAATCCATACAGGCTACTAAGTCATCTGCCATAAACCTAATGCACAACAAAGGTGAAGTGTACAAACGTGTGGGAAGTTAGTGTGCGTAATCAAGGCGTGACAACGGTCTATTGAAGTTGGAAACATAAAACAATGATTTCATGCCAAAGACGCCTCTGTTGGCAAAGTCCGCCTGCCAAGTGTGTACTGCGGCAGTCACATTTATAGTTCAGGGACAAACTAATGCACATCATAAGAAAGCACCTGTGTTTCAGCCCTTCATTCTCTTCATTTTTCTTCCAAATCCATTTCACCCTGATAGTGATCACACTGAAATTTCTGGCTGAAAGCATTAGGCTATGAAATGAAAAGTGTTGCCAATCAAATAACAACACTTGTCACAACTTTGTTGTGGTAGCAGTTCATACCAACACGTTTAACTTGTTCGTAAATAATGGTTGCATCTTTCATTGCGTGCAAAAAGTGACAACGCAAAGCTAATTTGAAGTCCCGTGTAAGTCCTAATTTGAAGTAATTTGAGGAAGGTGTAAAGTGCCCTGCTTGATGATACAAAGGTAATTGCTGCAAAATAACCCTCCGGCGAAGTGAAGCCATTTGTTGCCAAGATGGTAATTAAAGACAGTTCACCAGCGGAGGCCTAGAGACGGCAAACACGACAGGAGAAGACTTGAGTAGACAAGCCTCGTCTGACTCAGTCTTTCCAATCAGTCTTTGTTTTCTGAAAACACATCATCAATCAATTAATTACTCAAATGAAGCTGAGATAAGCTCAGGACTTTAGGGTCAGATGCTCTCAGCTAATTTCCAAATAAGGATAAGTTCACTGTAAAAACTAACCGTAATTCACCATAATAACCAACCATCTCGCCCCAATTCATGCTAAGATGAGTCAGGATGGTGGATTGGTAAAGACCAACTTGTTTATCTAGTGCTGTAACACTATTAGCGCAAAGCTGTAAACTTAGAAATGCAACATGCCGTTTTTTTTGGCATGCTACCACCCAATCACGCTATCCAATAGTTTCACGAATTTTAAAGAAGCACAGTCACAACAACTAAAAACAATGACCAATTTCACAAACTTTTAAAGCCAATTTCTCTTATCTAATGGACCCTGCAACTCTTACAGAGGGTTTTTGCCGCGATGCCATAAAATAACTATTGGTTCCCCAAAGAACATTTCAGTCAACAGTTCTTTTAAGAACCATGATTTTCTTAGTGTGAACAACATTTTAATAATCTAAAGAACTGTTTTCCACTATTGTCCAATGGAAAGATTACATGGATTGTAAAGAACCTTTTTTGCAATGGAAAGTTGTTTTTTTTTTCATTGAAATGTTCTTACAAGAAACATTTTTTCTTAGTCTGTAAAACATTTGAATGATTTAAAGAAAACTATAAAGAACCTTTTGTTGAATGGGAAGGTTCTATGGTTTTTAAATGTTAGACTTTTGTACTTTGACTTTTAAATTTCAGATTTTTAAATGATTAAAATGTTCTTCACACTAAGAAAAATTTATCTTTTTAGAATAGTTCATTGAAAAGTTCTTTGCGAACCAAAAATGGTTCTTCCACCCTCTTAAAAATTAAGGTTCTTAATTGGAATTGATGGTTTGAAGAAGTACCTTTAACATCCATGAAATGTTTTCACTGGAACACAAAAGGTTCTTTAGAGTGGAAAAAGTTAAGTAGATTATTAAAATGTTCTATAACCTAAGAAAATGACGGAAAGGTTCTTTAGGGAACCCAAAATGGTTCTTCTATGGCAGGTGTGTCAAACTCAGTTCCTGGAGGGCCACAGCCCTGCAGAGTTTAGATGCAACCCTAATTAAACACACCTGATCCAGCTAATCAAGTCATTAAGGCTTATTTGAAAACTACATGGTATGTGAGTTGGAGACGGGTTGGAACTAAACTCAGCAGGGCTGCGGCATTCACTCCAGGAACTGAGTTTGACACCCCTGTTCTATGGCATTTCTGCGAAAACCCACTTTTGGGATATTTATTTTAAAGTGTGAACATCTGCATAATCTAAAGAACCTTTTTACACTATATAGAACCTTTTGTAGTTCAATTGATGTTAGAGGTTCTTCAAGGAACCACTGATACCAATAAAGAACCTAGCTATATTTTTAAGAGAGAGTCTAACTCTACAAGGCCAATTGTTGTTTAAATAGTCCACCGACTGGCAGGTTTCAAAAATATGCAGTTTTGCATATGCCTAGCAGTCACTATAAGGAAGCAATTGGGATTTGCCATGTGGGTCACGCCCAGCGTGGGGGCTGGGATGTGGAGTTGGGTTCAGATGTGGTTTCCAGAAGAATCTCCGGCACACAAAATCAGCACAAAACCAAAACCACAACAGACTGCCATCTGTTTTGATTAGGAGAATGTGTTATTTATGCAGGCTTTTCAGAGTCACGCATGTTCGAGTTCTGAAATACAGCCGCAGACGTGTCGTGCATGGGATACGATGGGCATTTGAGCTAAGGAGACCTGCTCCTGAAAATAGTTTGCCATGCTTCTTTGCATGCTTTAAAAGAACCATAATCATCACGCTATAGAAAAAGGGACTCTTTTTAACACCTTTAGCTCCTGCTCAACAAATTTGCTTTCAAAAGGCGCCTGTGCAAAGCCACAATATGAGCGACAGCTGTGTGTTCAATTGTGTTTGTCCAAGCCAATAAATTTATGACAAACACATGCAACAACTGAAGCCAAGGTTCCCCTAAGCAATTTCAACCCCTCCAAACACCGATTCTGCGGATCATGAGCCGAGGCCATTCCAAACTTCTCGTCATGTCTTCAAAAAAAAAAACTCTCCCAAAACACAGAGGAACCTCCAAAAAGTGAGTTCTGAGGAACACGAGCACCAGCTCCAAGGGTTTCAGCGCTGCAGGTGCTGTGAAGCGTTACCTTTACAACGCCATGTTTAATTCATGCCGCGGCTAAAACAAGCACTTGAAGAAAAAGCACAAGGTTGGAAAAGAAACTGAGCATTTCCTGTACAGTTCAGTGGAAACGAATGGAACAATGGCACAAAAATTCATAACATGAATGTAGATTTCAAATCTTGAGAAATGTAAACTACAAACTGCAAAACAAGCTTATATGTAAAGCATTTTGTGCAAAGGTTTTGGCACAAATTTTGAGGCATTATTTGGATGAATCTAACTAAGAATACATGTCATGTTTTACTATATTGACAACAACACAAAAAATAAATAAATATTGCATAAAGATAATTAAGCTTATCTTCAAGATTATTAAAATGATTTTACATTTTAGCATTGTTTATGTACATTTTGCCCCTAAATTCTCATTACAGTCAAGTGAAACAAATCTTAATCTAACATGGTAATGAAATTTAGTATGCAACAGAAGAAAGAAATTCATACAGGTTTAGAACAACATGACGGCGAGTAATTTTTGAGTGATCCATTTAAATCAGCATAAATGTAATTATTAATTTAATTATAAACAAAGACAATAACAATAATTTAGGACTATTTAGCAAAATACCACATTTCTTTTGATTTGGAGGTGAAATATGAGCCGGACATGTCATTGGATCAATAAGAAATGCCACTATGGTGAAACTCAAGAAAGAGGGCTGAAAAACCACAATCATGTTTGGAGCGATTAAGGAGCCGTGGGGCCCCTGCAGGAGTCAGGGGTCTGCTGAGGAATGTCTTATACCAACATCCACCAAAAGAAATGCTCACACAACCAATGAAAGTGTTTCCCCATCAAACAACAGATCTACTGAACTGATCTGGTTACACACGACTCGTATGACAACAACAAGTCTGTTATTGAGATTGAGTTTTCTATATTTTTATCTGTAATGTTTTTAGTGGCAGTACTTTGAATGGGACGAACTTGGACTCAACTTCTCTGAGAAAGATTTAGTTACGATTAATGACTATCAGTGTTGTAAAGTTGCATTTCTAAATAAATCCTTTTAAATTAAAACATTATACACAAAACCAATTTAGTAACAAATTCAACAACAGATTTCAAGACAATTACTTTACTTTAAAAAATTCTCCACATTTTTAAGATGTTACATTTCAATGTTTAAAATAACACAAATAACTAAAATACTTCAAAGACACCAAAAAGCAACAGAAACACTGATTATTGTGCATTTTCACTACAGTGCATTTGTTTTCAACACTTTCCAATTTTTATTAATGCACATGTTGTAAAGGCAATCATCAGGTTTTGGTATGGTGGTTTCCATAAACGCTAATGCCAACCACAATTACCAGTGTTTATATATTTATGTTCCGAAGCGCTGATATTTTTAAAAACACTTTTTGCAGTAACACGAGGCCCACGCTGTACTAAATAGAGTTATCACCACAATCTTGCGAACTGTGCAATTCTTTCTGCCAATCGCCCACCCAAGGTCTCTAGGCTGAACAAAAGAAAAGAGACATTCTGGCTGACAGTTTATTAACCGGCTGGCACGGAGATTGAAAACTGTTTTTCTGCAGTCGAACGAGGAGATGTGAAAGGCTGGCAAACTAAATCCCAGCTGGATGGTGACAGGGGGCAATGAACCCAACAAAACAATGAATGCAGCTGCGCCGTGACGGATGTATACCACCATCCCACTGACACCAGAATGGAAATATTATAAAAATGGCACCAAAAAAACATGACTTTCCTACGATCTATCCAGACAAGAGAATGAATCATCTATGAGAGCTGCATCTATCTGGTCCATCTACAAAGGGTCAGTAAAATGATCAAAACCGTGTCTATTTAACTCAAATAAACTTGTCTTAAGTGGTTACAAACCTGCATGTTGTTATTTATCCTGTGGAAAACAAAATATAACTTAAGAATATTTATGCATAACACTTTTCATATACCAACAGCTCATTTTTCAACCGTCTAAATGGACAGAAAACACCATAAAAAACATAATAAAATTGGTCCATGCAACTTTCTCCAAGTATTATGTCATATTAGCAAATTGAGGGTGAGTAACAACTAGGCATACAGACCTTACTACAGAGTACCGATTCACATTAAATCATTCGGTACCAAATTTCGGTACCTGAGAATGCATTTGGGTGCATACAAGAGAGAAGAGCTGAGAAGAGAACGAGAGAGAGAGAGAGAGAGAGAGAGAGAGAGAGAGACCCTGTGACATGATGTCCCTGCAACACTTTAAAACACAACACACAGGGCAGACCGAAATGTTCTGACATGTGCTTACATTTCTAGTGTCATATGGTTTCAGCGAAAACGTGGACAGGATGGCGTAGTCATTCATAAAAACGGAATTTACTCTAAAGCGCGGAATGCCACGGAATTCATCAATTTTTGGATGAATAAAAGAAGGTCATTCACTTAATTCGAATCGCGATATGAATCTAGTGTATGTGAAGTATTAAAATACAAAAAGACGGTTTAAATATGAATCCTGCATGGTTCAACGCTAGCCTCGGTATGTATGAATGGCGGAGAACGACGGTTACTTGATTTACTACACTAAATACTGAAGCACACGTGAACTAGCTGTGATTTTCAGGCCTCTAGGCGATTCACTACATGAACACATGAACAACATGAACTTACCAAGGCTGTGAGTCACATTCAATTGAGAATAGGTTGTACCATTTCATTTAAGGAACAACTAGTCATCATATTATACTGTATAACACACAGAAACTTTCACGGCAACCTTGGTCAAAGATAAAAGCGCGGTTTAACGTGTAAGAGGTATATATTACTCTTGTATTACTTTTGTACAGTATAATGTACGTCTTTATATATTCCATTTACTGTCAAATTTAAATAAAACAATTAAATGATAACAAATAATTATTACAACTACATTATACCACTTAATTGTTAGAACAAAATACAATGGTATTATTAAAAACTATTTTTAAATGTATTAATTTTGAACAGTAAACCTCTGTTTGTTTGCCAAAAAATAAAAGGGTTTCATTTTCATTTCATTAAAAATAAATAAATGTTTCATGCCTTAAAAAAAATCAAAAGAATTTCTGGAATAAAAAAATAAAAAATAAATTGTAGGGCCCTAATTGTTCAAAATGTTGAAATTGAGAGTTTTGGACTTTTTTTTTTCACTGAAATAAATGTGTTTGTTATTACACAGAGAGTAAAGTACCGAAAAAAAGTACCGTTGGGTACCGGAATATACCTGAATTTTCAGGTACCGTATATCAGTTAGGGCTGTGCAATTAAATCGAAATTCAGTTTCGATATTCGGCACTCCATACGATTAATGAAAAAATACAATAATCTGAGATAAAACGATTATGGCGCCCCATTTCCCAGTGCGCTTTCACTCCTCCATAAAAGCCCATTTTCACTTGTAAATCAGTAAAATCATGTAACGTTACTTTTGCAAAATTGGACGTGCTTGAGTTATTAAAGTTGATTAGATTTATTAATGTTTTTAAAAAGCGCGAAAGAGAACTTGCGCTGTTCCTCAGGAGGATATCTGTGTATGCGCTCAGAGACGGAGCAGAGCACAGACATGTAAAGTCATCCTTTAGCTCAGTGGTTCTCAAAGTGTGGGGCGCGCCCGCCAGGGGGGGCGCACGAGTATTGCAGGGGGGGCGCGGGCCATCGGCAGAAAAAGAAAAGAAATAAAACCGTAAACAGCCAAAGGACGTAACATAGAATGGGAGATGGATCGGTTTGTGAAAGGGAAGAGAAAAGCCATAGACGAAGTCGCACAGACCCAGACAGGTGCTGTTCATTCAAAAGCTAAATGCAGAAAATATAACGGGGCATATGCATTCTTGCTCTCGGCTTCACTCACCAGACGCGCGGCTCGCACCGCAACAACTCTACACTGGACACGACAAATCGACCGTTGTAAATAATTTTACTTTGTGTCAGTACGTCATAACTAAACCGAGGCATCAGTTTAATGTCGGGGATTGTCGCGCCGCGCCGTATCCAGTGTGAAGACAGCATCACTTATTATAATGGGTTCTGCTGTAACTTACAGCAGTCCGGTGTAGACACAGTGTTAATTTCGTTGGTGAGGAGGAAAGGCCTCTGTGTGTCCTATGCCTTTAGCGGACAGCATGTAACCCACAAAAATAAATAAATAAGATAACAGAGAGAATAATAATAACAGTTATTCACTCTATTCTATTGTTCAATGTTTCAAGTGATGCAGGTGTTTTTTTTCCCCCCTGTAGGTATTTTAAATTTAAAAAAAGCATTCATTTTTCATAATGTTTAGTGAAATTAGTTGGGATGGAGATTTGGGAGGGGGGCGCCAGATTATTTTATAGGTTTAAAGGGGGGCACGACCAAATAAGTCTGAGAACGACTGCTTTAGCTGAACGTATGCGCCTAAACGGTCAAATACACGCAAAAATGTGTCAAAATGCGGCGCTTAGTGATTATTCACGTAAACCCTCGTTGGTTATGTAATAAATGAATGTAAACAGATGATACTGAAAATACGCGTGTAACAGTAAATTGTATCCGTGCGGCTCTTAAAGTGACAGCGGGCTATATTCCTGCTGCCGACTGTGGGCTTAATATTAATCAAATAACAAAAGACAAAGACAAAATCACTCACTGCTCTTCACAGAAGGTCTTTTGTAGCTTTAATAAGAAACAAAGGAAGTTTAATTCTTACAGTGAAGACTACGCTGCTTTATTTTACATTTAATTATTCAATTTCTATAGTAGGCTGTTAACTGAATACTTTAGATTTGTATTAAAAAAATGTTTTGGTTATACGGCCCGCTAATAATCGTGTTATTACAATATTGACCAAAATAATCGTGATTATGATTTTTGTCATAATCGAGCAGCCCTACGATACAGTACCGTACCGGTTCAAATGTGAACGGTACCCAACACTAGTAACAACAGAAATCTCATTTTGAGTGATCTAGCTCTATAAGTTGCACATGGTTTTCAAGAGTCTTCGACAGTCATTTTAACAGTAAAAACAATAGTGCACAATTTGCAGATGTACTTTCCAAGAATTGAAAGTGAGAAAACAGGAAGCACTACTTGTTAGCCACAAACAGTAAACTTTATTTTACCGGAATTGAACTGCTTGCTAAAGTAAAGTTAAAATTAGGCTGTCTGAAACTGATTAAAAAAAAAAAAAAAAAAAAAAAAAAGTTGGCATACTTGGACCTGAAGCCAAAGCTGTTATAACTAATCAAAAGAACCTTTAGTCTTTATGCTAGAAATGCAAAACGAAGCCGTCAAAGCTTTTTTCCAGCATGAGCCTGACTGGCATTTCAGAAATAATTCCACAACCAAGACTGATTTACATTTCACCCAATCTACAGGCCGGTCACGCGTAACTGAGATGGACATGCCAATCCGGACACGGTCGGTCAGAGCCGCTGCTGAGATGACACTCTCAAAACAAGCTTCCTGTCAAGAGCAACTTTCACAACTGAGGATGATATAATTTATACACTTATACACTAGGGCTGTGCAATTAATCGCATGCGATTCTCATGCGCATCTCGTCAGTAAAGCTGTAAAGTAAATTGCCTAGCTTGTCAGTGAACTATGGCTCTGTGTATTAACTGCCGCTCTATTTGAAAGCAGGTGATGTTGATTTACTGCCAATTACGAAACCGGCTTTACTGACGAGATGCGCATGAGAATCGCATGCGATTAATTGCACAGCCCTATTATACACCCACTGCTGATAAAAGACAAGTTAGAACTAATCAGAGTGAATCAGCTAACCATAAGGGCCACGCCTGAAAAAAAACATTCACCAAAAAAAAAAAAGAAAAACACCACCATGCTTTACTTCCTGTCCATTCTAGCAGAAATATGGCACAACATCTGAGAAATACGGGGAAAGGAAAAGCAGGATTAAGCTGTATTGAGCTATAAGATGTCATCAAAGCTTCAACAAAAGTGCTGAGTGAATTTAAGGAACGTCTTTTTAGAAACGTCTCATGAAGGACTGCTGTTCATTATCTCGCTCCAGGCAAGAATGTCTCTGACCTTCTGCTGCCAGCGCTGGAGTTTATCATCTGTTTGTGTTCTATCACGGCACTACAAAGAGAGCTGCTCTGTCAAGATACTCTGACAAACCGACAACAGATGACACATCCACTGTGAAAGCACCACAAAGACAAATCACCAAGACATGTAAAAGGCGCTCATTTGGTATTTTAAACTCAACACAGACTGTCAGGACGGACCTTTATGCAAAAATGGAAATGCTCGCGTGAATTTGTGACACTTATAGATAAGGATATGACCGTAAACTGAACGTTTTTGCGCTGAGGACGCACATCTGTCAAAGTGCCTGACAGGGCAAGCTATTACACTAATGCATTAACTTAAAGCTTAAAATAAAGAATTCTCATGTTTTGGGCAGCTTGGATCACGTACTTCTCCCGCAGCATCTCATTCTGTTTCTTCCACTATTTTTAGATGCATTTTGTCCATAGAAATGCGTTATTCAGTGCTGTAATTTGACGCAACTGGCTGAAGTTGGACGCGCACTGTGGGCAGACCCGACTAATCGATAATGAGAATCGTTGATGATGATTTTCATTATCGATAATTAGTTGTTGCAGCCCTACTCAATTCAAATGCAGGAATTGAACTGGAATTTTTAACACACACGGTCAATTAAATCCTAAATGGCACACAACCATTATAAAACATAAAATACAAAAACAGCTTTGGATTAAGAAAAACTTGTTTTAACACTCAAAAATAAAGTAGATTATAGTTTTCTTTTGATGATGGACTTCCTTAATTCAAATCACAGATATACTATGGTAAACACTTACATTCAGGCATTTAACAGACATTTATCTTAAGCAACATAGATTTCTCATAAATCTAAATTAATTTCTATCATTGTGCTTTGTATACATTGATACAAAACAGCCCTATTGGCCTATCATTTAAAATTATTTAGAGTGCTTTTGAATTTTTGAACACTGGAATGTTAGCCAGTTATTTACAACAATAGAACATTGCATTGCCACAGTCTTCAACTCAGCCCTATGGGACAATAATTTTAACTTTTTAGAATTCTTTTACCTTTTTGAACACTGGAATGTTAGCCAGTTATATACAACAATAGAAACACTTCTTCAAAACAATCAAGCGTTTCTGTAACTCCACACACAAAGTCCTGAAGGCAACTCGACTAAAGAGGTTCCCACCAGCTGACCAGCTGTCCTCTGGATCTACTGCAGTCATCCCTTCAGAGACGACAGACACAAACAGGAAGATTCCTGTGTTCAACCAACAAGCTCCCAGCAGGCTTTGTTCAGTAGTCTCCACCCTTGCCTCTGCATGACCCTGCTCAGAGGAAGCATATAATTGTCTTCCCCCCACAGGGGAATCTGCCAAGAGGTCATAACAATGACTGAGAGGGCATTTCACTCACACTGCTTCAGATTCACAATGGAATTTGAGGTGGAGGGCAGAAGTTACAGGGCCAGACTGAGGACTGAGATGTTTTACTTAATTTAGCATTAAAAAAAATACTCCAAGAACATTAAACATACAGACCTTAAACAACATTCTCATACAGAAACAATCATAACTTTCATAGTTTGAGGTCCTGAAGCAAACAGGAAAAGACATGAATGGATCATTTGTTGCCAAATCAGGAATAAATGCAGTAACACTAATCAATGCAAAGGGTTCTGGGAAATCTGGTCCCATTACAGAGCGGAAGGATTCTTCGATCTCCACATGACCACAAGACATGCATATGTGCTCAACATCTGAAAACAAACCCTCAACACGGAGACGGCAGCTAGACTGATCAAATATTCATCATGCATTCATAATGATTGTGTTGGTAATATAAAATTAACCAATAAATATTGCCAATATTTTATATAGATTTATAGAGCGATTGGTTTAAAGTGCCTGTGACATTTAACACTTAAAATGTTTTATATTTAATAAATATTTTTAAAATATTTGAAGATAAATATTGTAATATTGGTGCAATGAAAATTAGTGATGCATCAAAATTTCTGCAAATTTCAGCTAAATGGAAATTTTATTCTTGGAATCAATTTTGGATTCTGCATTTCGGTTTTAAGAAAATAATTTCAGTGCATCATTAAAACAAATTCTGTTGATTTAGGAAAAACAAAAATGCACTATTTTATTGCTCAGCTGTTTATAAATTAAGTTTATTTGAAAAACAGGTAACTCCATTTTTTGTTTTTTTTGTTAGTTAGCTGTATTTTTTTGTTATTTTTTAACCTAATCAAAATAACACAACTGCAGTTTGATTGAGATTAATTGCAATGCACAATGAAAAAACATGATTTTTGAAAATTGTTAAAAACAGAGTTCTATTTTTGCAAATGAACTTCATATATTTGTATAAGTATGTCCAACTTTATCCAAATACACACAATATACCTACTCACTTAAAGTGATAACAGATAGCAAACCTCAACAGCTTAAATGCTTGTATCGTCACAAAATATAAACTATATTATCGCCCAACTCTATTCTGCTGAATGTGTAGGCATGAAGATAATAAGATATTATAAACATTAGCAATCAAGATTTTCTGTAAAGAAACAATGTGTATTGTGAAAAGTGCAATGCAAATAAATGTTAATGTTGTGAGGTAAACATATTTTGAGATATATAATATTGTCAAAGGCTGAAAAACACTAGCCTCAACAGACTGTGAAAGAGAAAATCTCATCATGTTTCGTCTCTGAGTCGGGCAGGACTGTGAGGCTGTGGAGGAGGAGACGGATAAAAGGATCTTTATGGTGGCTTTGAGAGAAACAGAGAGGGAGGCTGGGAGCCAAACACACTCACGACGTCACAGGGAGCAGTGATCGCGGCATCACATAACCCCAACAATTCAGTCAATAAACAACATCCACAATGCTAACCAGGAATCCAAACTTGTGGATTTACTACGCTGATTTCTGTGGGAAAATGAATAGCTGTGACATCTCAAGCGCTGACAGCAGTTTGACATGATAAACATCAAGTGAACCAATTCCACAATATATTTTTTAAATATTGTATAATTATCATCTGAGCGAATAAGGTGAATAACCCGCTAAAAACAAGCAACCAATTTTCCAACACAACCAAAGTTGACATTTTAAGTTTCCTGTCATTTCAATGAATTGAAAACTCACTTTAGCAATTAGTTTGTCATAAATATCGTAATATTGGTGCGATGAAAAAATAGTGATGCACCAAAATTTCTGCAACCGAAAACGTTTGGTCTTAAGTTTATGAATAAGTTTAAATCATTTGAAAACTTGCAATTAATTTTTGTCATAACCAACCCTCTAAAAATTGTCGAGTTAAAATCAACTTCGCTATTATGCAACTAAATCTTCACTCTGGGTGACTAAATGATGTCTAACATTCGCCAATGGCTAATAAATTCTTAGATTTTACTCGCCAGTGTGTGAGTTGGAGGTTGAGTATAAGTTCAGCACAGATAGGCTATATTTTCTACACAATAGAGGGCTTTTAAAGACACACCGTTGTCATTTTGTTTATGTATTTACACACTTGCGCCGTCAAACTGTTGTATAAACGCAATATCACACTCGTAGACGTGAGATATGATTACCTACGGCCGAATCACAGCCGTGCCGATATACAGCCATTAGGGCTGTGACGGTGGCAGATTTTTACCACCGCGGTGGTAATAACCCAACAACCACCGGTGACGCGGTGTTGTGTATATTTATATATATAATTCTGACAACGCAAAATAAATTATAATAAATGAGGCTCAATCATCTATTAACAAACGTTGCGTGTTTCATTTTAGCACTTCCATCAGTGAACATCTCAGCCTGCATAAAACATCTACCAAATTAAATATCAAAGAAATAATACAGTCTAAATAGGATAAGTATCCTTAAATAAGAAAGTTAAATACACCTCACGCGAGCAGCGCGGCGAGAAACTCAGTTATAATCAGCGATGCATGTCTACACTAGATACGTGCGTGAAAAATTACGACACAACAAATCCCTCACAGTAAACTGCCTCGTCCTATTTATGACGTACTGACACAAAGTTCAAATGCCCTGTAGACAGACTCAACCTGTTGTGTATGCGACGCGGCGTCCGGTTTAAGGAACACGGTTTCATCTGTTCCTCCACCAAGCAACTCACTCGTCTGCACGACGCTCTCTGTGAAACAGGAATCGCGGTGTATGTTGCCACATTTCTTGTTGGCATCTATCCATATTACCGCTGTCTCGCTCGTATTTGGCCAGTTTGGAGAAAGCCTCACCAACACAAATCCTAGACCAGCCTGGGCGTTTGCGAAAATCACGTGAAACTTGAAGACACTTGTACAATACGCGAATGGGTGACATGAATCGGTAAATGATTCCAGATCCGGCGATGTAAGTATTTGAGTTTCCTCAACAAGGTCCATCGCTCACTCACGATATAAATTTGCTGAATGCAGAATAAACTGTATTTTCCTGCACTCAAACGTCTTGCCAATCTGAAGGAAACGCTGTGTAATGGCGTTTGAGGTAAATTTGTGAATTAGCATAGATTTCTAGTCTAAAGTAAAACAATTTGCAACTGTTACTATATTACACTTGTATACAACACTTTGTATTATGCTTGTTATAAAGTGTGTGACGTCACATGCACTACCGCCGGTGACGCGGTTGTCACGGAGACCGTCACAGCCCTAACAGCCATATCTCACGTCTACTCGTGTGATATTGCATTTATACAACAGTATATCAAATACATAATATTAGTCTTGCGAGTAAACTAAAAAATGTACTAGCCAATGATGATTCTACTGCCAAGGTGTCCGTAGAGGGTTGATAACTCAAAAACATTTAACAATTAAAATGTTTTACTGAAAAAAAAATAAAGTAAATATTCTGGATATGACAGAATGCATGTTTAGAAGCAGCACAAAACCAAGAAAACACCATGACCAACATGAATCCCTTAAACTTGTGCATGTTGGTCATTTTGACGGAGTACTTGACACATAAATCAACCAAGTACTCAAGTAACCAGAGGAGCAGAAAGCTCTGGATATTTGGGTCAAGCATTGACACAGGGGTTCAACCTAATAGAAATGCAACCGTCTTTTTACAAGACCTTATAAAACGATTGTATAACAATCTGTCATACCTCTGATAGTGAAAGCCATCCGCTTATCTGTAGCCCAAATATCCTGTGTGTCAGCTGCCTACCGTATACATGTTTCATTTAAAAGCATCATTGGCTGTTCACAAAACTGCTACATTCCGTATTATAGAGAGTACTGAAGTAATATCATACTCAATTACATTCATGGAGAATGCAATCCCAGAATGCATTGCAACAAAAGTCAAGTCCAAAATGGTGGGAAATATTTATATATTTGTCATTTCAATGATTAAAAATACTGAAAAAAGTGCAATTTAAATAAAATTCTTAAAATTCTATTATTCTTTTGCTTATTAGAGTATAACAAGTTTGCATTCCATCATAGCCTATATGTTAATATAGTGGACAAAATATTAAATTAAAATTTTACAGATGGAAATCATTCATTTATTCATCGAAATTTAATGAAGATTTCAAAGTTCTTGGGTTCTTAAAAGCTTGGTCAACATTGAGAAATTGAACTAACAAATAATTGAGTACCATTCATGCTGGTGCAACTTAGAGTAGCACGAACGGTTATTAACAAGTGCCTATATAGTCAATCACCAAAATTGTTTGGTCATTGCAACAAAATTCAGTGGAAACAAAAGAGTGGACAAGCAAAAGAAATCTGTTTCAATTCAACTAAAAAATAACTGTTTAAAAAAAGTTGTTATTTCATCTATTAAAGAGTTCATAAATTTTACATGGTTCCATGCATATATATAAATACATTCATTTTATCCCTTATAATTTTTTATTGAATGTTCAAATGTACTATATAGACAATCCTAGAAGGCATTGTATTAAATGTGAGTGAAAAATTCTATAGTGTTCTATAACAATTTAAGAATAAAGTGTTTAGAAATCGTTTGTTTCTATTCATTAAGTCATTCAAAAACTATGTGATTGAAAAAATTTAAATAAAATAAAATCATTTGGACTAAATATGTTGTGCTCCAATTTTATAATGCTTATTAGAAAGTGCAACGTTATCAACATACATCTAAATTTTTAAATTGTCACATTTTTTGTTTAAATGGAAAGTCGTTTGATTCATTGACCTATTAAGCCAATTAATTTGCAGTGAACTGTTCAAATTTTCGCTGTAATTAAGAAAATGCTAACTAATTAAAAAAAATTGGGTGAATGCTCATTTTTGTTATTAAAATATGTACTGATGTTGCTATTTGAGTGATGCGCAATCACTTACAAGATATCAAGATTATTAAGACGCTGCCTTAGAAGTCAGCGCTCTAGGTTTAGGAAAAAAATTAACGTGTTATCAGAATTCACAACCAGCTGTGTGCAATTCATGAAGCGCAGATGAAGTCCAGGTTAAACTATTTAGTCTAGTCCTGAGAGCCAGCTAAAGTGATCTGAAATCTGTTCCTTCCATCCCTCGCTTCACCTCCGCACCTTTCCTTTCCACTTCCTCTCCCTCACTGTCACTTTCCTGTCAGTCATCGGGTTCAGTTGGCAGTCAGTGGATGCGGCAGCAGAAACCCTCTCAATCTAATTTCCTCCAGCAGTCGCTCTCCGCTTCACCTAAATTACTCTCCGCTGAAAGCCAAATGAGAGTCTAAAGGGGGAACGACATCATCTGGGTCTTTCTCGTGGCTCAAACATCCTTCTTTTCCATCTCATTTGCATGCCGCTCCAATTTCCTAAAAGCTACGCTTGGTATCTGCGCGTCGTGTTGTGGAAAGTCTTTCGGTCGCAGAGGGAGTTCAGAAAATGTTCGCTCACAGGAACATATGCCAGATCACAACTGGTTTATTTACACTAATTAGAACGATCCCTTGAGGACGAGAGAAATAAGAAAACTCTTTGAGGAACACCGTAAGTTTCAGATAAATCCCTCCAGCAAAGATGTAACTTAGATCAAGTTTCAATTCAGAAACAGTGTTATTTTAGTATCATTGATGTACTGATTTGTAGTATGTTAAAATCTTGAAAACAGATTTTTTTTTAAGTTCAGTTAAAGTTTTAGTAACTTTTTGTATATTTTTTATATCTATATGGTTTTTATTCATTACAAAACATATTTCCATATAACCATATAATTAATTACTCACCCTCATGTTGTTCCAAACCCGTAAGACCTTCATTCATCTTCAGAACACAAATTAAGATATTTTTGATGAACTCCGAGAGCTCTCTGACTCTCCCTATAGACAACAAGGGTCCTTACACGATCAAGGCTCAGAAACATAGCAAGGAGATCGGTAAAATAATCCATGTGACATCAGGGGTTCAACCGTAATTTTACGAAGCTACGAAATTACTTTTTGTACGCAAAGAAAACCAAAATAACGACTTTATTTAACAATTCTTCTCCTCCTTATAGCGCTCTATATTTTGGAGAGCATCACATACGTAAACAACGTATGCTGTTCTGTGTCATAAACAACGTAGAAAATGTATCCGCAATGGTGCAGTTGACACAGAACAGCATACGTCAATTAAGTTCAGGGAATGTTCTCCAAAATAGCACTACGCTGACGTAGAGGAGACGAATTATTGAATAAAGTCGTTACTTTTGTTTTCTTTGAATAGAAAAAGTATTCTCGTAGCTTCGTAAAATTACGGTTGAACCACTGATGTCACATGATGTGCCCGCACTGATGTTGAGATGGACCTTGTCTGGATCTTATCTGCACAGGATCAGGACCATAAAGAAGCACATGCTCAACTCAACAAGTGCGGGCAGGATGAGTTTGCACATCAGTCCGGTCAAACGCATGTTTACTTAGAGAAAACTATAGAAAAGAAGCACAATGGAATGCAAAAACCTGTAAAGATCTGCTATGTCTGATATTTCATGTTTGCATTATGCTGACAGGCTGAAAAGCTTGTCGCTGATAAATCGCATTCGATTATGAACGCGATTTTGCGTGGCTTGTCAGTGATCTACGGCTCTGTGTATTAAATGCTGCTCCATCTGAAAACAGGTGATGGAGATTTACCGCTAATCAAAGAACCGGCTTTACTGACGAGATGCGCATGAGAATCACATGAGATATATTGTGCCCTAAGTGAAATAATCGATGATTAGTCGATTAATCGTTCTAATAATCGTTAGATTAATCGAGTATCAAAATAATTGTTTGTTGCAGCCCTAAATCGAAGTTTGTAATGTTGTGATGTTCCTTGTGGCTGGTTGGTTTGATTCATGGCTTAGGCTTAATGTTTTAACAAAGAGTTTTTAAAAAATCCCTATGGCAAAAATTAATAGAAAAATACTTCCAGAACCAGTGCCGCTCAAAAAGTGGGCAGGACTAATTAATTATTTTTCCAACATGGCGTAAATGTGAAACAAACGACTTGTTAAATATCTTTGCTGAAAAGATGCATGAAATATGAAGGAAAATACTGTACAAACCTGACTTAAACATCCTATATGTTCAGAAATGTTGAGAAAATGCTAAATATTTGAGGTCAACTCAAAAAGACAACTCAAAATGATTAAGTATAACACCAGTAGCAGGCTATTATTAACAGCAAATTAAAATAAATGCAGCTTTCAGCCTGTCAGCATAATGCAAACATGAAATATCAGACATAGCAGATCTTTACAGGTTTTTGCATTCCACTGTGCTTCTTTTCTATAGTTTTCTCTATGTAAACATGCGTTTGACCGGACTGATGTGCAAACTCATCCTGCCTGCACTTGTGGAGTTGAGCATGTGCTTCTTTATGGTCCTGATCCTGTGCAGATAAGATCCAGACAAGGCCCATCTCAACATCAGTGCGGGAAGGAAAATAAACTATTTAGTCGAGCTGCCGTGATGACTACTAAGTGCGCGGTATGTCAACGCGTGACAGCTTGAGTTAACATTTAAATTCAGCTCACCGGTTCAATGACAGCTTGCAACCTCACTGGCCAAACCGGCCTGATCGCGCCAGAGGCGAATCACGCCAACGACTCCAGTCCTGAATACAAACGTGGGCTTAGTAGCCCCCCCCCCCCCCCCCCCCCCCCCCCCCCCCCCCCCCCCCCCCCCCCCCCCCCCCCCCCCCCCCCCCCCCCCCCCCCCCCCCCCCGGGGGGGGGGGGGGGGGGGGGGGGGGGGGGGGGGGGGGGGGGGGGGGGGGGGGGGGGGGGGGGGGGGGGGGGGGGGGGGGGGGGGGAATGCATCAAAAATTTCTTAATTTGTGTTCCGAAGATGAACAGAGGTCTTACGGGTTTGGAACTATATGAGGGTGAGTAATTAATGACAGAATTTTAAGTTTTGGGTGAACCCTCCCTTTAAGTTTTAGTTTATTTAATTTGAGTTAATTTAGAACTAACTAAATGAAAATGAGAAATGTTTGCCTGGGCAACTAGGCCTATCTGAACTTTTTTTAAAAAGTTTATTTTATTTCAAGTAAGGAAAATTTGGTTTTGGTTTTGATTTTAGTCAACGACACAGCTGGGCAAAATGGCAAAAAATAAAGTCTTCTAACAACTTAACCTAAAAACATAACATGATTCGTGTAACATTCTCTTTATTATTCATCTAGTTAAAGAAAGTTCTATAAAGCGCAACAATCGGTTGCAGAAGTAAAAACTCCATTAATTTTCTCCATAGGGAAACTGATTTTTAATAATAACAGATAAACCGTTAAAGCCACATCTGTTGTGAGCTCTGAGGTTTCTATAGTTGTTTCTATAACAACTTTAAATTAATAGTTTTATATTTCTCTGTTGTTTTTAATTCGATTAAGTCATTCGCAATGCTTATGGGATTGTAGTTATTTCTGTCACTAAAGCCATTAAGTACACAGTGTTGGATCTTTGTCTTTTTGTCCAATTTTCACATAATCTGCTTCAAATCGAAGTAGGGCTGCAACGATTAGTCGACATTATCGACAATAAAAAAAATTGTCGACAAATATTTTTGTTGTCGAGTAGTCTTATGATCTCATATGACCTAATGTAAGGGCCTGCAATACTGCGGGTTGACCAGTGTGGCACTGTAGCGCAAGACTGTAGTTCAGCCCTCCTGGATGCAATTCAAGAGTATAAGATACACACACAGCACTTCAGAGAAAATGCATCCGAGCGAACCTGAGCGGCATTTGGATGAATATGTAAATATATATTGCGCGCTTTCCTCTCAGTAACGAAATAAACAACAAAAACTGACAACAGGGTGAAAGCAGCAGTTAAAAATGCATCTGATTACAATGATGTGGATGTTTGCACAAGCTCTACAGTTCAGTAACGTACTCCAGTAAAGTCCGGTCACATCATGTTTATTTATAATATAGTACTTTATGCAATAGATTCAAGAGCTTTAATTCAAGCAGCTTTACGGTATTAAACATGAAAAAAACAGAGTCAGTGTCGCTTTCAGTTAGAATTACAACTTGATTTTCTGTTATATAGTGATAAAATCTTTTTATTAGTCGGAAAAAAATAATTTCATTGAAGTTATAGTATCAGGGCTCGCAAGATTTCAAAATCCCTGGTAGCCCTTCGGGCAGGTACTCTTCAGATTTTGGTAGCCCGAAAATTAATTTAACTAGCCCAAATAAAAAAAAAAGGACCTTAAAAAAAATAAAAAATAATATATATATAGAGAGAGAGAGAGAGAGAGAGAGAGAGAAAATCAGACAGGAGTTGAAATCAATCAAAAATATTTTCAATACACAAATATCAACAAATATGAAGGAAGGAATTTTATTTCACTATTTACAGGGTATGTACATAATTTTTAAAAATAAATTTAAGGCAATTTATGACCCATTTTAAGAGCTGCACAAGTAAAATGAACACAGTGTGAGCGGGGTTGGACAATGTGGTAACAGTATTGAGCCATAAAATTACATGATTTACAGTTCAGAAACAGGTTTTCACAAGAACAAAAATCTTATACAACATCATTTCAGCCTTTAGACCATTTTTATGAAAAGGGATAAATCAAGCATATAAATTGTTAATTTAAAACGTATACATATTGTCTTAATTGTTTAGATTTTTAGAAGGCACTTTAACTTCTTTCTCATTTAGAACTCTGTGTTTGCGGAGTTGATATTTGCATTGATCTGACCATAAATGGCAAGAAAGACTTATTGGATATGCAAATTCATTCTCTGCCATGAGGTGGCACTTTAGGAGCGCTGAAATATTGCGGTTTCCCCGGTAACGATTGGACACAAAGCAGCTCTGCGCTCATAAAAGCTGCTTAATCGGGAATAGGGCTGCAACAAACGATTATTTTGATAATCGATTAATCTAACGATTATTAGAACGATTAATCGCCTAATCGTCGATTAGTCCACTGGTTAATCAGTAGACTTTGATTGATCATTCAGTTTTTGCAATTAGTTAGAATGTTAAGTTATACATATTCTAACAAATAAAGGTCACTTCAGCTTTAGAAAAGCATATTATGTAATTACAATTATTACACAATTAATTGGTAACACTTTACATTAAGGTTCATTAGATAACATTAGTTAACATGACTGCACTGTATTTTATGTATAATCATTTTCTATTCGTAACGGTTTTAAATTAATTTTAAATACATTTTTATATAATTTCCTTGTTTTTATTGTTGTGATTATTATTATTTTTGATGTCTATTTCACTTCCTTTTATGTAAAGCACTTTTGTGTTTTTGAATTTTTTTTGTGTATGAAATGTGCTATATAAATAAACTTGCCTTGCCTAACATGAATTAATAATGAACAATACTTCTATAGCATTTGTTAATCTTAATGTTAATTTCAGCATTTACTAATGCATTATTAAAATCACAAGTTGTTTTTTTTACATTGATAAATGCATTGTGAACTAACATGAACAACTGTATTTTTATTAACCGATATTAACAAAGATTAATACTTAAATGTAATAAATGTATTGTTCATTCATGTTAATTAATACATTAACTAATGTTAACAAATGATACCTTATTGTAATGTTACCAATTCATTATAAAAATAGATGACACACAAAATGAGATGACAGACAGAGACACTCTCTCACCATTTAATTAGCTACATGAAAAAGTAACTGAATGACACATCATTCTGCCTAACATCTCCTTTTGTAAGTCATATAGATAAGAAACAAAATAAAGGTCAGTGATAAGATGCTTTGGATAAACTATTTTATTCACAACATAATGTCTTAAAATACCTTATAGGGTTATGATAATCAAAACAGCCCTGAGCTAGAACCAAGAAGTTGATTATTTAAAAAATTATTTATTTTTAACCGGTGGCCCACTTTTAAAATTAAAAAAACATCACGGTAAAAATTAATAAATTTAAAAAAAAAAAATGATTAAAACAAAACCAACTAATTGTTTGTAAACAAACGAAGTTGGATGGGCAAAAACCTTACTAAAGTACCAAACCTCCAAACGCTTAATCAAAATCTTAATGAACCATAAAAACAAAGGGAATTTTTTATAAAAAAAATTAAAAATTAAATTTTTTTTAATTTCCTAGAAATAAAAATTTAGAATTTTCAATTAAAATGTTTAAAGAAAAAATCTGTGTTCACCAAAAAAATGAAAAAAGGAAAAAATTTAAAAATTAAAAATTTTTTAAATTTCATTTTCCTATTTTTTATAAACAGTTAAAAAATGAAAAAAAAGTAATTTTTTAAAAAATAAAAATAAAAAAAAATTAACTTTTTTAAAATAAAATTTTAATTTTTTTTAAGAATTTTTTTATATTATATTTTTAAAAATAAAAAAATGGATTTTTTAAATTTCATAATTACTAGTTGAAAAAATATATAACATAACGTAATTCCAAAATCTCCCTCCCTTCTTCTCCTTCGGTTGGGAACCAATTCCCTCAATCAACAAAAGGGGAGGTTGAACTTTTCTTCCATTCAAATGTGAATTGGGTAAATGACAGTTTTATACCTGAAAAAATTGACATTAACCCAAATATTATAATTTTTTTTAAATAAATTTTTTTTATTAATTTATTTTTTTTTGTTTTTTAAATTCACATATCCTTCAACACTTTAAATATTTTACCAAGGCTAGAAAGGAAAACGGGTACATTTAAATTTTTAAAAACAAAATTTTAATTCCTTTTGAAATCGTTTTAAAAAAAAAAACAAATTGGATCAAAGAATTAAATTTTTTTTTTAAAATTAAATGTACTAGTTTTCCTTTGTAGCCTGGGATAAAATATTTCAAAGTGGTTGAAGGATAATTTATTTGGACCCCTTATTTATTTTATTTATTACTAAAAAAAATTCGGAGCATTTTTTAAAATTTTTTTAAGAAATTGTTTGTTTTTTAACGGAAAGAAAAAAATAATACAAAAAATATTTATTTAAAATAAAAGTAAAAACTATTTCGGAATTTTAAAAACTAACTGTTTTTAATTAATATTTTTTTTTTATTATATGGTTTTTAACTAGTGATTTTTTCATTTAGGTCGGTTAAAGTGGTCCGGACAAAGCAATTGAAATAAAAAAAAATAAATGGATTTAAAAAAAATCAATTTTTCAAGGCAGGTCGATCCCGATATATTAAACACGTTGAAATTTCAAAAAAAAAAAGGAATAAAATAGTTTATCAACGTTTTATTATATTTATTGTAATAAAAAATTTATATTTTTAAATTTTTGAAAAAAAATTATATGGAAATTAAACCGCCTGGGTTTTGCCAAATATTACCAAAAAAAAAACTAAAAAAAAAAAAATAAAAAAAAAAAAAAATTTTATATTTTTTTTATTTTAAAAAAAAAATTTAGTAATTTTAAAAAATAAATTATTTAAAAAGAAGGGTAAATAAAATGTTAATAAATTTAAAAAAAAATAAATTTATTTAGATTTAAAAATAAATAGCATATAATTTTAATTTAAAACGTATACATTGTCTTAATTGTTTAGATTTTTAGAAGGCACTTTAACTTCTTTCTCATTTAGAACTCTGTGTTTGCGGAGTTGATATTTGCATTGATCTGACCATAAATGGCAAGAAAGACTTATTGGATATGCAAATTCATTCTCTGCCATGAGGTGGCACTTTAGGAGCGCTGAAATATTGCGGTTTCCCCGGTAACGATTGGACACAAAGCAGCTCTGCGCTCATAAAAGCTGCTTAATCGGGAATAGGGCTGCAACAAACGATTATTTTGATAATCGATTAATCTAACGATTATTAGAACGATTAATCGCCTAATCGTCGATTAGTCCACTGGTTAATCAGTAGACTTTGATTGATCATTCAGTTTTTGCAATTAGTTAGAATGTTAAGTTATACATATTCTAACAAATAAAGGTCACTTCAGCTTTAGAAAAGCATATTATGTAATTACAATTATTACACAATTAATTGGTAACACTTTACATTAAGGTTCATTAGATAACATTAGTTAACATGACTGCACTGTATTTTATGTATAATCATTTTCTATTCGTAACGGTTTTAAATTAATTTTAAATACATTTTTATATAATTTCCTTGTTTTTATTGTTGTGATTATTATTATTTTTATGTCTATTTCACTTCCTTTTATGTAAAGCACTTTTGTGTTTTTGAATTTTTTTTGTGTATGAAATGTGCTATATAAATAAACTTGCCTTGCCTAACATGAATTAATAATGAACAATACTTCTATAGCATTTGTTAATCTTAATGTTAATTTCAGCATTTACTAATGCATTATTAAAATCACAAGTTGTTTTTTTTACATTGATAAATGCATTGTGAACTAACATGAACAACTGTATTTTTATTAACCGATATTAACAAAGATTAATACTTAAATGTAATAAATGTATTGTTCATTCATGTTAATTAATACATTAACTAATGTTAACAAATGATACCTTATTGTAATGTTACCAATTCATTATAAAAATAGATGACACACAAAATGAGATGACAGACAGAGACACTCTCTCACCATTTAATTAGCTACATGAAAAAGTAACTGAATGACACATCATTCTGCCTAACATCTCCTTTTGTAAGTCATATAGATAAGAAACAAAATAAAGGTCAGTGATAAGATGCTTTGGATAAACTATTTTATTCACAACATAATGTCTTAAAATACCTTATAGGGTTATGATAATCAAAACAGCCCTGAGCTAGATCAAGCTTTGATCTCTGCAAACCAAACTGTCACTTTAATGAAATTATTTATTTTTTTCCCACTAATAAAAATATTTTATCATTAGCTAGCGCACACTGGAGAGCTGCTTTATAACAGAAAATCAAGTTGTAATTCTAACTGAAAGCGACACTGACTTTCATGTTTTTCATGTTTAATACCGTAAAGCTGCTTCAATTAAGGCTATCTATTGCATAAAGTACTATATAAATAAACATAATGTGACCGAACTTTACTGGAGTAATGTTCCGTTACTGAACTGCAGAGCTCATGCAAACATCCACATCGTTGTAATCAGATGCATTTTTAACTGTTGCTTTCACACTGCTGTCAGTTTTTGTTGTTTATTTCGTTACTGAGAGGAAAGCGCGCAATATATATTTACATATTCATCCAAACGCCGCTCAAGTTTGGATGCATTTGCTCTGAAGTGCTGTGTGTGTGTTCTTCTCTTGATCTGCATCCAGGAGGGCTGAACTAGAGTCTTGCGCTACAGCGCCACACTGGTCAAACCGCAGTATTGCAGGCTCTTACATTAGGTCATATGAGATCAAACGACTACTCGACAACAAAAATATTTGTCGACAATTTTTTATTGTCGACGTTGTCGATAATGTCGACTAATCGTTGCAGCCCTAATCAGGAATTATAGCTAAAATGAAATGAAATTGCCAACGACATTTCTGAGGACAGTCGGTTCCCTTCAGATACATTCAAATAAAGACATCCGCGCTGCGTTTTGACTTGAGAAGTGCAGCTCATATTTATTCAATGACATCATTGCCTTTTGAAGTTGAATCCAGTATCATGACTCTTGTCTTTTTTCCCCAACTGTAGAACTCTTGAAAATATAATTACATTTCTTATACCATTTAACGTATTTAAAACTTTTTATGGCCTTAAGTTTGATACAACTCACTTTAGGAGTTTTTAAGAACCCGCGGGGAGGTAGCCCGTCGGGCAGGGCAGTGATACATTTTGGTAGCCCGACTGGAAAACACAGTAGCCCCGGGACGTCGGGCTAGCGATTTTGCGAGCCCTGAGTATGATTTACAGAGATCAAAGCTCAGGACTTGTTTTGGTTATCATAACCCTATAAGGTATTTTAAGACATTATGTTGTGAATAAAATAGTTTGTCCAAAACGTCTTATCACTTACCTTTATTTTGTTTCTTATCTATATGACTTACAAAAGGAGATATTAGGCAGAATGATGTGTCATTCAGTTACTTTTTCATGTAGCTAATTAAATGGTGAGAGAGTGTCTCTGTCTGTCATCTCATTTTGTGTGCCAAATACATCTATTTGTATAATGAATTGGTAACAGTTTACAATAAGGTTTCATTTGATAACATCAGTTAATGTATTAATTAACATGAATGAACAATGAACAATACATTTATGTATTAATCTTTATTAATGTTTGCTAATGAAAATACAGTTGTTCATTGTTTATTCATGTTATTTCACAGTGCATTTACTAATGTTAAAAAACAAAACTTGTGCTTTTTATAAATGCATTAGTAAATGCTGAAATTAACATTAACTAAGATTAAAAAATGCTGTAGAAGTATTGTTCATTCTTAGTTCATATTAACTAATGTTAACTAATGAACCTTCTTGTAAAGGTTACCAATTAATTGTATAATTGTAATAATATGCTTTTCTAAAACTGAAGTGACCTTTATTTATCTTAGAATATGTATAACTTAATATTTTAACTAATTGCAAAAGCTGAATAATCAATCAAAGTCTACTGATTAATCAGTGAAATTAGGGCTGGGCAATATATCTCATGCGATTCTCATGCGCATTCGATAATGAACGTGATGTTGCGTGGCTTGTCAGTGAACTACGGCTCTGTGTATTAAATGCCGCTCCATCTGAAAACAGGTGATGGAGATTTACCGCTAATCAAAGAACCGGCTTTACTGACGAGATGCGCATGAGAATCGCATGAGATATATCGGCCAGCCCTAAGTAGGGTTGGGTACCGAAACCCGGTACCAATACGGCACCGGTACCTATGGAACCGGTATGTACTAGAACCGAATCAGAACGCAGATTTCGGTGCCACATTTCGGTGCCATGCACGAGCGATCGATTAAAATATTTGTCCTTTGTTTCTCCGAAATGCACGTAAGAAGCATCACAGGCTACAACTACAAATATTTCAGCAAAATGTATATTTTAGTCAGAGTTATTGCGCTCCTATTTTATTACGCGCCATCTGTTTGGCGCGCATGCGCACGGCGGCACTCATTCTAAATGAAGTCTGTGAAGTTTAGCAGAGAATCGCAAAGCAAAAGCTCACGCACTTCTGACAGCAAAATGGAAATATTTCCATGGCTTTCTAACATTTACAGATGGAGAATATACCTGTGAAATGTAAGTTATGCATTAGGGAAAACAGCATGTCTCAAACACATTAAACAGCGTCTCTGTCAGCGGCACACGCAGCCTTTCTGTCAGAGCATCTGATGACAGGGTGAGCGAGAGCCGCTTTAAACTGAAACTATAGGCTACTATATCTTACGAGGTTTTTTTATAGCCCTTCATATAAAGCTTGTCACATGTTTAGAACAAATTGTATTATGCACTTTCTCCGCAGCAGTTCAGTCTGTGTCCTCACTAGATATTTTATCAGATGCGCTCGTATCAAACTACTGTATATCAATATTAACTGTATTGCTTCATAACGTATCGATTATAAAGAATATATCGATATATCATACAAACTCTATATACTGCCCAGCCCTAGCTTTAATTAAAATGGCTAAAGCTAAAATCCTCTTGTATTCGTGTTTTTAAACCTGTTTAAACCAAAAAAATAGAACATTATAACCTTTTTAGTCCACAACACCAGTTAAATGCTTCCTTTTGTGATCTGATAGCTTCTTGTCACAGAATGAGGCAGAAAATATGTTCCATAGGCTACTAATGCATTGATTAGCAATGGATTTTAAATGTACTTAATTATTATGAAAATACCAGAGATGGCTTGAATAACACAGACAAGCTATATATTGTCGTAGTCGAGTGTTTTATGTTTTTTTTTCATCATTCAAAACGTTTATATCTTCTGTTTACTCAGTTACAGGAATAGCAATGCCTTTGTCCACATTGAGGATTTCCTGGAGCTTCATTAGTTCCATATACAGTGTGTGTGTGTGTGTGTATATATATAATATATATATATATATATATATATATATATATATATAATAATATATATAATATATATATATAATATATTATATATAATATAAAGTATCGGTTCAGGCACCGTTTCGGCACCGGCACCGTTTTAAAAGTATCGATTTGGCACCGGTATCGAAAAAAAGCAAACGATACCCAACCCTAGCCCTAAGTGAACTAATCGATGATTAGTTGATTAATCGTTCTAATAATCGTTAGATTAATCGATTATCAAAATAATTGTTTGTTGCAGCCCTAAATCGAAGTTTGTAATGTTGTGATGTTCCTTGTGGCTGGTTGGTTTGATTCATGGCTTAGGCTTAATGTTTTAACAAAGAGTTTTTAAAAAATCCCTATGGCAAAAAATGAATAGAAAAATACTTCCAGAACCAGTGCCGCTGAAAAAATGGGCAGGACTAATTAACTCTTTTTCCAACATGGTGTAAATGTGAAACAAACGACTTGTTAAATATCTTTGCTGAAAAGATGCATGAAATATGAAGGAAAATACTGTACAAACCTGACTTAAACATCCTATATGTTCAGAAATGTTGAGAAAATGCTAAATATTTGAGGTCAACTCATAAAATCAACTCAAAATGATTAAGTATAACACCAGTAGCAGGCTATTATTAACAGCAAATTAAAATAAATGCAGCTGTCAGCATAATGCAAACATGAAATATCAGACATAGCAGATCTTTACAGGTTTTTGCATTCCACTGTGCTTCTTTTCTATAGTTTTCTCTATGTAAACATGCGTTTGACCGGACTGATGTACAAACTCATCCTGCCCGCACTTGTTGAGTTGAGCATGTGCTTCTTTATGGTCCTGATCCTGTGCAGATAAGATCCAGACGAGGCCCATCTCAACATCAGTGCGGGAAGGAAAATAAACTATTTAGTCGAGCTGCCGTGATGACTACTAAGTGCGCGGTATGTCAACGCGTGACAGCTTGAGTTAACATTTAAATTCAGCTCACCGGTTCAATGACAGCTTGCAACCTCACTGGCCAAACCGGCCTGATCGCACCAGAGGCGAATCACGCCAACGACTCCAGTCCTGAATACAAACGTGGCAGCCGTGAGCGGAGCTACCAAGATCATCTGAAATCAAAGCACTTAAAAGTGCTCCTGGCTCATTCCTGAGCTGCTGTACTTTTTCATCTCTAACTTTTACTAAATTAATATGAACTTTTTCTGGATGGAAAGTTCTATATTTGAAATCAATTTTTGTGGTTTACATTTTTTTTTTTAAATTAAAGATGAACACATGAGAAGTTCTCCCTGCAAAATAATGTTATTTCGTGGAGGATGATGCCGAATGGCTTTTGTAAATTAAAGAGAACTTTCAAACGATTAGCAATTAAGTAATTTGCAATTAAAATGTGTTTGATTAAAACACTTAAGTTAATTAAAAATAAATATTTGAATGAATTTCCAGTTTTTTATATTAGACGTTTGACATGACAAAATTGAACAATCATTTAACCCATAGCTGTGGAATAATTTTAAATCAATTCACTTAATTTTGGTTGTAAAAAAAAATCTTTAAAAACGACAAGTTTAATATTAATCCAACATCATAATGTCATTTTGTGGAGGATGAAGCCATTAAGCAACTGTTTTTTTTTTGTTGTTGTTTGTTTGGTTTTGTTTTGGTTAAAGAGACTTTACAAAAGATTAGCAATTAATTAATTAGCGATTAAAACATTTGATTGAACATTTCAATTTTAAAAAAAATGGGGGGATTAGAAACAGCTGGAATATTTTAACAAATTTCTATTTTTTATATCAGAACTTTGACAACAAAAATGAACATTCAAAATAAGTTAATTTGATTGTGGTTGAAAAAATAAATATCAATATTTTATCCAATATATTAAGATGAAGACATGAGAATGTTTTCCATGCAAAATAAAAGATTAGCCATTAATTCATTAGTAACTAAAACTTGTTTTATTGAAATATTTCAATAAAAAATAAAAAATAGAAACATCTTTACAAATGTCCAATTAAACATAGAAATGGTTTTAATAAATTTCCATTTTTTATATTAGAAGTTTGACAATGACAAAAACGAACATTCATTAAAACTAAAGTAATGAAATTGTAGAAATTGTGTGTGAAATAATTGTGGTTGAAAAAAAATTACAAAAAATACAAGTTTAATATTTTATCCAATATATTAAGATGAAGACGTGAGAATGTTTTCAATACAAAAGAAATGATTAGCAATTAATTTGTTATTTAGCAATTAAAACATTTCAAAACATCAATAAAAAAGGAAAAATAGAAACATTTTAAAAATGAACATTCATTCAAACTGAAGTAGTAAATTGATTTTAAATTATTCTCTTAAATGTGATTAAAAAAAAGATTAAAATATTTCTAAAGATTAAAAAGATCTCTATCTTCAAAAATATCCAAAATATTAAGATTAAGACAGCATACAGTAATCCTATAATCGCTCTTTTAACAAATCCCATAATGGCTTCCTTTCATTATCCTTAGAGATGATTTTTCTCAGTCATTCACCGCTAATCTATCTTTCAGGTTTCTTCAAACAAACAGCACTTTTAGCCACCAAACAGCGCTGAGGTCTGAACGAAGATGAAAAGGCAGCAGAAAATCGCAGTACCTGACATGTTTTGACATCTCATGAATGTAGACACAGTCATCCGTCACAGCGCTAGAAACCTCTGACAAACACACCCGCTGTCTACCGGCTAAATATTCCTGCACTTAGCAGGTGGCAGGTGCTCATTTCACATCTTGATTGGTTGACGGGCGTCACGGGTGGCATCATCACACTATCTAGTGATTATGAACGGTGCACAGGGCCAACGGTGAAGCAGAAACGCTGCTCTTCCAGCCTTTGGCAGTACTTTTACATGACTCACAAACAAATTTCATCTACAAATAAACTGTCAATAAAGATTAACACCATCAAGTCAGACTCCACTAGCATGGAGAAAGAAAATAACCGTGCAGCCGTGCAGAAATAAGGTGTAATTAAATAAAGACGAAGCTGCTGCTGATGTTTGCGTGTCTCAGATCCCACACATTCACGCCGTATTTACAGCCCTGATTTTAGCACATTAACAGAAGCACATCTGCCAGCAGCTGACGGAGGTACAATGAAAACAAACACGCAAGGACACAGATTAGCACCATCTGCAAATGACAAGGAGATGAAACATCTCAGCATACAAATTAAACGCTTGTCAAGTGCCAAATGAGAATAAAACTAGCTTTGGCCAATGCCGATACCGATACCTAATGCAATTACAAATGTCATATGCACAATAAATTGCTGAAATAAACACTTACTTTACAAAGTATGTACTAAAAAAAAAAAAATTGAATGTGCTTTAGATAAAAGCATCTGCTAAATTTAAAATATGCACTTCTGTGAATTGGCCAATCGGATACAGCCAATGGCAATAATCTTAAAATTGGCAGATAACGTCTGATTAATTGGCCTGGCTGATGTATTGCTATTCTACTATCTGAATTGTTTTCATTATAGCGCTCCTCATTGTCATAAATGCAGAAAATGAATTAAAGTAAATCTATACTAATCGAGATTTGCAACAGTACAAGTTGTAACAGTGGAGGTTTAGCAAGAACTCCCCAAAATCTATTTAAAAAATTGGGCTTGAGAGACACATCGCTTTAATAAAACGGAACCAAGAGCTATACAATAAAATATACCAATGTTCAACAACTAGGCCTAATTACATTTGTTTGATTATATCAGTAATTGCAATATACAATTTTTCAGATGGCGATAATCTCAAAATGACCACAGGAAAGGTTATGGTTTCATACACAGTAATAAATTAATGTAAATTTTAAAAAAATTGTTGCAGCATTACAAGCTAGGCCTATAAATTGAATTTTAAGAATATCTGTTGACATAATTGACATGTATATTTAAAATACAACAGCAAAGCTTAAGTAGCTGAACAAACTATGCAAGCTAAGCAATACATAATGCTGGCTGTTCAAACATATCTATAACTTTAAAGGAGGTTTAGCAAGAACTCAAAAGCTTCATAAAAGATCCATTGATGCATTAAAGCTTCAACATTAATCTCAGACAGAAGCAGTTGACAGGTATTACAAGACTAAAAAACAGAAGAAATCTCATTTAAAAACTTTTTAGGAGTACCAACAAAATGGCAACAGACAAAGAAACCTCACAACTGTGCCTAAAAAATACAAAACTCCATGCAACTTGTGGACTCATTGATTATGATGGAATATTCAAGTAAAAGTTAATCTGCAATGAATGAAGTCCAATATGAGCCCAGATTGGCCAAAAACAGACTGAATCAAGCCAAAATCCCCCTCATTCACTAGAATTGGAAACAAGACAGAGGCACAAAACACGGCCCCAACAGCGAGCTGAAGACAAGGCCGTAACTCACTGCCGTTCAAGACAGTTACAATGCTTTATGAGGGGTGTAAAATCCTGAACAGCGTCCCACTCTGCAGTGTATGTAAGGACTCGTACCGCACCCCTGTCATTCAACACACTCCGCTCCGGGCCCGATGAGCAAAGCGTTCGTCTTTCACTGCGCTAGAATCCACTTGGGTTCCGGCCAAATGGCAGCACGATAACAAAATGTCAGAGCGAGGGAGAGAGTGACTTAGCAGACGTTATCCTGAGCTCACCTCACCGCGCTCGCCACAGGAATAGAAATCCCCAGCAAGCCATTTATCTCCAGGAGGCTTTGTTGTGGATCAGGACAACTCAGACCGCAACAGACTTCTGCTGGATCCTGAACATGCACCAAACCGTTCTGAATGCAGGTTATCCATCCAACCGCAGAATAGTCAAACGGGTTTTACCCAAAATCAATTAAAAAACTGGGTTAAATCACTGTCATACATGGCCTCCAGAGACATACTTTAATAAAACGGCCAAATCGTCTGATTAATTGGCCTGGCTGATGTATTGGTATTGTACTATCGGAATAGTTTTTGCTGTAGTGATCCACATTGGCATAAATGCAATAAACGGATAAATAAATAAATGTAAATCTACATGAATTAATATTTGCAACATTACAAGCTGTAAGTAAAATTTTAAAAAATAGTCATTGACAGTGTTGGGCAAAGTTACTTTTAAAAGTAAAGCATTACAATACTGTGCTACTCTCTAAAATACTGTGTTATTGTCTAAAAGCGTAAGTAATTGAGTTACTTTTTATGGAAAGTAATGCATTGCATTAGTTTTGCGTTACTTTTTTTCATCTGGCCTGGCTTGCTTGTTTTCTTTTAATATAAAAAAAGTTATATTTTTGGCAAATGTAAGTCAAATCACTTTCACACCAAAAATGAAGTGCAAACTCGCAGTTCTGACTTTTTTTTCTCAGAATTGCGTGACAGAAACTCGCAGTTGCAGTTATAAAGTCAGTATAAAGTAGTGGTCGATCGATATATCGCCAAGGCCGATATAACGGCCGATATTGGGCATTTTTTAAATATCGGCATTGGCCGATAAGTTTTTCTGTTTGGCCGATGTGTTCGAGGTGGGACTTTTATTTTGACGGCACTGAGAACAGCAGCGCCTGAGCACACAGCGCTCACATTCTCCCTCTTGTTCGCTGTCGTCGTTAACAGCTCTGTCTAATACGGATAGAAGTCTGTCTAATAATCAGATAGAACGGTTACACAAAGGAATTAAAATGTATACAAAAAAGTATTATAACGATCGCTTTTATAATATTAGTAATAGAAAGTCAAACATTATAATACTTTCTTGTTTGCCGTCAGCATTTAGCAAATACGCATTTACATCATTTAAGTAAATCTTTGAAAGTCTATTGAACCTTTCATTTCACAAACCTTGCAAACTTAGTCGAATCCAGTTGTGAGATCTTGTGAAGTGTGCATTTGTATCCGGCGTGTGTTCTCTGCGTGACGGTCGGTCCGTGCGAATTGAATGCTTTAAACTTTAAACTCGTGATTTCAAATTATGCTGCGCTTTATGCATTTGCCCACTGTCATATTCATGTCATTTTCACTGTGTGCTGTATGTAAAATGAGTGTTACCTTGGCTTTATTTGAAAAAAAAAAATATGATTCCCAATGCACACAAACTTCCCAGAATACTGAGTAACCAGTTGGTTACAGTGTTTACTTCCTTTTTAATTATATTTTTATAAAATATTTTTTATTTGTTCACACATTTATTTTTTTAATCCATTTTCAAATGATTTCAAATTTCTTAAATATTAATTTAAATAAATAAAATTATATCAGCTTTATATCGGCCATCGGCCACCCTGCTTTCCAAGATCAAAAAAAACAATATCGGTCAACCACTAGTATAAAGTGTAAAGTCAGTAGGCCACTGCGTGATATAAACTCACAAATGTGAGAGAAAAAAACTTAGAATTGTGAGATATAAACTCACAAGTCTCAAGATTGCAATTATGAATTTATTTCTTGGAATTGCGAGTTTATATCCCACTATTCTGATTTTATAAGTCGCAATTACCTTTTTTATTTTTTATTCAGTGGCAGAAACGGGCTTCCATAGGATTACATGAAGAATAAGATGCAGGAGAAGAAAGTTCAACACTCTTCAGCAATAAAAAAAAAAAGGTTATGTTTCTCTGAAGTCATTTTTGCTTATTTGTACATGGTTGAACTGGATCATTGAAGGTCAACAGCAAAGATATTGGTTAAAAAATGGGATTAAATACACAAAGGATATTTGTGCTTACTTTTAATTATTGCAAGGTTTGCATCATATTCGGAGTTTGCATTTCACTGTTTTATTGATTTTGAGGAATACTGAATCTGTTTTGTGCAAGTGAGATGAGTAAATGCATTTCACATCTAGGCAAGGCAAGTTCATGCTATACGCACATGTGCACTTCAGTGGTAATTTCAAAGTGCTTCATCATAAAGAAAGTGAAATAAGCTGTCACAGATAATAAAAGGAATTAAACAATAATAAAAAATGGAATTACTTAAAATGATATAGAAATTGATTAAACTCAGATATTTAAAACAGCTAAATAGAAAAGGTGTATACATAAGATACAATGCGTCAGTTACGTTGCACATTTTTAATCTAGTAAGCATCATGATCACACAGCGCACATTCATGCCTGTGCACTTGCATGCATTTCTCTCATCATGTGGACAGGAGAGCTGTCAGTTAATAAATGGGATTACAAAGTAAATGGTAGTTAGCTTGATAGAAAATGTAACTCAGATCTGTCTGGTACAGCTAATAAGTGTATAGCTTAACTAAGTTACTTGAAAAAAGTAATCTGATTAAGTAATTCTCCTTACTTGTAATGCATTACCTCCAAAACTGGTCATTGATGTAAATGACATGCATTAGTAGCTGAAGAAACATTATGATGCTGTCTGGTCAAATATGTATAGCTAACTAAGCATTGAGATATTTTAATTCTCTACATTCGTGGAGGTTTAGGTCGTAAAGAACAGTTGATACGTTGAAGCTGCAGCCCAAAATCAATTCAACATTGAGCTTCAGAGATGTAGCTACTGCATTAATAAAACGGAACCAAGTGCAATACAATAAAAGACACCACGGTTCAATAACTAATTACATTTATTTTATAATAATAAACCATTTTCACAATGTCGATAATCTCAAAATGGCTAAATGAAAGAGCCTAGTGACTCAATGAAGATCATAAACGATTCACATTAACGCAACAGAAGGCGGCGTCTAGGACAAAATTAAAATCCTGTGTAAATCTTGAATAAAGGCAGGTTATAAAGCTCAGATTTCAGGTGCTTTTCAGCACTTATCCGCACAAAGCCAGAAGCAAACCAGAGAAACTAGGTAACATAACCTCTCAGTTTCGCTCACTGAAATGGGGAACTAAGATGAAAATAACTTGAGCAATGACTCTCTCATGCACACAGCATAAATCAGAGCACCACCACAATGATCAGCGCTTATGCACAATTCATATAGAGAACAATAAACCCCTGAAAACGTGCTAAAAAGTCAGGTACTTTCCAAACACACATTTCTGGAACTGAATTCTCATTCCTACAACTGTAAAGGTTTTCGACAGCAAAGCAAAATGCATCCACTCACTCAAACATTAGCACTTTCGGTTTGCACTGTAAGCTTTCTGGGTTTGTTTTTATACTCGATAAAAGCACACAAAGAATAAACTACCACACTGAACTAACAAGAAACAATGCCACCAAGAACACAGACATCAAAAATATCGATTATCGCATTTTCCTCACATGCATTGAAAGGATATACTCAAGTTTGTGCAAGTTGTAAAGTGGCATCATTTTGCTAGACGATCTTCGGTTTGTACGCTGTATCGACCAATCAGCATCCAGGACTGCAACTATCCATTAAGAATTACAGTCTTGGAGCCCCAGCAGAACATCAGACCGTCTTTGGCAGTGCACACACTGTGATATTTTGGCAGAAACTGTTGTTTTGGACTTAATGGAAACAGAAGGTGCCAAATGTCAAGAGACAGTCATTTGTGCAAATTGAACTTGATGATGTTACATTAGTCGTAATGACTCGAAGTCTTTGAACCTGCGGAAAAGCACCTCGGACCACTCCATCGACGCCAAGAGCACTGGCAGACCTTGAATTATTAATGCAAAGTGTACATTTTCATGGCTTTCGTGCATGTGCGGCTGAATTTCTGATCACTAACGGTGCAAATGTCAACGCTGGCTCACATTAAGAATGAGGACGGTTTTTCCACAATGATTTTGAGAGGACTTGTGAGGTTTGACGGCAGAAATGAGGAAAGACACTCGAGGGATGATTCTGCCCTTCAGCAAACTAAACGGGACACAATAATTACTGCGGTAGGATGACAAACTGACACCAAACAAGTCAAGCTGCTGTTCTTTCCTGATAAATGACCCTCGCTCTACCAAACTGCTTTATGAAAGCACTGCTGAAAACAAAGTTTTTGATCTGTCAGTGTGTGTGTGTTCTCTGTTCACTCAACAAAAGACAATTCTGCCATTATTTACTCAAACAAAACATATATGCCTTCTCTGAGAAATTTTGAATAACGTACTTTTTTGAATCCAACAGTTGGCTTCCGGAAGTAAAAATCCCATTCATTTTCTCCAAAGGTGGAAATGATTTTAGCAGTAACGTATAAACCATTAAAGACAGACCTACTGTTAGCTACAAGGTTGTTAATCAATGGTATATGTTTCTGTTAAAGCCATCAGCCAGCAATATTTCAACTTATTTTTTTTAAATAATCATGCTATGAAAACTGTTAAACATGATTCTACAAAGAAATCTCCAACCAGGGACAAGTAAATCACACCAAAACAACCACCTACTCTCAGGAAGGATTGCAATTGACTAAATATAAATGCATTTTTTGCAGTAAACGTAAAATACATTGGTTCTAAATTAGGGCTGAACGATTAATTGCATTTGCGATAATATCGCGATATGAGAAAACGCGATTCTTCAACCGCAGAGGCTGCAATTACACTGTCACGTGACACGCGAGAGTAGGAGTAAAGCGGTGTGTTCGACTTGAAGATAGATCGTATGACATCAAAGTACGATGAGAGAAAGCATAAGGAGACGTCCGCTCTCTTATAGCTCTCGCAGTACTTTGATGACACACACAGCGATCGGTCCAGTAGCGCTGCTTCAAGTCGAACACATCTAAGCAGTCTTCAGAGGAAGCATCAAGTTGGCACGCTATGTTGCCAAGTCTGCAGTTTGCCGCGGGTTGTTTTCGTGTCCGCGGGTCTTACATAACATGCAGAATTGACACGCTACATGTAAACGATATCCTTTGTTGTATTTTCCTGTCAAAATAATGGAGTTCCTAGAACTGCCGGGTTCTCCGCTAGTGGGCGGAGCTAATGCGTAAACGGCAATCTCATTGGCCGGCGCTCACCTATCGTCGTCCCTGTTTTGATTTCAGCGAATCAGTTCGAGCGAACGCAGACAACCTGATTAATATTCATGAATCCAGCAGCTCAATAATCCTTAGTGCGTTTTATACTGTTATTAGTAGTAGAATTCGTAGTAGTTTTGTTATCTTATCAGTATTATTTGTAGATTTCTTTTTCCTTTTTTTATAGAAACACTAAATGACAAACAATATCTTAAGCACCACCACCAGTCCTGAGTTCAGTCAACATGACAAATACATTCATACATGGTTATTCTAATTACTAAAGTTATATCATCATATAATGCTAAAATTTAATGCTAAATTATCATAATATCATATTATAATGTTTGACTGACTGATGCTAAGTGAGATATTTAAAAAAAAACTGTGCCATTTTACAAACATAAGCTTTATATAGATATAATTATATATAATTGAAAATCATTCAATTGATTATTGTAAATATTATCAACCCTCTATGGACACCTTGGCAATATAATCTCCATTGGATTGTGATTTTTTTTTTTTTGTTTACTCACCAGACCAATATTAATTATCTGATATACTATGCCAAGGTGTCCATAGAGGGTTGATAATATTTGCAATAATCAATTGAATTTGATAGGTGTCTCTCACATTGTCCCACAGAAACATTAAAATAGTGTAGATTAGTGTGCAATGTTTTATAATAATAATGTATTCTATTTAGTGTCCATTTCATTCATTTAACATTTAATATTGGGGACATCCAAGTTATTTGACATATTTGAACATTTAAAAAAAAAGTAACAGTTACTTTCCCTGGTAATTAGTTTCTTTTATAAGGATGTAACTCAGTTACTATTTGTGAGAAGTAACTAGTAATATAACTAATTACTTTTTTAAAGTAACGTGCACAACACTGCATACTATACGATGATTTATTGCTTGTCTTTGTTGAATAATACAGAATATAAAGAGCTTAAAAAATAATTGCATATTAAATCGCAATCGCAATATTGGCAAAAAAAATCGCAATTAGATTATTTTCCAAAATCGTTCAGCCCTATTCTAAATACATAATCACTATCTTTAAATAAATAGCTTTAATTTCTCTATTGTTTTTAATTTGATTATATCATTGCTTCATAGGATTGCAGTCCTTTCTCTCATTAAAGCCATTAAGTTCACAGCCTTGTAACTTTGTCTGATTTGGTTTGTGATTACAACTTTTTAATAAAGACTTTTTAAAAATCCCTATGGGAAAAATACTTCCAGAACCAAGGCCGCTGAAAAAAATGGAAAACGCTGTTGTGCTCTATAGGGACTGGAGATTTTAATCTTCAAAATTACATAAAAACACCTTAAGAGTATTAAAAGCGTCATAACAGTTGTCCAAATGAGTTGTGCGACAACGCCAGTAACATCAAGGTCATGGGTTCAATTCCCAGAGAATGCATGAACTGATAAAATGTAGACCTTGAATGCAATGTTGGCTGCTTTAGATAAAAGCATCTGCAAACCGCATAAACATATTGCTATATAATTTGCACTACATTTCAAGTCTTATAAAGTCATGTCTCTTCGTCATACATAGCTACCATATGACTTCAATAGACTTGGAGTATGTAGTGCGTGAGTCGTATGGAGTACTGTTATGACACATTTAGTCATTTTAGAGGCTAAAAGCCCACGTATGGTGGTGGTTGAGGAGAGACCCCCCTCATGATTGTAAAGCGCTTTGGGTGTACAGCAATACACAATAAAGCGCTATATAAATGCGTCATTCATTCATATGAACCTTTTTGTGTTCAACTGAAGTCATGATTGTAACAAAAAGAGGGTGAGTAAATAATGAATAAGGGAACATGTGCAATGTCAAACTCAAAACACATTGACAGCATTGCCATTGTTATAACAGATTTTGGTGAATTCAGCAAATATTGCTGCAAAAATTGATACCATTGAATTGCTTTAAACAAATCAATCACCTGCTCTCTAGATATCCCATCAGTCACTAATGATTATACCAATGTGGAGCCTTCCCTCACAAAAACTAGGTTGCACCATGGTACAGTTATGGTCTCACCATGGATTTTTTTTCATTTATATGGCACTAAAATGTATGTATCCTGGTATTTTAAACGGTTCTCCAACGCACTTCCAAAAATACCATGACACAATCATTGTACATGTCCAAAAACATGGTAATACCATAGTACTTGTCCAACCACACTTAATAATTTCCTTACACATGCAGTGTTGCACTTAAGCAATTCGAATGTACTTCATGAATGCCATGGTATTATCATATTACTTTGAGAAATACAGTGAGTGTGTGTGAATCTTGTGTCTTTCTGCTCAACACACACACACACACGTTGTTTAGCCGCTTTAGCTTTTGTAAGCACGAGTTCATTACACACACACACTCGACTAACTGATCAAACCGTCACACAAATCAAGCCCAACAGATCAATCACGAACCTCTCATCAACAAAAACACAAATATCACCTCTGTCGCTGTCAAATATGATTATTATACCGCTCAAAAACACTCGAGGTGCGCTAGCAGAGCTAACGGCGGATATGACAAAGAGCAGTAGAGTTAGCATTAGCATTCAGACTGATTTACTTGTATAGACATATCTGAACAAAACAATAACAAGTACCACAATAACATACGTTTGACACATTAAACATCAACGACACATCTGAGATATGACAAAATATCTCAAAGAACCAAATCCAACGAAACGCACATAGACCGTAGAGAATACAAACACAAAACATATTTACATACTAATAGTTATTTCAATAAACATAATGAAATAAATCGCAGACTTGGTTCATTACTGTGACATTTCAGGCATGGATAAAGCCATGAGGTCAATGCAGTGCTAATCCTGACGGCTAAAGCTAGAGAACCTAATAAGTGGCAGCACAAAAATTCCTGCACAAAATACATGAAATATAATAAACATGCACACTCACCCCCCAGAGGATCCAGCCCGATCTAGATGCATGCCATAGATCCCAAAAATACGTTACCCCTCCAAGAAATTGTGCTGGGGTTACACACACACTCATACGGACTCATACACACACATAGACCCATGCGCACACACACTCATACACATGCACGCACATCACATGCACGCACACGCGCACACACAGATCCAAAGACAGGCCGGTTTCACAGGACTGCAGCCATCGGAACAGTTCAGATCCACTCCAGATCCAGGACAACCAGCAGAAAAAGCAGCTGGAAACACGACATTTCACCGTCAGTTTCGCTGAAATACAGCAAGTGTCCTTAATTCTCAACGCAATAGATTCCCAGCGATCAGAGTATTAGTCCCAAACACACGCAGAGAGAATCAGCTGCAGTCCTTTGCTTTGCTTGCACTAGAGCTCTAATGGCTCTTAACGCTTGTTTGCATCTCTCACTGAGAGACATTGAAGCAATGCAACCCAGCATGAGCTCATTCACAGCCTGGATACACGAATCCACCTGGAGCGGATCGACTGAGAGAAAACCCGGAGCTGGAGCCAGAGCTCTGGATTGAGATGCAGGGAAGAGACTAGGGACAAGTTTACACACAAATATAAATAAAAATCATGCAACAATGATTATTTGTTTATGTAAGCTCAAAAAAAGAAAAGAAAATACCAACATAAGTTTACTCATTAAACACAAAAAAAAATCTTCATACAGCACTATTTATTTAATTATTTATTTAATTATTTATTATGTAATCTTAAAAAAAGAAAATACCAACAAAATATATAGGTTCACTCATCAAACACACAAAAATACGTCACGCAGCAATGTTTACTGGTATATTTATTTATTAAGAGATAAAAAAATAACAAATATAAATGTCAGAAAATTGTGTGTGTATATATATATATATATACAGTATATATAAGAATTAAAAATATAAATCTATATAACTATACTTAAAAATCTCCCATATAGATGTTAATTTTATTTATTCATTTTTTATTTATTTATGTAATCTTACAAAAAGAAAATACCAACATATAAGTTCACTCATCAAATACACAAAAACAGCAATGTTTACTGGTATATTTATTTATTAAAAGATTAAAAAAAAACATAATTCAAAAAAAATTAAAAATATAAATGTATATAACTATACATATGTGTATAATCTATATAATTGTATAATTATGCGTTATGCATGTTTTTATAAAATTATTTCAGCCTTACACATTTATAATAATCACATAAAGTATTTGCAGCGACATACCTGTACAAATCACAAATAAATAAAATGTCTAATGTGTGTATGTTTAATTTCTCACAAAAGCACTTAAAAATCTCCCATATATATGTTAATTTTATTTATTTATTCATTTTTTTTTTTTTGCTCCAGAAAAGAAAATCCAGATATAAAAATACAGGTAATTCAAAAAATAAATTAAAAATATAAATATATATAATTATACATTAATTCATGTGTATATAGAGAGAGAGTATATTTTATACACAGTGTATACTTTCTCTGTAACAAGGCACTTAAAAATCTAAATAAATTTTTATCTATCAATCTATTGGCACAAAAGTATAGACAGAAAAATATTAATAAACAGACATCATGTATGTACACTTTTAATTTCTCGTATTTTATCATTTTATATTTCCCTATATTTTCAGTCACTTACAGTATGATCCACAGCAGAAATCATTGACTAAGTCTGAAGAATACAGAGCATTAAACCAAAGCAACCGGACCGGCTTATATCAGCAGCAGAGTTTTATTACTCCAACAGATGCTGTGATTTTATATCTCTTTCATCGATAACCTCACACTGCATAACTGTGAAGCCAGATGTCATATCTGATGTTTGTCATCCAGCAGCAGAAACATTGAAAGCAAGAGTGCAAGCATTATGACAAGCAGACGTGACATTGTGTTTGTCATAGAACACAGAATGATAATCTCCTCTGTTTACTCAGGGCTCCGAGGTGACGGGAAAATTGAGGCATTCCAAGCCAGTTGCCGAGGTAACCAGGATATGATAATGTTGCTCTGACAAGAGAGAGAGAGAGAGAGAGAGAGAGAGAGAGATAGAGAGAGAATGGAGCGCTGTTGTGTTCAGGGACAGTGCAGCCGGGGGAAGTGAATTAATGGGATCATTTTCACACTGTGAGGGTGCCAATCGTCCTGCTCCTTCATCTTCTCCTGGCCAACACATCCAAACACCAGCAGCCTTCATTTTACACGCATGCTCCATCCCTCAAAACAGGAGGGGAATATTACCTCATGAAATGTGAATGATGATGCTGAAATTATCATAATTACATGATCTCAATATGGAGATTCTGGTAAAACACACAAAATGTGATACTAAATATAGTGGTAAAGACACGTACAGCAAAAATGGTGGCAGTCTATCTATCTATCTATCTATCTATCTATCTATCTATCTATCTATCTATCTATCTATCTATCCAACATAGAGAGATAAGCAAAAGGATAATTGTAACATATATTATGTATGCACTTTTTATTTGTTGTATTTTTATGTTGTAATTTAATATTCCTTTATATTTCTTTTGATTTTCAGTCACATGCCACATATACCAACAACTTATGTTGAGATCACAAGAAAATTAAATCATAATAACAAAAAAATACTTTTATGTTGAGATCACAAGAAAATTAAATCGTGATAACGAGAAAATAACTTTTATGTCAAAATCAATGAGAATTAAGTTGTAATCGTGAAAAAACATAATTGTTATATCGAGATCACAAGAAAATGAAATTGTGATCACGTAAAAACATATTTTGCTATGTTGAGATTATGAAAAATTAAACTGTGATAACGAGAAACTTTTGTTCGGTCATGATCACGCAAAAACAACTTTCGGTAAATTGAGATTACGAGAAAACTTTTATGTTGAGATTATGAAACAATTAAATCATGATAACGAGAAAACAAATTTTGTCAAGTCATAATCATGCGAAAACAGCTTTTATTATGTTGAGATTATGAGAAAACTTTTATTTTGAGATTCTGGAAAATGTAATTGTGATCATGAATAAACAACTTTTATTATGTCGAGGACACGCGAAAACAACTTTCATAATGTTGAGATTATGAGAAAACTTTTGTTATGTCAAGATTACGAAAACATTTAATTGTGATAACTAGAAACCAACTTTTGTCGAGATCACTGAAATTAAGTCACGATTTTGAGGAATCAACTTTTGTTAAATCATAATAACGTGAAAACAACTTTTATTATGTTGAAATTATGAGAAAACTTTTGTTATGTTGAGATTACAAAAAAATGTAATTGCGATAACGAGAAACTAACTTCTATGTCGAGATCACTGGAAAATGAAGTCGTGATCATAAGAAAACAACTTTTGCCGAGATGACGAGAAAATTAAATCATGATAACGAGAAAACAAAATAGAAAAATAATTCTAAACCATGGCCTTTAAGGGCCTCTGTATCTTCCAATTAAAATGGCCTATATCTATTTTATGATGACAGCCTGATTTGTGATGAATTTTAGAGCTGACATTTAGCAGTGGAATGCAGGCATGTTTGAAATGCACACACGATGTCTGGCAATAAGAAGCACATTAAACCCTGCTCTTCAGACATGCTGAAGAGTCTCGTGAACAGGAGGTGTCAAACACACGTTCCCGCTGCTGCATGCTGTAAATCACTCATTAGTGGCGACTGATCTACGAGTCTGATTCACGACTCCGACAGAGATTGTCCTAATATAGAGAGATGACAGGGTCTGTATTACTTACTATTGGAGAAAGCATAACGGTCAACTTGGATCAGGTGTACCTTAATAACCAATCACATTACAGCCTTGACGTCATTGAATTTCAGTCAGATTTGTGGGAATGAATGGGAATCCCACCTGTTGCAAAAAGTCAGTGACTTCTCTTATAAAACTGCCTTTTTTTCCGTGTAAACTCTAAAAATAGTTAAATCCAAAAGTAGTGTAAAACATGTTGAAGATTAGCAGATAGGCTGTCGATTCATTTAATAATGAGCTGTTTCCTCTAAAAAGCTGTTTATTCAGCGTAGTGAAGCCTCTCCTCCATGGACCTTTTTCACATTTCTGGGTTTCTCGGCAGCGGAAGACGTCATAGTTGGGTTAACTTGAAGAGCAGTGAATGGGAGTGTGCCACAAATATAGTTTTTGCATTCCCATTTGCTCAAATAGCAACAGAAAAACTTCATGATAGTGTTTTCATGACTTTCAATAAAAGGAAAAAAATACGGAGTGTCTATTTACACTAAGTGCAAATAGCCCGCCTTGTTGGCAGAGGCTATTCACACTAACTCCGCCCACCAACGTGTGATTGGGATAGTCAACACTGAAAAAAGACACTTGTTTAACATCAGTTTCAGTGGCATAGATGGTAAGGCATGTTTTTTTTTACGCGATCGACCCGAGTTCGAACCTGCCTTATACCAAACTTTTTTCTCCCTTTTCAAATCTCATATCGCATCGGAAAGGCATTTATTTTCAATAAAAATGAAGGAAATCATCAAAAAGCTGAAAATAAAGTATCAGGTAGGGATAGGGTAGGTGTAGGGAGGGCTTTATTGTTCCAATAAGGTGGCATCCATTTAATAATTTGAATTAAAACTAGAATTTACACTCAATACGTTATTATTGCATACTGTTTTATTATGTACTACAATACTGAGGTGCAGATAATTGCCACTATTTTGCAATAAGTAGTATAAATAGCAGAAAATCTTGCTTTCAACTAGAGTGGCATTTAATACACAGAGCCGTAGTTCACTGACAAGCTACGCAATTCGCGCTCAGAATCGCAGATGAATCGCATGCGATAGTGAACGTGATATCACGTAGCTTGTCAGTGATATACGGCTCTGTGTATTAAATGCCGCTCCATTTGAAAACAGGTGATGGAGATTTACGACTAATCACAGAACCGTCTTTACTGACGAGATGTGCATGACTATCGCATGCAATATATCGTGCAGCCCTAATTTACGATGCTGATGACCGTTAAACACAGTCGGGTGACAAGGGTCCATTGACATCCATTAAAAAAAAATGGCCTCTGGTCTCCTTTTTGTTAGCATTAGCCGTTACGCTTTTTTGGCTAATGGTTGCAGGCTTGCCTTCTAGTGGCTTTGACTCCGAAAGGAGCCCGTGGCACGTCGGAAATCAAACCAATCACGTGTTTATTAAAGCAGCCTTTCGCTCTTCCTCTGCCTTTCTCACACTGTGTTTTTTTTAATCAATCCATAATTGTCACGGCCAGGCAAAATACATTTCTATTCTCATTTCTGTTTGCCGTGGTCAGCGCGCCATTTGCTATGCTAATTAATGAGTAATTGCAGTGAGATGTGGGAGGAAGCAGGGAGAGATTGGTGTGGGGGTGGAGGGGAAGCTAATGAGGTGAGACAAAGGGGTAAAACACAAGCTTGATTTCTTCCTGTGTTCACTGCCATCTGTGAAGCATTATGATGGTAAACCATCGCTCCCTTGCGCGGCGATGCCGTACAGATGTGGCATTGTTTTGCTCCTCCGCGGACTAATTTGACGGTGAACGGCAACAAAAGGATGCATCCGTGGGTTCTGGGGCACTGAACGCGAAGCACAGGGAGAGAATCAAAGGCATGCTTTGACAGACCTCAAATTACCTACAAATTATACAGAATGAAAGCAGCACTCAACCCCTGTGGCAGGTTACACGGTGCAGACAGGTGCATGAGCACAACAGCTCATAGTGAATATACAAATTAGCTGAAGCATATGCACATCATGTGCTTCAGAAATGTCCGCTGGAAGAAGTGCATTTTAATTAAAATGCGCATGCAGGTGTAAAGGATGCAGAAACATACTCTTAGCAAATTTTGTAAATTCCTCAGAATGTATGTGTCATTAAACTAGATAGGTAATATTACTAGGGTAGCTGGATAAACATCGATAGGTTAACTAAATTCACTTTACCTCCACATTAGTTGACTTGAAAAAGAAAACTGACAGTTTGCGCTAATAGCGCCTCTTGTGGCAATGATGAGAATGCAACGTGAACTTGAACTCGAGCTTGTATACACTGCAAAAGTCAATGCGAAAAGGAAAAGATGAGAATATCTTATGCAGTATTTCTTGTTTTAAGTATGTTTAGATATTTTTACAAGAAAATATGATTAATTAAGAACACTGTAAAAATTATTTTTCAAAGTTATAAATAAAGATTACTGGATTTTTACAAGAAAATACTATTTCAGTTTTTCTAACTCATCTTTAAATTTGTTATTTGCCAATTTTTTGTAATTGTTTATGAAATTTACTAGCAATTTATGAGTAAAAAAATAGTTTATTCTCCTCTTTTTCAGTGAATATGACTTTTTGCGGTACATAAACGATGTTTCTTTTTTAAAGGAAAAGTTCACCCAAAGCAAAAATGAAAATTTGCTGAAAATGTCCTCACCCTCAGGCTATTCAAGATGTAGATGAGTTTGTTTCTTCATCAGATTTGGAGAAATGTAGCGTTCCATCACTTGCTCACCAATGGAAGTGAATGGGTGCCGTCAGAATGAGAGTCCAAACAGCTGATAAAAACATCACAATAATCCACAAGTAATCCACACCACTCCAGTCCATCGATTAACATCTTGAGAAGACAAAAGCTGTGCGTTTATGAGAAACAAATCCATCATTAAGATGTTTTAACTTCAAAGTTTCAGTTATATCCATAATGCCTATCCATAATAATGCTTCATCCAGTGACAGTCATCTCATCTGAATCAGGAGAGAAATCTGCACAGATCAAGGTGAAAACAGGAAAAAAAAACAGCCAAAACAAATATGTGTGTGAATTTTCATGTGAGAGACAACAGGAGATGGACTTTTCCACTGGAAGAAGCATTATTATGGATTATGGACTCGTATTTTAGCTAGAAACATTGTTTAAAGTTAAAAACATCTTAATGATGGATTTGTTTCTTACAAACACGCAGCTCTTTACTTCTCAAGATGTTAACTGATGGACTGGAGTGGTGTGGATTACTTGTGGATTATTGTGATGTTTTTATCAGCTGTTTGGACTCTCATTCTGACGGCACCCATTAACTTCCATTGGTGAGCAAGTGATGTAATTCTACATTACTCCAAATCTGTTCCCATGACGAAACAAACTCATTTACATCTTGATTAGCTTGAGAGTGAGGACATTTTCAGCAAATTTTCATTTTGCTTCAAGGGGTGGTGCAAAAAAGATTCCACTTTATTTGTAATTGCTTGTGGTTCTTCTTGACGATTACATTTTAAACAGTACGTACAATGTGCACAATACTTCAGAATAAAATAACTAACCTTCAGTCCTGTTATTACAACACGCTGGCCCTCATACGTGCATGTGAGCATGATGTTAAGTAACAGTGAGCGTAACCCGGTCGAGTCTCTGAACATTCATCATAGTTTGCGTAATCCCTGCAATAAATGTCTACGGAGGCCTGCGGGGAAACACATGTAAATGATGAGGTCGAGGGCTTCTTCTTTAACCCTACGAATGAAAGCTTGTGAAATAGGGGCCATGTGGCCTTTTTAACTCTAAGATGAGAAGAAACTCTGATTTATTCACCTGACCTTAATACAGTGCAGCAGTAGGGCTCCGGAGGTAAAAATGACATTCAAAAGCTCCATGGAGAGAGAAATTGATTTTAAGCAATAATTATTCAAGACAGACCCACCATGAGACTCAAGGTTATGAAATGATGATGTTTTCTTCTGCAAAAGCCACAAGTCAGTGTCATTTCAAACTTCATTTTTGAGAAAATGCGATCCAACACCGTAACACAACATGACTTATTAATATCTGGTGCAGGACAGTAATACTAACAGTCACAATAGTTTGTGTTTTGCTAAATAACATTAGATAAATGCCTAGCTAAAAATTTAACATTCATCACAAAAATGTAAACACACACACATATGCACAAATAATAATAGTAATAATTCAAAAATAAAGTAAAGTTGTCTAAATTTGTCATTCCATTTAATTTCAAATTTACTGGTCTGAAATGTTTTTTAAGAAAAAGATGTCAACTTAATAGAAAGTAAATATTTCTAGATAATATTCTACATAATTATACAATAGTATATATATATATATATATATATATATATATTATTGTTTTTACTATTTATTTTTGAATGTTTTTAAAAATATATATTTTAGAAAGGTTTGAAAACCAATGAAAAACAGCATACAATATAGTAATTCGTTTTGTTCCAAATTTAATAAAAAAAAATATTTTACTACTATATGTCACGGTGCACACACAAGGAGGATACAGGAACATGCAGACGAGGAGGTAAACTCAAATATACAGTCTTTAATGGAAACATCAGGGCAAGGCTGACATGGATAGAAACACCGGGAGTAACGAGTAGACCAGACGACACGAAACTGAACAGACAGGAACTAATATACACAGGTTAATTACACAAACACAGCTGGACATGAATTAACTAATAATGACATTAAACAAGGACAGGAAACAAACCAAATATGGACACAAGAGGCGGGAACACATGACACACACGACAGAGGACTGACACTATACTACTGTAGTTTTTATTAATATTTTAATTTTTGTTTATTTTTATATTTTGTTGTTTTCATTTTTATTTTAGACAGTTTTAGTAATTTTGTTGTATTTTTGTCATTTTGATTTTAATCATTCTTAATGATTTTATATTTTAATGTTATTTTTATTTATTTATTTTTAAAAACATGTCTATTTTGCCTTGGTAACTATCTGAAAGAAAATTTAATTTCTAAATATTTTATTTCATTTTATATCTGTTAAAGTTAATTTTATTTCAAGTAACATTTTTTTTAATGGTTTTAGTTAACTATAATTTTGCTGGCTTCATCTCAGATATTGTTGAAAACTCTTTATTGAAGAAATTTCTGAAATGTCTGGGAATAATATATATATTTTAATTACTCTTTCAGAACTGCTGAAAAAGTCACTGCTGAAAATAAGACAGAACAGACAGCATTGAATGAGATGATGATTCATTCTGAATGGGGAGCAGACTCTTTTTCTGAGAACTAAACCATTATATATCCAATGAAACGATCAAAACCTGATCCAGAAGTAGTTCAGGTTTTCCTCTTAATGAAGAGAGATTGATTCCTGAGTTCTGCAGGAGTCGTGGTGTGGAGAGCATTTTTTCTCGTCACTCGAGCGTCACAGAGCCGATCCGGTGGAAGTGCTGACAGACGGAGTCGAGTCGTCACCCTGACAGAAAGCAGCGTAAGGGAAACTCGGACTGCAAAACACAGCGTCTGCACAGAAACACACACACACACACACACACACACACACACACACACACACACTACTACACACACACACACACACACACACACACACACACACACACATCACTACACAAACTATCACACTACTACCAACACACACTACACACACCCTCACACACACACTACACACTCACACACACACTCACACACTCACACACACATCACTCACAACTACTCACACACTCACTCACACACACACACACACACACACACACACATCACACATCAATCACACACATATCTCACACCATGACACACTCACACACACACACACACTCACACTACCACACACACACACACACTACACACACACACACACACACACACACACACACACACACACACACACACACACACACACTCACACACTCACACACATACTCACACATCACTCACACACACACACACCACCACACACACACACACACACACTCACACACACACTCACACACTACTACACACACACACACACACACACACACACACACACACTGTCAGCAGGGAGGACCAGGTGTAAAATCAGCACACCTGGAGATCCACATCAGTCTATGATTTTAAAACACACTGACATTGTAGTAGAAAGAAACCATGGTTTAAGAGCGTTAATTTAATCAAATATGATTTGTGGTAACAATGCAATACTATAATCAGCATGACGATACACAGCAGACACAAATAATGGGTTGAAATAGCTTATTTCAGTAATTGTGTAGTTTGTTTTTTTTGTGCATGATGCTAGAAGGTGGCATAATTATAATGCTTACCTAATGGAACAGCCATCAAAATAGACATAATATTCTAAAAACATATTTAAATAAATATTCTTTAAAGAAATATATTTTTCATTCCATTTCTGCTGAGAAATAAGCATTATGGTGGCTAAATATTTGCTTGGTTTCGTCTAAAGCTCAGCTGAATTTGTTCTGCATCATTAGACGTGACATTATGGTGTGTTGGACAGCAGTCTGAAAGCAGTTTCCTTTGGAGGTACAAGTCGTTGACTAACTGGGCAGCAATGCAGCTGTCTTTGGGTTTGGACACAGTTTGAGTCATTAAATGCGTGCAGAGAGATGAGCCTAACACACACACACACACACACACACACACACACACACACACACACACTCGTCCTCCCCAGCTGTGTGTTCTCCTCAGAGTAAAGAGAGCTTGTCAGATATCACAGAAAACCCAGAGCCCAGAGGCCCCATACGTTCAAAAGTTCACATACTAACCCTGAATACCAATCACACACACACACACACACACACACACACACACACACACCCTCAAAAAGCACAGGCCTAAACAACCACACCACATCTGATCAAAGCAAGAATACAGTCTGTCAGTGAGATGGACCATCTAAGTGGCTTTTTGGTAAAAACACACACACACTCAGAGACACACACACACACACACACACGCAGACACACACACACACACACACACACACACACACACACACACACACACACACACTCAGAGACACACACACAGACACACACAAGATTCTCTGTTTTTATCTCTTCTACTCACCAAGGCTGCATTTATTTGATCAAAAACACAGTAAAAACAGTAAAATTGTGAAATATTATTACAACTTAAGATAACTCTTTTCTATTTGAATACGTTGAAATATAATTTGTTTCTGTCATCAAAGCTGAATTTTCAGCATCATTACTCCAATCTATGCTAGTTTGCTGCTCTAGAAACATTTCTGATTATTATCAATGTTGAAAACAGTTGTGCTGCTTCATATTTTTGTGGAAATCGTGAGATTGTATTTTTCTGGATTCTTTAAGGAATAGACAGTTTCAAAAGAACAGCATTTATTTGAAATAGCAATCTTTTTAACATTATAAATGCCTGTACTGTCATTTTAGATCAATTTAATGCTTCCTTGCTGAATAAATATATTTTTTTTCAAAAAAGCCATTTTCAATTTGACTAAACCCTAGAAGTGACTCAAGAACAAACAAGCTTGATATGAACTCATGTGCATGTCATGTGAAGTATGTTTGTTAGTTCTCATTATGCTCAGTATTTCACCTGACTTGCTCTCTGTTGAAGACAATGCTGTCTTGTTTTGCTTGAGAACGACTCCGGCCCATCATGGTCTTGACGTACCGACGTGAGAGCGGTATAACCAAAGACTGGCGTTCCTTCACGAAGAGCAGCGAGATAAGAGAGACGCGGAGCGAGCGAGACTTTCTCTTTGAAGCTGTTGATATTAGCACATCAAACAGAAATACTTTTGTGCTGCTTTTTCACAATCAGAATATAAAAAAACCCTTCAGCAGAGTTCAAACCAAAACACTGGAGATATCCAGCGACAAATCCCTGAGTCCCTGCTTCTCTTTATCGCTCTCGCTGTCTCTCTAGCTCTCTCACACACAGCATTTCCACATCTTTAATGTTCTCAGCGGGAGGTGAAAATGTCTTTGGGTTTTTTTCTTACCTCAGAGTATGAGACATTTCCTGTCATGGCGCTCAGCTGATATTTTGACTGCATTGTTGAGGTGAACCCATGTTGTTCTCCCAACTCATCACATATTGACGCTTGGTCAGGACCCCTTGGCGTCGCTTTTTGATGCTCAAGGTACCCTTTAGCGTAATTTTTCGACGTGCAGCGTGTTTTCAGTTGTTTGTCTTAATTTAATGGTTTGCATGCATTTGTAAAAATATGAATATTTCTATTTCTAGCACCTAACCCCACCCCTTCCCTAAACCTACCCACTTCTGAACAATATAAACACATAACAGGCAAATAAAAGTACAGTGACAGGTATTTATTGCAAAAGCTGACCATTAAAAAGCAGTATAAAAGCATTACAAACAAGTCCTGTTGCATTCCAAGTCATCTGAAGCCATATATCATCTTTATGCCAAGAAGAGAGTAAAACATAAGGCAATAATGGCAATATTATTACCCAGTATATAATTTAATCATGACGATAAAATTCCCAGTGCCTTTCACGTCAGCATATTGATGCCAAGGGTTTCTTATTTAAGGCATTGGAGGACACTGCACGTTGAAAAATGACCCTGTACCCTGTGTGTCAAAAAATGACGCCAAAGGGTCCTGACCAAGCGTCAATATGTGACGAGTTGGGAGTGAGAATGTGTTGGAATGAAGGAGGCCGTGATTCGTCTCCAGTGCCAGATAGATTACTTACAAATTGTAGTCTGTAACTGATTCCAAATGACAGAGAATTTAGTGGGTTTTTCCTGTCAAGCTTCTGTCCACACTCCAGTCTAGTAGTTGGCTGTTGTAGTAGGGTCCAGTAGGTTTGTTTTGCCAACCCTGCTGAAAAAAAACCCAATAGAAACATCACAGAAATTCGAATGGTTTCCACAACAAATACCATTACAAACCATCAACTTTTATCCATTAAAAAATGGTTTCCTGTAGTGTGTATGGGGACATATTTCATTAGGATTTAGTGGTTTTAACAAGCCACCAATAGAAGGCGACCAATTACCAGTAGAGACCAACACGGTCCATTACAGTTTCCATTAAAACCAATACAAGTCCCATTATAACCAGTAAAACCATTACAAATTCAATGATGATTTCTATTGTTGTTGTTTTTCAGCAGGGAACTGCCAATGAAACCAAAAGAAGAAGATTCCAAATTACATGAGTCAGTAACGTAATTCATTACATTACACATTTTAGGTAATACAATCAGACTACTTTTTAATTACTTTTGACCTAACTCACTAATCACATTGATTTTACATAGCATAATCTTGTACCATACTGATACAAAAATACAAAGAGACAGAAAATATATTCCATTTATTGTTTTAAACAACATGAAGTGCATTACAAATTACATTACACCAAGGTTTTCCATACTGGTGTTCCTGAAGGAACTGCTGGGGGTTTGTGAAGTTAACGAAAAGCTAATAATGAAATCATAAAAATGTAAACGTATATAAGCGGTGGACTATTTCATAAAGAAAAGTTTAAAAGAAGAATTAGGGACAATCAACATATTATGGATAATTTATTGTCATTGTATGAATAATATGTAATCATGTAATCAATAAAAAGTGATAAGTGTTTTAAAATGTAATATAATCTAATTACAAGTACTTATAATCCAATACAAGTAATGTAATCTAATTACAAGTATTTTTGAATCTGATTATGTAATCCAGATTACATGTCATCAGTTATAGCTCCTCGTCTCTCTGACCGCCAGGATCATACGGTGAAGGAAGCATATTTCTCGCTAAATATTTTTGCAGAGAGGGAAGCATTTTGAGGCAATGCATCATTCGAAAAATCCTCTGAGGAACATCTTAAAAGGTTATTTTACAGGAAACATAAGTAATTTAACACACAAGCTTTGAAAGTATCTTCAAAGCTGCAAATACTAACTTCTCTTAAAAATGCCTGAGATGGGTGTCAAAATACAAGCTAGAATATTTTAGAATATCATTTTCCGAGTGGTTTTTAGCACACTTTTGTGGTTGATAGATGGTTGCTTTACAGTTGCTAGGGTGTTGTGGGTGGTTGCTAGACTGTGTGATTTTTATGGTTCAGCAGGTGAAAATGGTGCATCTAATTACTAAGCACACTCTCCTCAACAAGACTTTCTGAAGAATCACGTCTGGAACACAAACGCTGTAGGATGAGCAATACGAGGTTGTTTTGATTAATACACACATCACAATGCAGTCGACTGAAAAACAGCTTCAGCACGAGTGCAGACGTCAGGATTGGTGATCGGTGACCGCAGGTCGTCCCATTCAAGACTCATGTTTCCATTGGATCGCAGACGTCATTTAACATCCAGCTGCACTCGCCGTTCCCAACACTATCCTGGAAAAACAGAGAATGAGAAAAAAGAAAAGAAATTAAATATTTCAATTAGGTCAAGGTCAAGGTCGGTTTATTTGTCACATACACAATCATACAGAGTACAATCAGCAGTGAAATGCAGGATTATACTATCATATAATTCTGAATATCCTAACCCGTATGACTTACTTTCTTCTGCAGAACAGCAAAAAAAGATATTTTGAAGAATGTTCAGTACCAAACAGTTGTCGGTAGCCATTGACTTCTATTGTATGAGAAAAAGTACCATGGAAGTCAATGGGTACCGGCAACTCAGAGCTGGGTAGATTACTTAGAAGTTGTAGTCCATTACTAATTTCCAAAATGCACGACAAAAATATGTAGTTAATAACATAATCCATTACATTACACAGTTTAGGTAATATAATCAGACTACTTTTTGATTACTTTTTTAACTAAGTTTTTTATCACATTGATTTAAATAGGATAATCTCATTCCATATTGATATAAATATACAAAGAGTAAGAAAGTATATTTCATTCGTTGCAATTCATAACATGAAGTGCATTAAACATTACGTTAGGTTTCCCAAACCAGGGTTTGTTAATGAGCTGCAGGGGCTTCACGAGTTTAATGAAAAGCTAGTAATTATTTAAATCATAAAAATGGAAAATTAAAAATAAATCATTTTAGAATAACAATTAAAAAAAAAATACTAAAAACAAATTAAATTGTTTATTATGATGTTTATTTTTATTTGTGACCATTAACCAACAGAGAAACGTGAGCATGCAAATATGATAATTATTAAAATATTTATTTTAAAATCTCAGGGTACTTCAAGTAAATATATTAGGTGAAATATATATATATTTTTAAAAATCAATAAATTTTGAACAATTTATTGTTATTGTGTGAATAATATGTAATCACATAATCAATAAAAAAGTAACTGTAGTCTGATTACGAGTATTTTAAAATGTAATTTACTTCATTTTTGGAATCTGATTATGTAATCCATATTACATGTAATCAGTTACTACCCAGCTCTGCTGCAACTGTTTGTGTCCCAACATTTTTCAAAATATCTTCTTTTGTGTTCAACAGAAGAAAGGAACTCAAACAGGTTTGGAACAGCTTGAGGGTGAGTAAATGAGAGAATTTTTATTTTTGTGTGCACTGTCCCTTTAAGAAAAAGTTAATAAAAACGAATGACCTTTCACTTTTGGGTGAGCTATGCCGTTAATCGACAGAGAAAGAGAGAATTGCCTACCGCAGTTTGTGTTTTGCTCTGGAAACATTCACTGTTAATATATCTCACAGGCTTGTGGGTATTTGTCACGTTGTTTTGATAGTCACGGAGAACGTATTTTCCACTCAAGTCACAAGAGCTGATGAACAGAGCAGGTGTGCGGGTGGAAAACACGTCTTCTCTGTCTTTGTAATGGACTTTAATGAGAGAATTAACCTCAGGTCAAAGCAGTCAAGCCAATTCCTGAGATTTCCACAGAGAAACTCTTTTCTGGAGTGGCTCTCAGAGGCCTCAGGGACGCTTTCTTAGGTGGATTCTTCAGTTACACTGATCGAGGGCTTGCAATGACCTTTTGAAAGTCTTAATGAGAATTCATCCCATAATGCCATGCAGCGTATTCACATAAACATAAGTCGTAATAAACGTGCATTATGGATGCTTTGCATGCGTCACGGGTCTGAAACAGAAACACACGTGATGTGTTCTTTGATGACAGGTGTCTCCTGTTCTGGGCAGAAATATGAGGTTTAATTAGAGATTCATGCAATCCTGAATCCAGATGTGTTTCTGTCTTATAAACTCTTAAAGGAACGTTCAGGTTCATAACAAGTTAAGCTCTGTTGACAGCTGTGGATTACGATTGAAAATAATTCCCAAAAAATACATTTACAGCAATGGATGTTTATAAGGAAAGACATTCAGAAGAGATTAAATGAAAAAATATGCAGCACATCTTAATTCTTAGTTAAAAATGAGTTATTTAAGGAATAATAATTTAATCTAAACTAAAAGTAATCAAAAATTATTTTACACAATTATTTATTTGTTTAGCGTCATAGACTATTATAGTTTTTGTAAATATTTTGAATTAGATTTTATTTTTATTCAATTTTCTGTTTTCACAAGTTTTAGTAATTTTAGGGTTTTTGTCATTTTTATTATTTTAAATATGTCTATATAGTTTCTCGTTTTAATTTTTATTCATTCATTTGAGTTTATTTAATGTTTTTTTGTTATTTTAAAACTCTGAATATGAGAAATGTTGTTTTGGCAACTACCTGAAAAAAAAATTGGTTTATATATTATTTTATTTCAATTAACAAAAATATTTTATGGTTTTACCTTTTAGTTTTATAGAACTGTTAAAAAAAACTAGATATAATAAAGTTTGAAGCTTTATTAGCAAATAATGTATAAAGTGCCAACTTTTCACCATCAAATCCATTCCCCAAATAAAATCAAAACCAAATAGGCAATATTGCATACTGAAGATATATTTTTTGCAACCTGTTTTAGTGATATAATGTGATGTATTTACATGTGAACTCTTTGAAAAAAATGTTTAAATCTAACCCCAATGATCTAGAAAACTAGAAACATGTATTGAGAAGCTAAATCATTTGTGCTTCACATGTTACAGATGCTAATGCAGCATATATTACGGCTACAGGCGTTCTATAACAAACTCAATTGGCTTTATGAATTGGCAGCATAACCACACACGCAGGAAGTGTATTACATTTAACCTTTGCTGAGATGTGAAGCATGAGATTTAATGAAAGTCTTCACTGCGGCAGCGATCCGTAGAGTAAAATCAATTCAATATGTGTCCAAAGATCCTGCTCTTTGAACTATTCCACACAAGACTGATTGCTTCTGCGTGTGTGTGGCCGCTCCGCTCGTTTTTCACTCTCACGGCTCCGTTCATAAACCTTGCTGTCTACATTACAGTCTACATAGGGAGCGTCCAACTGAAGTGAACACTACCCAGCTAACAGGGAAAGATATCAGAACCTTTCAAGGTTCTCTCAACGTTATGAACACTATGAACACTTCACAAAAACGTTATTCATATTCGTAAACATTTTAGTTTCGTATACATTTTTTTTGTTACTACTTGTTTTGTAACATTAGAACGTTCAAAAGTAACACATTCTCATAATGCTTGCAAAGTCATAAAATGGTTTCTTTAACGTTCGCATAACCAAGGCAAAAAAGTTTTTTAATCATCTAAAAAAATGGACGTTCAGAGAACTTTCAGAAATAACATTTTTATTTTTTTTATATGTATAGTTTAGTTATTGTAGTACTTCAAGTTAAATGAAAGTTAAATTAAATGAAAACGAGAAATGTTGTTTTGTCTATAAAGTAAGTTTTTATTTTAATATATTATTTTCAGTTAACATTTAATTTATTTCAATTATTGACAATGTTCTTTTTTATAGATTTAGTTCACTATAACAATCTCGTATCTGGATGTTTCTTTTTTTTAATTATTAAAAAAAACTACAAAATTGGAGCTTTAAAAGTAAATAATGGTATGAAGTGCCAACTTTCCCCCATAAAATCAATTCCTGTGAATAATATCTACATATTTTCTTCTTGAATATCATGATTCATTCAAACATTTCAGTTAGAGATTCATATAACATTTTTGAATGTTACTTCTTGTTTTAGAACATTCTATTGTAACATTCACATCATGTTTGCAAAATTCTAAAAATAAAATAGAATGTTCCCGTAAAGTTCATTCAACCAAGAAAAAAATGTTTTTAAAACATTTAAAAAATGGACGTTCAGAGAACAATGAGAAATACTGTTATCATAGTTCATTTTTTTGGCCATTTTCATATGTATAGTTTATTCTTTTTACAGGTTTTTATTATTATTATTAGTAGTAGTTTATTTAGTTTAGTTATTGTGGTACTTCAAGTTGAATTAAATGAAAATGAGAAATGTTTAAACTTATTAATATGTAATAAATATATGTCAATTATATACTTAAATATATGTAAAACTTCTTAAGTTCAAGTTTTACATATTATTTTTTTTATTATTTTATTTCAATTAACAAAAAATGTATTTTTATGGTTTTAGTTTTAGTTAACTATAATAACCCATATCTGAATGTTTCTTTTTATATTAAAATTATTTTTTAAAACTAACAATAAATAACAAACAATAAAATAGATATCCTGTTTCATTCGAACATTTTAGCTGGACGTTCACATCTTGTTTCAGAACATTCAGAGAACGTTCAAAAGTAACATTCACAAAATGTTTGCAATATTATAAAATGGAATGTTCAAAGTTCATACAACCAAGAAAGAACGTTTTTAAAACATTTTAAGAACTGAACATTTCAAAGAACATTCAGAAGTAACGTTAGCGAGACTCTTAACTCTTACTGAGGTCTTCTGGTCAGGGTTTGAGGAGGAAGTGCTACAGTAAATGCCTGACACCTTCAAACACCCTGAACTAATTACACAACCACCCGTCCTGCGTTGTGATTGGCTGATGCAGGTGGAGGGCCGAGCGTCACTCACACCCACGCTGACTGTCTGGAGAGAAAGCACAGAGAACATGGTGACACTCATGGATTTATACCACGGTAATAATAACCTCACAGTAAAGCACATCAGTGCCAATTACTCTGACAGCTCAGATACACACACCTACACACAATAATTACCCATAATACCCTCATCCTGCTTTCTAATACCATCTCACAACAAACACACACAACTGCTCATCACTGCATGCTAATGATGACTGTTTGTTAGTTATGAATATTCATAACATTCATATACTCTTTAAGGTATGCATATATTAATATTCAAATGAGATTAATGAAGTAACTGCTATTTGTGATTTTATAGTAATAAAATACTATCTAAATTACACTATATTATACAGTAATAATTAATAATAGTCATTAAAAGTTTAAAATAGAACAAAATAATACACCCAATGGTCTATAAATGCAAACCTTGATGGAAAAAATCTAATTGATGTTTTTAATTTAATTCTTTTTTATTTTTTTTTACATTATAAAGTAAATAAAAAAAAAAAATGAAAGAAATATTATTTTTTTGACGATATATTTAAATTATGCAATGAATTTATATAATAATACTAATATAATTATACAAATATTTATATAAAGTAAAAACAAAAATACTTATATATATATATAAATATATAATATAACATAAAAATATATAAAAAATATATATGATAAAAAACAATAAAGGAACATTGCTGAAAAATATTTATTTGACTATATATTGTTATGCAATGAATAAAACAAATGTTATATAGCATGAAAATATAAATACTTGACTATATATAATGTTAATTAATAAATAATTGATAGAATGTATACAGTATATTAGGGCTTGGTAGTTTATATATAATATTATAATTATGTACGTGTGTATATTTTAATTTTAAGTATTAATAAAAAAAATAAAAAAATTAACAATACATTTGTATTAAATATAATATGTATTTTTATTTTAAATGAATAATCATAATTACGTTTTATATGGATAGATTCCGTGATGATTATCAAATTTCTTCTTAATGGTAATCAGTATGTTTATATAGTTTTATTGAACCTGGAACATTAACAAAATCTCCTCTAATTAGAAACATGATAAAATAGTAGAATACTGAATACCTCACATGTATGTAGATCAACAACAAATCTGCATCCGTGAAACAAATGAGGGCTAAAAACAGCAACAGAAGTCAGAATTAACCACAGCTACAGCGAGACCCACGGCCACCCTCTGTACTGTATTTATGTGCTGAACATACTGTGATCATTCATGCTCGACTCCATTTGAACCTGCTGAGACTCTGAGTGTGTGTGTGTGTGTGTGTGTGTGTGTGTGTTGTGTGTTGGGAACGGGCACACACACTCTCTCACTCCTCTACTTCATTCGACATGTCGCTCATAGCAGCCAGAGTCACTTATCCATGAAAGTCACGGGCGGCTCGCTGCCCGCCGGCCGGATTCACAAACCCGCCTCCTGCTGCCAGACAGACGGAACCCAGAATCCAGGGATCCAGGAAGGATTCTGTAAGTACAGAAAACCATGCAGAATTCAGCCAGGAAATGAACACACAGAATGTGTCTAGTTACAGTAGTTTCCAGTGATTCCAGCTTCAATAAAACATGTTGATTACCATGTATAAACTGATAATGATTACGAAAAACAGGAATATAAAACTGATTAATAATTTAGTATTATATAAAAATATATTTAATGAAAAATATATATATTTTCAATTATTACAAAAAATATTTATATAGAAATTATTAATTTAAAATGATATAAAATATAAAATATATATTAAATGTGCTATTATTATGCTTTGAATTATTACTAAAATATTCACATAAAAATTATTCATTTAAAATAATAAAAAAATATATTTAATGAAATGTATTATTAAATAATTAAAATGATGTTGAATGACTACTAAATATTACTAAAATATTAATATACAAATTAGTATTAAATTAAAATGCTATAAAATTTATATTATATCAATAAAAATGTAGAATTAACATTATTACTAAAATATCCATATTAAAAATAATCATACAAAAAATTATTAATTTAAAATTATATAAAACATATTATATGTAATAAAAATGTATTAAGTAATTATTACAATTATTTTTCATTATTGCTAAAAATATTCCTATACAATTATTCTTGATTTAAAATAATATATGTATTGTTTTTAATACATGAATTAAAGTATTACATTAATATTAACAAATTATTATTTTTTTTATGACACTGTTTATAATTATTATTTTTTTTAAATATTTAAAGGGATAATTTACAGTCAGTCATTTTTGCTAACTGGAACTAGAGGTAGAAGAATTACTGAATTTATGTGCAGGCCAGAGGGCATGATTAATTGTGTATTTTATATGATATATAATTCACTGCACTAAATGAATGCATCACATTCACAGCCCTAGTGAAAATAGCTGATTCGACCCTCTGAGAAAGAAAAAGCTCTGCTAATGCATCCGTAGAGGCTCTGGAAGGGCTCTTTACTCTGCTTTAGCAGTGAAGGAGCGGCTGAGTGTTTGTCAGGGTTACACACAGATAGAGTCATTAGAGGACGAGCTGTATGCAGCATCTCTCAGGAACGTGACGTCAGGTCCAGGTCTCACAAACACAAGATGAAGACGCTGGAAATGAAAGCAAACATCACACTTTCAGCTCAAGAACTCACTGGATGTTTGCATATTTTGTATTTATTGTTATTATTGGCATTATTCTTATGACAATTAAGTACAATATTTTCCATGTAAAATATAGTGAATTAAGCTACAAACTCGATCATAATGCACAATGTTTCCATCTTACATATATTTTTGAGCTGCAGGTCATCATATTAATGGGGTGTTTCACTAGTTAGCAGTAAACCGGTTATCCAGATTGGATCTTTGAAGCGGGTTTGCGAATCTTTTAATTCAGATTGGAAATTTGGAGCGGGTTTGCGAATCTTTTGATTCAGATTGGAACTTTGGAGCGGGTTTGCGAATCTTTTAATTCAGATGGGAACTTTGGAGCGGGTTTGCGAATCTTTTGAGTCAGATTGGATCTTTGGAGCGGGTTTGCAGATCTTTTGATTCAGATTGGATCTTTGAAGCGGGTTTGCGAATCTTTTGATTCAGATTGGATCTTTGGAGCGGGTTTGCGAATCTTTTAATTCAGATTGGAACTTTGGAGCGGGTTTGCAAATCTTTTGATTCAGATTGGATCTTTGGAGCGGGTTTGCGAATCTTTTGATTCAGACTGGAACTTTGGAGCGGGTTTGCGAATGTTTTAATTCAGATGGGAACTTTGGAGCGGGTTTGCAAATCTTTTAATTCAGATTGGAACTTTGGAGCGGGTTTGCGAATCTTTTGATTCAGATTGGATCTTTGGAGCGGGTTTGCAAATCTTTTGATTCAGATTGGATCTTTGGAGCGGGTTTGCGAATCTTTTGATTCAGATTGGAACTTTGGAGCGGGTTTGCGAATCTTTTGATTCAGATTGGATCTTTGGAGCGGGTTTGTGAATCTTTTAATTCAGATGGGAACTTTGGAGCGGGTTTGCAAATCTTTTGATTCAGATTGGATCTTTGGAGCGGCTTTGCGAATCTTTTAATTCAGATTGGATCTTTGGAGCGGGTTTGCGAATCTTTTAATTCAGATGGGAACTTTGGAGCGGGTTTGCAAATCTTTTAATTCAGATTGGAACTTTGGAGCGGGTTTGCGAATCTTTTGATTCAGATTGGATCTTTGGAGCGGGTTTGCGAATCTTTTGATTCAGATTGGAACTTTGGAGCGGGTTTGCGAATCTTTTAATTCAGATGGGAACTTTGGAGCGGGTTTGCAAATCTTTTAATTCAGATTGGAACTTTGGAGCGGGTTTGCGAATCTTTTGATTCAGATTGGATCTTTGGAGCGGGTTTGCGAATCTTTTGATTCAGATTGGATCTTTGGAGCGGGTTTGCAGATCTTTTGATTCAGATTGGATCTTTGGAGCGGGTTTGCGAATCTTTTGATTCAGATTGGAACTTTGGAGCGGGTTTGCGAATGTTTTAATTCAGATGGGAACTTTGGAGCGGGTTTGCAAATCTTTTAATTCAGATTGGAACTTTGGAGCGGGTTTGCGAATCTTTTGATTCAGATTGGATCTTTGGAGCGGGTTTGCAAATCTTTTGATTCAGATTGGATCTTTGGAGCGGGTTTGCGAATCTTTTTATTCAGATTGGAACTTTGGAGCGGGTTTGCGAATCTTTTGATTCAGATTGGATCTTTGGAGCGGGTTTGTGAATCTTTTGATTCAGATTGGAACTTTGGAGCGGGTTTGCGAATGTTTTAATTCAGATGGGAACTTTGGAGCGGGTTTGCAAATCTTTTAATTCAGATTGGAACTTTGGAGCGGGTTTGCGAATCTTTTGATTCAGATTGGATCTTTGGAGCGGGTTTGCGAATCTTTTGATTCAGATTGGAACTTTGGAGCGGGTTTGCAAATCTTTTGATTTAGATTGGATCTTTGGAGCGGGTTTGCAAATCTTTTAATTCAGATTGGAACTTTGGAGCGGGTTTGCGAATCTTTTGATTCAGATTGGATCTTTGGAGCGGGTTTGCAAATCTTTTGATTCAGATTGGATCTTTGGAGCGGGTTTGCGAATCTTTTGATTCAGATTGGATCTTTGGAGCGGGTTTGCAAATCTTTTGATTTAGATTGGATCTTTGGAGCGGGTTTGCGAATCTTTTGATTCAGATTGGATCTTTGGAGCGGGTTTGCGAATCTTTTGATTCAGATTGGATCTTTGGAGCGGGTTTGTGAATCTTTTGATTCAGATTAGATCTTTGGAGCGGGTTTGCAAATCTTTTAATTCAGATTGGAACTTTGGAGCGGGTTTGCGAATCTTTTGATTCAGATTGGATCTTTGGAGCGGGTTTGCAAATCTTTTGATTCAGATTGGATCTTTGGAGCGGGTTTGCGAATCTTTTGATTCAGATTGGAACTTTGGAGCGGGTTTGCGAATCTTTTGATTCAGATTGGATCTTTGGAGCGGGTTTGTGAATCTTTTGATTCAGATTGGAACTTTGGAGCGGGTTTGCGAATGTTTTAATTCAGATGGGAACTTTGGAGCGGGTTTGCAAATCTTTTAATTCAGATTGGAACTTTGGAGCGGGTTTGCGAATCTTTTGATACAGATTGGATCTTTGGAGCGGGTTTGCAAATCTTTTGATTCAGATTGGATCTTTGGAGCGGGTTTGCGAATCTTTTGATTCAGATTGGAACTTTGGAGCGGGTTTGCGAATCTTTTGATTCAGATTGGATCTTTGGAGCGGGTTTGTGAATCTTTTGATTCAGATTGGATCTTTGGAGCGGGTTTGCGAATCTTTTAAGTCAGATTGAATCTTTGGAGCGGGTTTGCGAATCTTTTGATTCAGATTGTAACTTTGGAGCGGGTTTGCGAATCTTTTGATTCAGATTGGATCTTTGGAGGGGGTTCGTGATTCATTTAAGTCAGATTGGAACTTTGGAGCGGGTTTGTGAATCTTTTGATTCAGATTGGATCTTTGGAGCGGGTTTGCGAATCTTTTAAGTCAGATTGGAACTTTGGAGCGGGTTTGCGAATCTTTTGATTCAGATTGGAACTTTGGAGCGGGTTTGCGAATCTTTTAAGTCAGATTGGAACTTTGGAGCGGGTTTGCGAATCTTTTGATTCAGATTGGAACTTTGGAGCGGGTTTGCGAATCTTTTGATTCAGATTGGAACTTTGGAGCGGGTTTGCGAATCTTTTGATTCAGATTGGAACTTTGGAGGGGGTTCGTGAATCATTTGATTTTGATCGGAACTTCGAAAATCTTTGCAAATCTTTTGATTCAGATCGGACCTTTGGAGCAGGTTCGTGAATCATTTCGCGAATTGATAAATTTGTGATAAGTGCTCTGAAGTCCCGATCTGAAATGATGGTTCGCGAATCATTTGATTCAGATTGGGCGTTCGGAGTATCGTGAATCTTTTTTTCGGATTTCCTTCTTTCTTTCTTATTTAACAGCCCTTACAAAAATTAACCATGGATTTACTACAAATAAAACAAAAACAAAAAACATGGTTACTATAGTTAAACCATGGTAACTACAAATTAACCATGGTTTTGCTACACTAACCATAGTTTAACCAGTGGCGGCTCGTCGGGGGAGGCAAGGGAGGCACAGCCTCCCCAAAATTTTGAGGAGAAAATGGGAGGAGGAAGATGATTTAATGTTAATAAAATTCACAATTCATTTCAGTTTATGTCCCAAATGTGTATTTTTTGTTTGTAATTTCACAGCTGTAATATCATAACATGCTACGGAAGTTAAAGTGCCGCTTTTCTATCGCGAAACGCGAAAGTGCCGAATCTGCTGATGTAATTACAACCGCTAAGTGATAGAGAAGGGGGGGGGCGCTGAGCTCTCGTGCCTCCATTGGTAAAAAAAAATAGCCAATCGGCATCAAGCGTTCACTTTCAGCGCTGAGGAGTGTTGGGAAAAGAAACCTTCTGGTATATCAACCAATCATTATAGAGACGTAAATTACGTGATATTAGTTTGAACGTCTCCCACTGAGCTGATAATGTACGAAGTAAGTTACTTATAATGAGTAGCGATATTGAATAGTTGATCAGGTAAGTGAAATTATATTATCTTGATGTATGAGTCCTTTTCTTTACGTTTTCTGACTAAAAGCAACCAAAAAGCCATTTTAAAATGGTTAAGCAAATACGTTAATATTATTAATCGGCAAGGATCCCCAGACCAATCAGTGTGCCTCCTCTATTTTAAAACCCACGAGCCGCCACTGAGTTTAACTATGGTACTTGTAGTAAAACTGTGGTTATACAAATGGTAGGCAATACGCCAAAAAACCATGGTTACTACAATTTTACTATAATATAACCATGGTTCATTTTTGTAAGGGAGTACAAAACATTAAACTATTCAGGCAGTACAGTTATAAAAACAAAACAAAGAAAAAATAAATTATACACAGATTGAAATCTCTTAGAAAATTAACCATGGTTTTACATTTACATTTATGCATTTAGCAGACGCTTTTATCCAAAGCGACTTACATTGCATTCAAGTTACAGTTTTTTTATATTTTATCAGCTCTTGCTTTCCCTGGGAATCGAACCCATGATCTTGGCGTTGCTAGTGCCATGCTCTACCATTTGAGCTACAGGAAAGTTTTATTATGGTAAAGGTGTAGTAACCAACTACGTATTATTTAAGGCAGGGGTCATCAAACTTGATCCTGGAGGGCCGGTGTCCTGCAGAGTTTAGATCCAACTTGCCTCAACACACCTGCATGGAAGTTTCAAGTATACCTAGTAAGACCTTGATTAGCTGCTTCAGGTGTGTTTAATTAGGGTTGGAGCTAAACTCTGCAGGACACGGCCCTCCAGGACCGAACTTGGAGACTGATTTAAGGTACCATATTTAAGGTGGAACGGGGGGGGGGGGGGGGTTGGGGGGGGGGGTCTGCTGTTATGTTGCTTTGGATATAATTATCTGATAAATGAATAAATGTAATTTGAATATTTTATATAATTTTAAATGAATAATAATTTTTAGATTAATATTTATAGTAATAATTTAAAAGAATTGTATTCAACATAATTTCTTCCCAGTTTTCAACATTCATGCATATGATATCATTTACTCACCCTTATGTTGCATGACTTCTTTCTGCTGTTGGACATCAAATGCATCCTATGTGACGTCATCTGATAAGAAATGTTATTTCAGAGATGGAGCATTTTTCTGAAATATTATGAAAAACATTGTTTTTGGTTTTAATAAGGTGCACTGATGCATCATTAAGAGCAGGAAGATGAATGGAAGTAAACACAGGTGTTTGTGTGGATCAGAGGTGAGACAGACAGAAATAGGATGAGAGGAATTAAAGGCCAGCGGGAGCGATGCTGCCACATTTCCTGATGAAAAACAGCCTCCAGAAGCTCGCAGGCTCACAGCGTCTGCAAATAAACACTTACAACAAGCTGATAACAAGAAATGATCTCACTTTAACGTATAACATTCTGTCTGTTATACACATGCTCTGCAGTTTTGCTCTCTGCCACTTTAAATCCTCAAGCTATTTAAACTCTGGTGGATTCTGATTGGCTGTCAGTGTTTCTTTCATTCATTAGCTGGAAAAAATCTTGCAAATCTTAAAGTGATTCCAATCATAACTGCCTGTTATCATTATAGTGTGAACTTCTCTTAGGTGGTTGCAAGGGAGTTGCTATGGGGTTGTTTAGATGTTCTGGTGGTTGCTAGGGTGTTGATATGTGGTTACTCAGGTGGTTGCTACGGGATTGTTTAGGTGTCCAGGTGGTTGCTACGGTGTTGATATGCAGTTACTCAGGGGATTGCTAGTGAGTTGCTATGTGGAAGTTTACGTGTTCAGGTGGTTCCTATGGTGTTGATATGCGGTTGTTTAGGTGTCCAGGTAGTTGCTAGGGAGTTGCTACAGGATTTGTTTAGGTGTCCAGGTGGTTGCTACGGTGTTGATATGTGGTTGCTCAGATATTCAAGTGGTTGCTAAGGAATTACTATATTGAAGTTTAGGTGTCCGGGTGGTTGCAAGGGAGTTGTTATGTGGTTGTTTAAGTGTTCAGGTGGTTGCTATGGTGTTGATATGCGGTTGTTTAGGTATTCAGGCAGGTGCTAGGGTGTTGCTATGTGGTTACATAGGTGGTTGCTAGAGAGTTGCTATGTGGTTGTTCAAGTATTTAGGTGGTTGTCAGGGTGTTGCTATGCAGAATCTAAGTTGTTTTGGGTGATTGCTATGCAGTTGCTAAGGTGATGTGACTGGTTTTAGGACATGGAAAAGTGGTTGTTTAGTTGTTCTGCTGGTTGCTAGGGAGTTGCTATGTGGTGTAACACAAAGCTAAGATGATGTGATTGGTTGCTAGAGTGTTCCAAGTGGTTGCTAGGGTGTTGCTATGGATTTTAAGCATTGCAGGTGGTCAACGCTGGTTTGACAGGGATATTGCAGCTCTCCCATTCCCTGATGGAGAAAACATGCTTACAAAAACAGAAGCAGAGAAAAGAGTCTGTTCAGAAAGTAAGAAAAAAAGAGAGGACTATACATCAGCACACTGGAGCAGACAGAAATATACACACATCACGTACACACTTCACATCACAACACCAAACAACAGCCTGAGGGGAACAGTATATGCGGTCAGCGATTCCAGAGTTTGGTCGCACAGAGAAAAAGAAAGTCAAAATATTGTCAGTGCCCTGTCGTGACCTCATGAATAAACTATTTCCTCTTTGTAGAATTCCATTTTGTGCTTGGTACAGGCTTTTCTGTTGTCTGAGACACCTGTTTCAAAAACAGTGCATTCAGCGGTTTGTGAGGCATAATTTCACCTCTCTGCCCAGGCTGAAGCGTGTGACCTGATGGTGTGTGTTGAATAGCAGTGATGAGCAGAGGTGGAGCTGTTGTCTACTACTCAGCTACTCAATATCTGATCAATTCTGCTCCTCGCAATCACTGGAACTGACGCGGAATACGAATGAGCCGCCCGTGAATCCGAACCAATGCTCTAAAGCGCTAATGGTTCAGCCATCGCCTTCACTACACTGACAGAACCACAGAAACAAACGTCATATAAACTGACCTGTGTTCAGCACAACTGCAAATATGATGCATGTGCATTTTAGACACAGTATTGCCTGTTGCTTTGTCTATTTTTGCTCAGCAAATGAAAAGAGTTACAAATGAAGCAATAGCAGAATGAACTTTCTGAATGAATCAGATGAAAGATGACACTCATAAAACAGTTTTGTTCCTTAATGAATCAGTGCTTATAGATAGATAGATAGATAGATAGATCAGATAGATAGATAGACAGATGATAGATAGATAAATAGATAGATAGATAGATAGATAGATAGATAGATAGACATATAGATAGATAGATAGATAGACAGACAGACAGACGATAGATAGATAGACAGACAGACAGATAGATAGACAGACAGATGATAGATAGAAAGATAGAGATAGATAGACAGATAGATAGACAGACAGACAGACAGACAGACAGACAGACAGATAGATAGATAGATAGAAGATGATAGATAGATAGATAGATAGATAGATAGATAGACATATGATAGATAGATAGATAGACAGACAGACAGACAGATAGATAGATAGATGGACAGAGAGATGATAGATAGATAGATAGATAAATAGACAGACAGACTAGATTAAAAGATAGATAGATAGATAGATAGATAGATAGATAGATAGATAGATAGATAGATAGATAGATAGATCAGACAGATAGATAGATAGATAGATAGATAGATAGATAGATGAAGAGATGATAGATAGATAGATAGATAGATAGATAGATAGATAGATAGATAGATAGATAGATAGATAGATAGATAGATAGATAGATAGATAGAATGAAGCATCATGTCATTCAGAACAAATGAGCGAGAGGTCTCAGAAGCTCAGGTTTTCCAGCACTTACACAGTGTGTGAAACGCAGGGAAACTGCCTGGACGTGTTTGTGGAAACTGAGGATCTGGGATCTCTGGAGCTGAATGATGTCTTTGTTTAAGTGCGAGTAAATAAAACCAGACACCTCGAGCAGCAAAAGCCTCTATCTGTGACGAGCTGATGACTGTGATTGGAGAATCAGACTCAGGTTAACGTGCAGATGGAAACCTGCTGCTAGACGTGATCTCAGGACGCTTAATCAAAACCCAAACACATTAGCATAACCATTTAACCGCTGTTAAGGATCCAGAGGTCGAGTGATCTGGAATCAGCTGGAGCGAGACGCTCAGAATAACGAGTGAAATGTCAAACTGGCCTGGGATCTGAGCGCTGAGGGCAACTACAAACACACGCTCACATCTTCCCAAGAGCCCACAGCTGGCACTGAGTGAACAGATGCTGGTGTAATTATAGCGTGTAATGACACACACACACACACGGTTGCATTTCGGATGCTTAGCAGATGCTGTAACGCTGAGCGGAGTGTGTAGGCCGGGACTGTTTAATGCTGGAATAAACATCATCAGGGTGAAAGAGAGGAAACGAGAGGAGAAGTGGGCCAGAGAATGAGGTAGATGAGAGAAAGATAAACTCAAATGCACACACACACACACACACACACACACACATTCGGGTGAGCTGAAAACCACAACTTTAAAGAGACAGTTCACCCAAAAATGAAAACTGTCCCCCTTTACTCACCCAAGTTGTTTCAAACCTGTATGGGTTTCTTTCTTCTGTTGAACACAAAAGAAGATATTTTGAAGGATGTTGGTAAACAAACAGTTGTAGGTAGTCTTTGACTTCCATAGTGTTGGAAAACTTCCATGGCTACCATCAAATGTTTGGTTCTTCAAAATATCTTCTTCCGTGTTCAACAGAAGAATGGAACTCATACAGGTTTGGAACAAGTGGAGGGTGAGGAAATGATGACAGAATTTTCTTTTTTTTGGCAAACTCTCTCTTTAAACCGGTCTCTTCTAGCCACTATGCTGAAATCCACTTATCTGGATGAATGGATTCAGGGTTTTTAGTGACTTATCAGGCTTGGAGACCAGGCAGAAACATGTGAGACTAGTTAAATCAGGTTAAAAGACAAGCATTTCACACCCAATGCACAACAAATCACTCAAAGCTCTATTCACATTGTAAAATCAATATTCATCAGACTAAAAGAAAATAATACTCACTCCTGTACAACACATTATACAACCGTTAAGGCATGCTACCTTTTAAAAAGTGTTAACAAATTTTGTACATTTTAATAGAAATCTAATTTTTTTTATGTATTTCAATTGTATTCCAAATGAATGGACATTTATATGTAGTTATACCATAGGCAAACTAATAAACTTAACATGATGCATATTTATCAGACAAACTGAATATTAAGGCACCTATTTGATTTTATGTAAATAATCATACTTTCAAAATGCATTCATGTTGCTTAGAATCTGCATTAATCTGTTCATTGTGGAAAAAAATACATTTATTCAGGTAAAAAGTATGAAAAGTATGGTTAAAATATGGCTTGCTGTGGAACACTAAAATGTATATGATTTATGTGTTTAAAACAAATTTAAGGCTAAATATTTTTGGAGTGTATTGTGTGAATGGGTGCCGTCTGATAAAAAAACAAAACATCACAATAATCCACAAGTAATCCTCACGACATCAATCCATCAATTAACGTCTTGAGAAGCCAAAAGCTATGTGTTTTGCCTTGTAAACGGTGCTTGATCTGTGCATATTTCTCTCCTAATTCAGATGAAACAATTTTTCACTGGAGTAAGCAATACTGTGGATAGAAAACTCATATATTAGCTGGAAGCAAGGGTTTAAAGTTAAAAGCATCATAATAACACATTTATTTCTTACAAACATGCAGGTTTTCACTTCTCAGGATGTTCACTGATGGACTGGAGTAGTGTGGATTATTGTGATGTTTTTATCAGCTGTTTGGACTCTCATTCTGACGGCACCCATTCACATCCATTGGTGAGCAAGTGATGCAATGCTACATTTCTCCAGATCTGATGAAGAAACAAACTCATCTCGAATGGCCTGAGATGAGTGAGGGCCTTTTCAGCAAATTTTTGAGTGAACTACTTCTTCAATAATTTCTTGATCTTTAAGAAAAAATCTCACTGTTCTTCGTGAAAAACAACCTTTTTGTCTGTAGGTGGATGAATGTTTGTGTCTGGTGTGAATCATTCACAGGAATGCCTGATGCTTGCTCAGAACGAACACTCATGCGGGTCTGATCAGGCCTTTAGGCTGGTTTCATCTGGTTTTTGAAATGTCAACACAGTATCTGTTTTATGAAGGATGCACAAATGAAATGATGCTAAAAGTGTAGAGAAGATCCCAGAAATAATCCTGTCATCTTAATCTCCTGCCAGCGCAAATATAAAAACAGCTGGTATAATTCAGACATAGTGAATTAACATTGACCAGAACTGATCCCTGTCTGATAGAAATAAAACATGTAACACAGTAACATACACAGCAGATAGTGCTGATCCAGAGGCGCTGGACGGGAATCGATGGCTGAGCTGGACACAGACACAACACGCATGAATACTGCATTCGATTTCCTCAACGCTCGAGCGCATTCACGATCCTGCAGACAGTGTGACGTCATGCTGCTTAAAATCAGTTTAGTATGAAAACAGGAGCCATGACATGTTACAATATACAGTCATGATGCAAGCTGAAAATAAAATAAAATGAAATAAAATAAAATATAGGAAAAGTGGTTTGGAAAATGAATTAATAGATGAAAAAAAATCATTAAAAAATAATCCACAACCCTACATAAGGAAAGCAGGTTAAAAAAACAACAACAATTTTAACACAATGCTCAGGAAAACTGCATTTATTGCTACTGATTTCTGAGAAATGAATTTTGAGAGGACCTCAGATAAAAACAGTGTTATTATTAAGTAAAACCATTAAAACATAATTTTTGTTCATTAACAAAAAGTTCAAATAACATAAAATATAAATGTTAGATGAAAAACTAACTGAAATGAAAATTAGAAATGAAAATGAAAACTAACTTAAATAAGCTAGCTTAAACTTAATATAATAAGTTTAAATTGAAGTATTACATTTACTAGAACTAAAATTGCACTAAAAATGCATTAAAGCTTTATGGAAATATATATAAAAAAAACTAATAAAAATGACAAAAGCATATAAATAAATTACTTCCAAAACAAAAAGAAAAAAAGATTGCAAATATAAAAATAAAAGCTGATTAAAAAAATCAATAAATATTTCAACAGTATATTAATAAAAAATTAAAATTACAAATATAAAAATAAAACATTAGAAATAGCAATAGATACTACAAAAGTATATAAATAAAATTAAAATAACACAGGAAACTGATCAGTCAGGATGACTATTCATTTCTTTATAAGTAAAATAAAAACTACAAAGTGCACCTTTAAAATCAACATGAAATCAAATAAAAACAAAAACATATAATCTTTCATCAAAATAATGTAATATTTTGCTCCGCCATCCACTTATGTAACATCCAATCGATTTCTCATGAACACAGTTCAAAATAAAAGGCCCGTCTTACATTTTTTCACATTGAATATCCCATTTCACACAAAACACAGCAGATTATGGAAATAAAATGTGTTTTGAATGCAGTTTGCAGTAGATTTTAAGGTTAAAACAGCATATGTTTAGCAGAAACACATACGATCCATCAGTAACGTAATGGTGTGTGTTCATATGTTCAGACCTGAGCTCTTGAAGACTGTTTTCAGCTGAATTCCCTCCTCACACTTCACAGATAACCTTGGACACAGAACATGAATATGGAGAGAAAGTCTCATGAATAAATAATCACGAGCACACAGAACAGCTGGAGCACAAGAAGAGGTGGAGGAGAGAGAAGAGAAGCACAGAAGAGTGAGAAGTGAAGGGTTTTGTGTAGATGGGTTTTCTCAGGTTAACCTCAGTGAACTGTATCTGCTTCAAAAGGTGGTTTACGATCATGAGAACGAGTAGGATTCGCAGTTGCTATGAAAGCAGTCTGTCCAAACTCATGTATCATGAGTTCATAAAGAGTTTAACAGGATAAACTTACAGAAAGGGTCAATTCTAATAAAAACGGTCAACATTGAACATCATTTGTAACTGATTTTACTTCCGTCGAAACGGGATATTCAACAAGAATATATGTAGAATGGGACTTGATTTAATTTGGGAGAACTTTCAAGAAAAGCTATTAGTGTATATTTAAATGGATGATTACGCAAGCATTTTTAATCCTGAATAATATATTTGAAATACATAATAAAATAAAATAAATAGGATGTATAATAAAATACAATAAAATATATAAAATATATATATATAATAAAATAAACCCCCGCAACCCTACCAAGGGCAAGCAGTTTGGAAAATGGATGGATGTATAAAAACAAAAGATAAAATAAAATATCAAATAAAATTATTCAAATAATAGTGTTCTGATGGATTATTCACAATAAGACTATAGTAATAAGAAATAGTAAAGTAAAATGAAAAATAAAAAATGGATGCATTAATAAAAAATTAAATATGGATAGATAATAAAATAAAATAAATGGATGAACTAAAATAAAAAAAATAAAAAATAGATGGAAAAAAAATTATTGAAATACAAAATGGATAATAAAAATAAAATAAAGTAAAATAAAAACCGGCAACCCTAGGGCAAGCACTTTAGAAAATGGATTTATGCATTAAAGAAAAAAAAAGATGAATAAAATAGTGTTCTGATCAATCATTCAAAATAAGACTAAAAATATGTAGGCTATTAGCAAAGTAAATGCTTCACTATTTACTTTGCTAATACATAGTGTTATTTTGACTATTGACTAAATTGTCTATGACTATTCTAAGTCAGTGTTTCATGCCGACTGTAAGACTGACCCTACAGAAGTTCACTTTCTGCTTCTGTTAAAGTCTGTTCACTGTTGCATCATGTTAGCGTCAGCTAAACCTACTGAACTGTAACAGCCTTCTCGTTTTTCTCATGTGTCTGTAGATCCAAGCCAGAGCTAGCAAGCAGAGTATCATGTTCACGCTACAGCCTTGTTCATTTTCCCAGAGGCTGTTACCCAGGTGACCTTGACTATCAGCCACTCCTGCAATCCCAGCACGGGTTAACACAGGCTCAGGGACAGATGGAAGAACTCATTCATTGTGCACTGAAGACAGTGATAACACACATGATCCTGAAACTGCCAGTGACTCACAACGTCTGGACAACTATCACAAACCAAAGGTTGAACCTGTCACATTCAATATACAGTCATAATGCAAGCTGATAATAACAAAACAAAATAAATTCAATTCAATTCAATTCAATTAAATTAAAATAAAATAAAATAAAATAAAATAAAATAAAATAAAATAAAATAAAATAAAATAAAATAAAATAAAATAAAATAAAATAAAATAAAATAATAATAATAATGGATGGGTAAAAAAATCATTTAATTTTTTTTTTTTTTTTTATTAAATAAAACCCATGACCCTATAGGGCAAGTGGAAAATTGTTGGAGGAATGGATGAAAAAATAAAATAAATAAAAAATAACCTGCAATCCTACATAGGGAAAGTAGTTTGGAAAATAGATGGATTAAAAATAAATTTAAATAAAACCTATGACCCTATAGGGCAAGAGGAAAATGGATGAATTGAATAAAATAAAATAAAATACAAATAAAATAAAATAAAATAAAATAAAATAAAATAAAATAAAAAAAATAAACCCATGTAGTAAAGGGCAAGCAGTTTGGAAAATTGATAAGATAAGATATTGAAATAAAACCCATGTTTCTATAGGGCAAGTGGAAAATGGTTGAATAAATGGATGAAAAAATCAAATAAAAATCACAAACCAAAGGTTGAACCTGTAACATTCAATAAAGTCACGATGCTAGCTGAAAATAAAATAAAATATTTAAAAATATATAATAAAATAAATAAATAAAATAAAGTAACATGGATGGTTAAAAATAATTTAAAAAATATATAAAATAGAATACAAAATATATTAAATTAAATAAAACCCATGACCCTATAGGGGAAGTGGAAAATGGTTGAATAAATGGATGATAAAAAAAATAAAAAATATATATATATATATAACATGTAAAACACATGAAATGTTAATGTAGGTGCTTCACTCCCACATGTAAATGTGATGGTCAGTTCTAAAGCGTGGCAGTGTGTTTTGGAGTCTCTCTTTCATCATGCGTCCAGCTCTGGTCAGTAATGGAGTCATGTGCTCACCGACACGACTACTGAACCACAGAGACTCTCTCTCATGAATAAATAAGCAGTCCAGCGGACACAAACCCAGGCCACGACGATGACGGAGGCATGAATCATCCTGCAGGACTCGTGTCTGACTGAACAAAAGACTGAACAGAGACTCATCTGATCATGAACATCAGAGCGTGATTTCCAGGAGACTGAGACTGAGCTTTCATCGGCTTTTATCTTCTGAGGCCTCATATGCTTTAAAAGAGCATGGGCTTTCTATTGTTTTAATAATATAATGACTAAAGACTGATCATAATGTACCAAAGACCTTTGAATGCAAGTCACTAGGTGGCAATTTTGGTAATCTCACCATGCAGCTTCTGTCTGTCCACCTAAAAGAGCAAAATCTTCAAATCAGCTGTTCAAGGTTATATATATATATACAGTTATATATATATATATATATATATATATATATATATAAAATATAAGTGCTGTCAAATGATTAATCGTGATTAATCGCATCCAAAATAAAAGTTTTTGTTTACATTCTATATGTATGTGTACTGTGTTTGTTTATTATGTATATACACATACAAACACATGCATGTATATATTTAGAAAATATTTACATGTATACACATTTATATATTTATATTATTACATTTTATATTATATCTAAATATATTTAATATATAAACATAGCATTTTTTTCTTATATATATACATGCATGTGTTTGTATGTGTATATACATAATAAATATGCACAGTACACACTCAAATATTATGTAAACAAAAACTTTTAATTTTGGATGCGATTAATCGTTTGACAGCACTACATATATATATATATACTAGGGCTGCCACTAACGACTATTTTTATTTCGGTTAATCTATCGACTAATTTATCGATTAATCGATTAATCTAAACGATTAATTTCCCACAAAAAAAAAACAATTTTATTTAAGAATATTTTATTAAACCAAATTAAATCCAAATTTCTATGAAACCCTTTTTTAAAGCAAAAGTAAAGTGCAACAGAGTGCAAGAAGCAAGTGTCCATCTCTCAGTCCAGATCACTGAAATCAGTTCAGTATTATAGTGTAAGAAAGACAACATATCCATGTGTTCTAGTCTAATAATAAAATTATAATCAGTATTTTAAATAAAGGAATATTTACCAGAAATATTATTTACCAGAATTTATTTAGGAGAAAAATGCAAATGTGCAGTATTTCTGAAAAAAAAAAAAACTTTTTTTTAACATAAAATCAATTAATAGGAGATGATTTTGATTATTAAAATTTAATGGAACCATTAAAATGGAATCCAGAAAATAATGGAAAACAGAATTTGGTAAAGATAAAACTATAAAACTCAATTATTTAGACAGGCTTTTTGATTAATAAAATTTTATTTAACCATTAAAACAGAGTATAGAAAAATGAAAATGAAAAAAAAAAAGAATTTGGAAATAAAACGGATTTCATAGGGCCCTATAATTATAATATATATATATATTTTTTTTTTTGTGGTAATACAAATAGATGTAAGTGAACAATAGCTTTTAAAATGACTTAAAATACACATATAATAGCAATGATGCAATAATAATTAGTTCAAATAAAGTATCAAAAGCAAGAAATCATATGGTTTTATTGAACAAAACTGTTAAAATACATAATGTATTATAAACAATAGAGCTAATGTAGATTACGCATAACAACAAAGGCCTGCAGGTGGCCTGATGATTATTTTTAAACATTACTGCGCGATCTAATCCTTGTTTAATATTGACCAAGCACCATTTAATTCAAATGTCCACTTAATCTTTAATATTTCTTTAGGACAGAAATGCTATAGCCACTGTAATTAAATGAATATGTGGACATCAAAACGTGTAAACTCAGAGTGAGGGTTTGAGCTTTTATTTTGAAATCGTGATGTATTCTCCTGTGTTTGCACAGGTTTATAAATGATATACCTTACAAATCTGATGAAGTGGCACACGTTGCTTCCCAGATGGACGTTATAATAAACCCAAACTCACAAGAACATGCAGAGATGGAGTTTGAGACGATCCACACATGTAAATGATAAGTTTCTGTGGAACTACTGTGAACGGAGCCGCTGTGAGACGCACGTGCTTAACCTACACGCATGTACATAATTAAAGTGCATACTGTATTAGAACCGCATCGCATATAATTATTTAGTTAAATCATAGCTTTGGGAATTCACAATTATGCTTAATTATGATTTTAAATGGGTTTAATATCATGCAGCCTTGGAAAATAGTCTAATAATGTGTTTTATGGATTCTCGTCGGTGAAACGCGGCACTTCCGGTATTTTGCCGGTTAGTCGACGCGAGCAAAATGAAGTCGATGATTTTTCAAAATCGACTAGTCGACTAAAATCGACGAATCGCGACAGCTCTATTATATACAGTATATAAATATATATAGACACACACACACACACACACATTCTGATTAACATACTAGCATGCAACTTATTAATGAAAAGATTATTGGTTATTGGTGATATATAATAACTTATATAAATAAAATATAATGTATTATTTATTTTTTATCACACACACACATATATATATATACAAACCTGATTCCAAAAAAGTTGGGACACTGTACAAATTGTGAATAAAAACAGAATGCAATGATGTGGAAGTTTCAAATTTCAATATTTTATTCAGAATACAACATAGATGACATATCAAATGTTTAAACTAAGAAAATGTATAATTTTAAGGGAAAAATAAGTTGATTTTAAATTTCATGGCATCAACACATCTCAAAAAAGTTGGGACAAGGCCATGTTTACCACTGTGTGGCATCCCCTCTTCTTTTTATAACAGTCTGCAAACGTCTGGGGACTGAGGAGACAAGTTGCTCAAGTTTAGGAATAGGAATGTTGTCCCATTCTTGTCTAATACAGGCTTCTAGTTGCTCAACTGTCTTAGGTCTTCTTTGTCGCATCTTCCTCATTATGATGCGCCAAATGTTTTCTATGGGTGAAAGATCTGGACTGCAGGCTGGCCATTTCAGTACCTGGATCCTTCTTCTACGCAGCCATGATGTTGTAATTGATGCAGTATGTGGTCTGGCATTGTCATGTTGGAAAATGCAAGGTCTTCCCTGAAAGAGACGACGTCTGGATGGGAGCATATGTTGTTCTAGAACTTGGATATACCTTTCAGCATTGATGGTGCATTTCCAGATGTGTAAGCTGCCCATGCCACACGCACTCATGCAACCCCATACCATCAGAGATGCAGGCTTCTGAACTGAGCGCTGATAACAACTCGGGTTGTCCTTGTCCTCTTTAGTCCGGATGACATGGCGTCCCAGTTTTCCAAAAAGAACTTCAAATTTTGATTCGTTTGACCACAGAACAGTTTTCCACTTTGCCACAGTCCATTTTAAATGAGCCTTGGCCCAGAGAAAATGCCTGCGCTTCTGGATGATGTTTAGATATGGCTTCTTTTTTGACCTATAGAGTTTTAGCCGGCAACGGCGAATGGCACGGTGGATTGTGTTCACCGACAATGTTTTCTGGAAGTATTCCTGAGCCCATGTTGTGATTTCCATTACAGTAGCATTCCTGTATGTGATGCAGTGCCGTCTAAGGGCCCGAAGATCACGGGCATCCAGTATGGTTTTCCGGCCTTGACCCTTACGCACAGAGATTGTTCCAGATTCTCTGAATCTTTGGATGATATTATGCACTGTAGATGATGATAACTTCAAACTCTTTGCAATTTTTCTCTGAGAAACTCCTTTCTGATATTGCTCCACTATTTTTCACCGCAGCATTGGGGGAATTGGTGATCCTCTACCCATCTTGACTTCTGAGAGACACTGCCACTCTGAGAGGCTCTTTTTATACCCAATCATGTTGCCAATTGACCTAATAAGTTGCAAATTAGTCCTCCAGCTGTTCCTTATATGTACATTTAACTTTTCCGGCCTCTTATTGCTACCTGTCCCATCTTTTTTGGAATGTGTAGCTCTCATGAAATCCAAAATGAGCCAATATTTGCTATGACATTTCAAAATGTCTCACTTTCAACATTTGATGTTATCTATATTCTATTGTGAATAAAATATAAGTTTATGAGATTTGTAAATTATTGCATTCCTTTTTTATTCACAATTTGTACAGTGTCCCAACTTTTTTGGAATCGGGTTTGTATATATATATATATATATATATATATATATATACACTAAATTTAACTTTGTGCATTTTTATTTATCTGAATACATCTATATTTATGAATAATAATACATTATTTATAAGTTATTATATTATTTATACAGACTGTATCTTTCAGGTCTACAAATGCCAATTTTTATCAAATCCTCTGTAAAAAATGTTAACATTTTGCAGTTTAATCAAATGTTTTAAGGCAGAGATAAAAATTCAAGTTAAAACATTAAAAATTGAGGTTGATATTCCATGCATACAGACAATTTGCATGATTTGCACACTATAAATACTGCATACTTCAAAAATAACATGGGTAGAATCAATGCTAGCACACTATTCCACAATAAACCCTCGGATGAATGGCATAAACACCTAAAACACACCTCCCTCTGAGATGTTCACACCACCGACTCGCTGTTTTTACTGACAAGATAAAGACGACCGCTGAGCCAATCAGTCAAAATTACATTTATTCATGCGCGCTCCTCCACGGGACGACGTCACACCTGGGAACTCAACGCACAGGCTTAACTGAAAACATGACGATTATCATCTGTAAAAGAGAGGGTTGATTCAATTATCATTGAGCTTTGAACATCATTACCTGATCGCTGTAAAACGACTCATTAAAAACTGCTCGGATGAGGATGATGAAGACATCTGTGTCTGTGAAAGACTATAGATGTTAAACTATTCAATCTCTGAACAGAGAGAGATACTGTGGAGGCCAGTTTCTGCCACAGGTTAAGAAAATAAACCTTTTAACTTTTAAACCCAGTTCTCAGAAAACAAAGGCAGATATAAACTGGGTTTTTTTTCAGGCGATTCTGACTTTTTGTCTTACAATTCCAAGTTTACATCTTGCAGTTCTGTTTTTTACCACGGAATAAAACAACAAACAAACAATCTCACAATTCTAAATTAATATCTCACAATTCTCTCTTTTTTCCTCAGAATAGTTTATGCCTCACAATTCTGTTTTTCAACATGGAATTAAAAATAAACAAGGTAATTGCGACTTTTTATCTCACTATTCTGACTTTTCTTATCTGAAGTGCACGTTTTTATCTTAATATCTCACTTTTCTTTTTTCTCAGTATTCTGAGTTTAAATCTGTTTTGTTTTTTGTCACAGAATTAAAAATAAAAAAGGTAATTGCGACTTTTTATCTCACAATTCTGAGTTAATATCTCACAATTCTGAGAAAAAAGACCTAATTGTGAGATAAAATCTCAGAACTGCAAGAAAAAAGTCAGAATTGTGAGATATAAAGTCACAATTACCTTTGATTTTTTCCATCCCGTGGCTTCCATAAGATATCCCAGAAACACTTTAAACAGACATAATATAGTATTCTACAAACAGAATATTCTGTTGTACTCCATTTTGTTCTATTCAGTACACGCAGTGCATGCGTGTTCTACTGATGCAGATCTCTGTGTGCTGTGATTTTGTTTTAGTAATGCTTTATATTTGCTGCAGGAATCCTGGCAGGACTGCGTGGAGCTCGAGGGATCGAGGGAAATGGAAATTTGGCATAATAAGTGTTTTTTCCACAACACGCCTCATAAGGCTCATTAAAGTCGGCCATGTTTCCCCAGAACAGTAAAAACACTTCCAGCACTCGAGCCAACACCAGCACATCAACACACACGCTACATGTTTAATGCACAATTCGGAGTATAAAACTAATATTACTGCACATTTAACTGTAAATCTACTTGTATGCATCTGGTATATACCTTCAATATATTAGCACTCGCATGACTACACATTTACATATGAACTAGTCACCCAGAAAAGTAGCTGACTAGTCAGCAGGTCAATGTTAGATAAAGTATCGATACAAATTAAAGTTTAAAATGTTAAAAGGTTAATTGAGGTTGATATTGCATACAGGCAGTTTGCAGATCTTGAATACTGTAGATACTGCATATCTACAATTGCAATTGCGAGTTCACCTCTTACAATTCAGACTTTTTTCTTGCAATTTGGAGTTTACATCTTGCAATCTTTACTTTTTTCTTGCAATTTGTAGTTTACATCTTGAATTACAGACTTTTTTCTTGCACATTTGAGTTTACATCTTGCAATTGTTAACTAATATTCTTGCAAATTGAAGTTTACATCTTGCAATGGTTTACTTTATTATACTTGCAATTTGACAGTTTACATCTTGCATTTTTACTTTTTCTTGCAATTGAGTTACATACTTGCAATTTTACTATTGTTCTTCAATTTGGAGTTTACATCTTGCAATTTTTAGACTTTTTTCTTGCAATTTGGAGTTTACATCTTGCAATCTTTACTTTTTTCTTGCAATTTGTAGTTTACATCTTGCAATTTTTACTTTTTTTCTTGCAATTTGGAGTTTACATCTTGCAATTTTTACTTTTTTCTTGCAATTTGGAGTTTACATCTTGCAATTTTTACTTTTTTCTTGCAATTTGGAGTTTACATCTTGCAATTTTTACTTTTTTCTTGCAATTTGAAGTTTACATCTTGCAATTTTTACTTTTTTCTTGCAATTTGGAGTTTACATCTTGCAATTTTTACTTTTTTCTTGCAATTTGGAGTTTACATCTTGCAATTTTTACTTTTGTTCTTGCAATTTTTACTTTTTTTCTTGCAATTTGGAGTTTACATCTTGCAATTTTACTTTTTTCTTGCAATTTGGAGTTTACATCTTGCAATTTTTACCTTTTCTTTTACATCTTGCAATTTTTACTTTTTTTCTTGCAATTTGGAGTTTACATCTTGCAATTCTTACTTTTTTCTTGCAATTTGGAGTTTACATCTTGCAATTTTTACTTTTTTTCTCAGAATTCTGAAGTCAGGAGTCTAAAAATCTGTGGAAAAAAACCCAGAATTGCGAGATGGAAACTCTGAATTCAGAGAAAAGTAAAAATTGCAAGATGTAAACTTAGAATGAAAAACGTCAGAATTGCGAGATATAAAATCTGAATTCAGAGACAAAAGAAAAAATTGCAAGATGTAAACTTCAAATTGCAAAAAAAGTTAGAATCCAGAGAAAAAAATAGTGAGAAAAAGTAAAAAATGTGAGATGTAAACTGAATTCAGAGGAAAAAAATTTAAATGGCAAGATATAAACTTTGAATTGCAAGAAAAAAGTTGGAGTTGTGAGATATAAACTCAGAATTTTGATAAATAAGTCTGAAGTGTGAGAAATTAAAAACTCAAAATTGCAAGATGTAAACTTGGAATTGTGAGAAAAAGTCAAAATTGCAATAAATAACCTCAGAACGCAGAAAAAAGGTCAACATTGTGAGAGATAAACTTACCTTTCAAGAACTGAGCAATGGCAGTACAAGACAGACAAGGAACTAAGGGCCAGATTTACTAATTTACAAATTAGCATGAAAGTGCAATCTCATAAAAGTGCTGATTAGAATGAAAAGTTCTGCAGAGGATCTACTTACAATGAGCAAATTAAAGAACACAGACACAGACAGATCATTTCCATAATGACCAACACAATCTAGCAAGAGCAGTGCAAATTAGTGTAATCTACTAACAACACAGGCGCAGAATGGGTTGAGACGTGCTTTTTTGGGTGTTAAATAATGATGCAAATACCATTAAACTGATTACGGCAAACCTTGGAGAATCATGTTGATGAGGGTTTGCGCTGACATTAAGATGTGAAGAGTTTGACCTGCAGGAAAGGCTGCATGAAGTGTAAATGTCTTGATTAACAGGGGCCACAGACTCAACTCGCAACTCACTCGGCCCCGTCTCACAAAAAATCTCCAAACACCAATGATTAAAAAAAGGGTAAAAAAGACAAAAAATTGGGGCCTCCGTCAGCTTAGAGAACAGGCATGAATGGCAAACATGTACAAGTGCAAATTGAACTCCTGGAGAGAAACAGAAAGACAGGAGGAATGCATTCATTCGTTCCTCCAGGGGCCCAAACTCAGGGGTCATTGAGGATAAAACCCTAATAACATCAGTTACACTCCTTTCTGTGAGTTTACATGAAGCAGAGCTGGAGAAAAATGAGATTTACACATGAATGAGAAACACTTTCTCCTCAACATACAGCAGATCATGATATCTTACATCCCAACAAATACTGAATCACACACACGTGTGTGTGTGTGTGTGTGTGTTATTAGCTTAATTATTACAATATTTTTATTATCTTTATTATTACAGCATATTTTCACTCTTATTTTTAAATAATTAAAATTAAAATAAATAATAAAAATTGTTAAAAATATATTTTACAGATTTATTCTTTTCATTGTTGCATAAATTGTATTTATACATTAAGCCAATATTATTTATATATATATATATATATATATATATATATATATATAATATTTTAAATTTTAATTTTAATTAATTAATGAAAAAAAAAAAAATGCAATAATAATTGTAATTGTAATATATATTACAATTATTATTGCATTTTTTTTAAAAACAATTTGAATTTAACAAAAATTTCATACTAATTTTTAATTATTTAGTAATTTTTAATATTTATTTTAAATATTAATTATATTTTTAATTTTGTATTTATACATTATAATACATATAATGGCTTTACTTTACATTCATTTAAATAAAAACATAATTGCTTTTTAGAGTAATTAAAAGCTAATTCCTGTCAATTAAATTAATACTATTAATTATCAATGGAAATGGAAATTACACAAAACTGAAAGTAAAACATGCATTACTTTAAGAAGCATTACAGTAATGACAATGAGATTTTCTGGCATTACTGTAATGAAAATTTGGTGGGCAAAATGTTCAATAATAATAATAATGCAAATATAGAAATCTACAACATGTAATTTCTTATTTTTTTCTTCTAAGATTCTTGAGATTCACTCAAAAACGGTGACCGAACACCCTTTTCCTCAAAGCTAAGTGCTCCACATCAAGTTTTGAATGATGAGTTTTAATTATACAACAGATTAAATGTGTGCACAAAAGCCCCGCGCATAATTCATCAGCTCAACATAAGGCCTGACGAGCAGAGCGTGTGTGAACACGCGTGTGTCTGTGTTGAAAAGCTCAGTAAGTCACGCAGAACTCACACAAAACTCTTGATTTATCATTCTTCTCTGCCCCATTAACAGCCGTCAGAGCCGGCGATCTGCACTGTTACAGAGAGAGAGACAGGTGTAACGAGCCACACAACAAGAGATAATTAGTCGCAGAAGTTTTCTTTTTTTTTGCGTAACTGATAAAAACCCATCTGCTCTGGCAAATCACACAGCAAGAGCTCTTCAGCTTTCACAGACGAAGATCTGCTCACATACACTTCAAAATGAAGCTTCTCAATGATTCTGTACCTTCCACCCATGAAGAGTGTGTTTCAGAGAGTGAAGAGACGTTCTCAGGAAAGAATTATAATCTCATATCTGATATTAATAAATACATAAAATGTTTAAAAATATAATTTACAACTTGCAGTTTGACAGTCCATCTAAAAAAAAATCATAATTTTAAAACTATTTTTCTATTGTATGATGCATAAAGTTAAATAAAGTAAATAAATAAAAATAAATAAATAATCAATAACATACAACTATTGTATGTTGCATGAAATTAAAAAAAATTGTCCAAGCAATAGATAAAAAATAATTTTAAAATAAATAACACAACTTGCCATTTTAAAAGTCCATCTAAAAAAATGAATTTAAAAATCCTTTTCAATTGTGTTGCATAAAAAAATAATCCCCTGCAATAAATAAATAAATAAAATAAAAATTGCAGTGTGAACAGTCCATCTAAAAACAAAATCAGAATTATAAAAAATTGTTTTCTCTTGTATCTTGCATGAATATAAAGAAATCAACCACTGCAATAAATAAATTACTAAATAAATAATAAAAATAAATCTTGTAGTTTGAACAGTCCATCTAAAAAAATATTTATTTATTTATTTAAAAACAATAATAACAACAAATTAAAAACGAAAACAAACAAAAAAATGCTCAGCTGTGCGTTTTGGTGTAAATAACTCTACCACACTATTTAGTGCTATGCACACTCTAAAACATGCTGGGTTAAATACAGTCCAGCGCTGGGTAAAATATGAACGAACCCAGCGATTGGGTTGTTTTTACCCAGCGGTTGGGTTACTGCCCAGAAGGTTAGGTTAAACATTTAACCCAACAGTTGGTTGAAAACAACCCAGCATGTGTTCTGTCCAATATTTACCCAGCACTGGGTTGTATTTAACCCAGCATTTTTTAGAGTGCATCAATATCCATCATTATCCAACAGTATAGAGTACTATACATTACTATACCTCATATCTGACAAAATCTATTTAGACCTTGTCATAATTTATCACAATAACCCTGTAATAGGAAACTGTCCTCTTAAACTCATGTTGTAATGCATCTGAAACGCTGCTAATCTGGAGTGTTTGAGAGGAGCGTGATTCCCAGTGATGCACTTATGAAACATTAATTCAGTCTCTACAGGAGAAACGCCAGAGAGACAGACGTTCTCCTCCAGAGACGTCAGGACAAACCGGCCCCGGGAACATGATTCCCAGCCTGCCTTTCATTCTCCTGCAAACCTGCAGCGACTGTGACCTCCTCCCTGTGGCCTGGAGAAACCAGGAGAGATAGAGAGGAGGAGGACGAGGCTTCATCGCCAGCAGATCACGACGCCAACTTCTGGGAAAATCAATCTGGAGAAACCAAACAAGAGCGCGCGAGGGAGAGCAGCTGGATATTTTCATCATAAAACACAGAGACAAATGAACAGAGCGTCCTCATCCCTGAGGAATCTGAAGCACAGCCCAGTTCAGTCTCTCCACTGGACATCTTCCCAAAACAGAGGAAGCAGATCACAGGATATGTCTGTACGTGCAGATGCCTGATTGAAGACATAATGAGATTTCAGTCACGGTTCAATTTTCTGGTGCATCATGGGAAAAATTTGTGTCCGCTTCCCAAGCCAAGAACAAAAAGCCCATCAGGTTTAGGTTGCGTTCATGTCAGTTTTGTGTATTTACAACTTAAACACATTCACGTGACCAATTAATGAGAATATTTGTGACCCTGGAGCACAAAAGCAGTCATAAGTAACACAGGTATATTTGTAGCAATAGCCAACAATACATTGTATGGGTCAAAATTATCCATTTTTCTTTTATGACAAAAATCATTAGGATATTAAGTAAAGATCATGTTCCATGAAGATATTTAGTAAATTTCCTACCGTAAATATATCAAAACTTAATTTTTGATTAGTAATATGCATTGCTAAGAACTTCATTTGAACAACTTTAAAGGTGATTTTCTCAATATTTAGATTTTTTTTTGCTCCCTCAGATTCCAGATTTTCAAATAGTTGTATCTCTGCCAAATATTGTCCTATCATAACAAACCATACATCAATTGAAATATTATTTAGTCAGCTTTCAGATTATTATAAATCTCAATTAAAAAAAATTGACCCTTATGACTGGTTTTGTGGTCCATGGTCACATATTTAAAAAAAAAAAATAATTACACACACGATTGCTATTTATTGGTTAAAAAATTACAATCAAATTAAACACACACACACACAACGTAAACATATGTAATGAATATATAAACTTTATTATGAATATAGTCAACTCAATAGTCAAATCAATTCATTTATAATGAATATAATTAGCCAAAATAAAAATGATCATAATAATGTGTACACACACAAACACAATTACATAATGAATGTAAGCAGTCACAATGGTTATGATCAGTAATGTATGTATGAAGAGGTATCTGACCTGAGATCAGATCAGCAGTGACTGGGATCGACTCTCCTGGGATCTCCTGCAAACAGATGGAGAATCAGCACTTTCTCCACACCCCTCTGACCCGGACAAATTACCCCGGGGGGGCGGCTACGATTGTTTCTCAATATCTGCTGTAACCTTTGACCCCCGGCTGAGGAGGAGGGGTCAACACGAGGACATCGATTAAACGCAGGGAATCGCCTGTCAGTTATTACTTTTATCCAATCAATAGAGAGCAGGGCTTTTGTCCGGCCCAGTGTGCGGCGGCTGCTCCGTTTGACACAATCAATGTTCTAACAGCAGCGTCTATAAAACACTCCATTCTCTGTGTGTGTGGTGTGTGTGTGTGTGAGAGAGTGTGTGTGTGTGAGAGAGTGAGTGTGTGTGTGTGTGTGTGTGTGTGTGTGTGTGTGTGTGTGTGTGTGTGTGTGGTGTGTGTGTATGAGTGTGTGTGTGTGAGAGAGAGAGAGAGTGTGTGTGTGTGAGTGTGAGTGTGAGTGTGTGAGAGAGAGTGTGTGAGTGTGAGTGTGTGTGCGTGAGAGTGTGTGAGTGTGAGTGTGAGTGAGTGTGTGTGTGTGTGTGTGTGAGTGAGTGCGAGTGTGTGTGTGAGTGTGTGTGGAGGAGAGTGTGGTGTGTGTGAGAGAGTGGTGTGGTGTGAGTGTGTGTGGTGAGAGTGTGTGAGTGTGTGTGGTGGTGTGTGTGTGTGGTGTGTGTGTGAGTGTGTGTGAGTGTGTGTGTGTGTGTGTGTGTGTGTGAGTGTGTGTGTGGTGTGTGTGTGTGTGTGTGTGTGTGTGTGTGTGTGTGTGAGAGAGAGTGTGAGTGTGAGTGTGTGTGTGTGGTGTGTGTGTGTGAGTGTGAGTGTGTGAGTGTGTGTTTGGACACACTACAATCACGTGACGCTCAGCAGAGAGCAAATGTCACAAACACAAACTCTGTTTCATCTACACGCTGCGATCAAACCACAGGATCTGAATGTATCCTTGATAGCTAAAAAACAATAAAAAACAACAACATGAACAGTATTCACTGGTGATGGTTGAGGAGAGACCCCCCATATGATCGTAAAGCACTTAGGGTGTACAGCAATACACAATAAAGCACCATATTAATGCCTCAATCATTTATTCATTCAATATTCATGGCAATCAATAGGGGGGTTTCCCAGGGTGTTATGGGTGGTTGCTAGAGTGTTCATAGTGGTTTCTAGGGTGTTGCTAGGGTAGTGGTTGCTAGGGAGTTTTAGGTGGTTGCTAGGGTATACAGCTAGGGTATACATAGCAGTTGCTAGGGCATTGCTAAGACGTTTGTGGTGGTTGCTAGGGTGTTGTGGGTGGTTGCTAGGGCATTGCTAGAGTGATCAGTGGTTTCTAGGGCATTGCTAAGATGTTCACATCAGTTTCTAGGGTGTTGCTAGGGTAGTGGATGCTAGTGCACACATGCACACACGCGCACGCGCACGCACGTACACACACACACACACACACGAGCAGAAATTGGAGGAACCTAACAAATGATTTCATGGCAAGGGAAAAACAAAGAGTCTGAGAGAAAAAGAAAGGCTCTGTTCCAAAATCTACAAAAGCAGTTTCTAAGGCAGCATCTTAACTGAAAAGAAGCCTCATAAGGGAGTGATCTAAAAACACTGTATGGACAGAAACTCAATACAGCTCTGCTTGAGAGAATTGACTCATAACAGATTAGAATAAAGTTTATATTGCTAAGATAACGAGTGCCATGATGCTCTAATTACCATGAATATAGACACATATGCATCATTTCAGTTCATTTAATTAGATTTTGGTATTTCTCTAAAGGTGTCCACCATCTAGTAGCAATGCATTCTGCGATCGCATTCTCCTTGACGAATACATGCAATGCTGCCTTATAATTTGGCCAAAATTATCTATTTTATGAGGCAGCATAATTATGCTACCTACATTTTTAAGCACTTATGATACCTTAAAATACTGCCTACTTAGCTCACTAAATATGTGTTTTAATCTACCTCAAACAATCACAAGCCACTGGCAATTACAGCATGATTTCTCTGTCACCTCAATCTGACGTGCTTGTTCTCCAAACACGAGACGAGCGAGGTGTGTTTGCAGAAGCACCTTTATGATGCTGGTAAAACAGCGGCTGACATCAGCACACAGACGTCCAACGAATCATCCTCAAACACGCTCCATTCAGCAGCAGAAATCAATAACCTCACAAGATCAGCACAAACTTTAGAAGAGACATTTGTGAGTCTTTTCCTGAGGAGAAATATCGAAGGAGACTCCAGCAAAACTCTCTTCTTTTAATCTAGAAAAATCAGCTGAGACTTTTGATGTCATTTGGGATTCATCTGTCCTTCAATCTGAGAGAGAAGACCTGCACTTTCTAGAGCACAGTGTTTCTACATGTCTTGAGTAATAAAACCATAGAATTGTCTCTTTATGAATTATTGTTTGAACACTATGACACTAACTGTGCAACACTGACAATGTTAATGAACATCATTTTATGGAACCGCCATGGGATTAAAAAACAATAAAAAAGCTAATTGCGACCTTTTACCTCACAATTCAGACTTTTTCTCACAGCTGTGAAAAAAAGTCAGAATTGTGATAAAAAGTCACAATTACCTTCTTTATTTTTTATTTTGTGGCAAAAAAAGGTCAGAATTGAGATGTTAAGACAAAATTCTGAGAAAAAAGTCTTAATTACGAGATATAAACTTGGAATTGCAAGAAAAAAAAAGTCAAACTGTGAGATGTAAACTCAGAACTGCCAAAAAAAAGTCAAAATTGCAAGATGTAAAGACAAAACTATAAAAAAAAAAATCTTAATTAAGAGATGTAAACTCAGATTTGTGAGAAAAAGTCAAAATTGCGAGATGTAAACTCAAAACTGTGAGAAAAACATCAAACTGTGAGATGTAAACTTGGAATTGTCAGAAAAAAAGGCAGAATTGCGAGACTCAGAAATCAGAGAAAAAAGTTATTGCAATTAAGTGTTTATAAAAACAGTCTGAATTGTGAGATAAACAGTTGCAATTTTTTTTTTTTATTCCACGGCGTAAACAAACTTTCATTTAATTAGCTGAATAATGACACTATTATCTTCTGTAGAGCTGCTTTACAGCTAAAATTACATTTCTTTCAGAATCGCACATTTTACAACAGTAACACTGTTATTTTCCTGTTTATTAATGTCAAGCTGCATGTGACTTGACTTCAATGTTTTTCCTTGCAACTGCTTTAACAAACAACATGGCATAAATGCCTCAAACGCTTTCCTTTTAACGCTATATTCATGCAGTCTGCCGAACAGATGTTTGTTATGCAGCTAAACGGCACGTTTGCATGGAAAAGCTGTGAAATGCAGCGTTATAATCAGGAAAGGCTGCTGCTTTTCTCTGGGACTCTGCAAACTTTACTGGCCTGCAAAAAACATGGCTGCTTACCTTGAGATCAACAGATGAGGGAATTCCACCATCTGGTGGTCATCAGAGGAACAGGAACAACATCACTGCCTGTCCATACTCCCTGGTTCTCTGGATCAATTCTGTTTCAACTTGGCCTATTCAGGAGGAGCAACGGTCAGTTCACAAATAGAGTTTACACTGACTTGTTTTATTCAGCTGTTTCAAGCAATGAAGCATCAGCTGAATGGCATCAGACTCAAACCAGCTGCAGATAGACATGACACTATTCTGGTAGACTGCAGAAGAGAGACCGGGGCTAGCTGTCTGACTTTTTGGGGGTTTATTTTGAAGCCAGTTTATGGCCTTTTGCTACTATATGCCTCTAGAGGGACTGAATTGATTTGAAATATGAATTATTATTTAAAAAAGCCATATTTCACAATAAATCAGTATTCAACATGCATTAAAGGCCATTTAATGGCTCTTTAGGATTTTTTTTGCCATTTTTTAGGAAAAATAATTTAAAAAACAAACAAAAAATGTAAGACAGTAAAACTGAAAAGGCCAAAAATATATATATATATTTTTTTTAATTATAAAAAACCTGCAAAACAAAGATTTATGTCTTGAAATTGTTAAGTTATTGGGATAAAAATCTTGTAATTTCCATATTCAATTCAAGTTTATTTGTATAGTGCTTTTCACGATGTTTCTACATTATATTTAGTAATAGCTTATCAGTGGTGACTATCTCAAGTTGATGTCCATATGGCAGAAATGTACGGTAAAAATCAAGCAGTTAGTTAATGTCATGTAATCAAACAGATGGTGAACACTATTAACAGAAATGATTATATGTTGCGATCAAACTTACAGCAACATTTAGTATGTTGTCTGAGGGTTGGTATATGTGACAACTTGCCCCATGTGCCACTATATACAAAATCTAGTTCATAAATTCAAACTTATAATACATAAATGTATGGGTCCTGATTCAAACAGAAGCATGCAGGTATATTTCATCAGCACTAACCTTAAAAACAAACAAACAAGCAGTTTATGACATTTGTCTACATCCCATCCAATATATAACAGGATCCAATCAATCATACTGTGGCAGAGCAGACCGGGCCTTGTTGTCACAGCTCTTTATCTCTAGATACATAAATGCTTGTTTACAAATTGGTACCTTTATATCCTTTATATATTATCATTTTACATAGGTCATTCATTTTAATATCTGTTTTATATATATATATATATATATATATATATATATATATATATATATATATACATTGCCGTTCAAAAGTTTGGGATCAGTAAGATATTTAATGTTTTTTAAAGAAGTTTCTTCTGCTCATCAAGGCTGTATGTATTTGATCAAAAATACAGAAAAAAATTGTATTTTGTGAAATATTATTGCAATTTAAAATAACAGTTTTCTATTTTAATATACTTTAAAATATAATTTATTTCTGTGATGCGCAGCTGTATTTTCAGCATCATTACTCCAGTCTTCAGAGTCACATGATCTTCAGAAATCATAATAATATGCTGATTTGTAATCAATGTTGAAAACCGTTGTGCTGCTTCATATTTTTTGGGGGACGTGTGATTATTTTTTTTTATAGGATTCTCTGATTAATAAAAAGTTAAAAACAACAGCATTTATTTTAAAAAGAAATTTTGTGTTACAATATACAATGCTATTCAAAAGTTTGGGGTCAGTACATTTTTTCTTTCTAATACTTTTATTCAGGAGGGATGTGTTAAATGAATAAAAAGTCATAGATTCTTCTATTGTTAGAAAAGATTTCTATTTTGAACAAATGCTGTTCTTTTTAACTTTGTATTCATCAAAGAATCAAAGAAAAAAGTATCACATGTTCCAAAAAACAATATGAAGCAGCATAACAGTTTCAACACTCATAATAAATCAGCATATTATTATGATTTCTGAAGATCATGTGACACTGAAGACTGGAGTAATGATGCTGAAAATACAGCTGCGCATCACAGAAATAAATTATATTTTAAAGTATATTAAAATAGGAAACCGATATTAGAAATTGCAATAAGATTTCACAATATTACTGTTTTTTTTCCTGTATTTTTGATCAAATAAATACAGCCTTAATGAGCAGAAGAGACTACCTTAAAAAACATAAAAAGTGTATATGTGTATATGTATACACACAGTGTATATGTATATACACACACACACAAAAACACACACACACCACTGGGAAATATTAAATATTCACTGAGGTAAAAAAAAAAAAAGTGTGACAACAAGCCCTGGTCTGCCCTATTTATTTCATGGTATTCCCATTGTGCTTCTCATGACAGATGCTCTGTATTCACAATTAGACCGTCTACTCTCCGGTGTACCTCACAGCGTTCAGTGAAGTCAGTGGGCTGTGAACGGGAACGGTAGGACTTCACGGACACCTGATCTCTTCTGCTGGGACACTGGAGCAGGTACAGGTGAGCTGTGATGCCATGGTAACAGCTCCGTCTCTGGAGGCGCTCCGGCCCGTCTGCTGTGGGGAATATCAGACCGGCGTTCAGTGACAACTCAACACATTCTGAACTGAAGTTCTTAAGTTCTCAACATTCTGATTTCTAACATTTTACAGATTCTAAAATGGGAAACAGAACTCTAAATTACAAGGGTGTAGAATTTCGTAGAGACGCTCGGGACATGTCCCTAACAAATCCAGCCACTACTAAATTGTCCCTAGCAATAATTTTGATCAAACAATTAAAAATATGTGTATGTAACCACTGTTGTTGTAATTTCGGCCGCATCTGAAATAGGTCATACTACTGAGAAGTTAAAGTAAATATGCTTTCAGTGTACATTTAATATGTGCGGAGTAAGAATATATAAGGTAGCTGAAGTGTTTAAAACATACGTGCACAGTTCAGATGAATGATTTAACTTCACGTTGTATTGCACTACGTCTCCCCAAGAAGGAAAAAAAATTGCACAATTGCACAATAAGGGGTTGTATTGCACTAAGATGTGCATTCACAGTATGAACTTTCATTGCCTACTGTGAATGCACATCTTAGTGCAATACAACCAATTATTGTGGAATATTTTTTTTCTCCTTCTTGGGGAGACTTAGTGCAATATACACTTATGTGCTATATGATTCTCTACTAGCTTTGTTGAAAGTCAGTCGTAGAGTAACTCCACTCTCTATTGTGCAAGTATGTAACATGGTTAAATTTGTTGAATGTACACTACGTGATATATATAAATTATGCTGAGGGGAAGCTATCCTAATTTCATTGTATGTGTGTATAATGACAATAAAAGGCATTCATTCATTACTTTATACTGATAAACTGAACATTCACTTCAATGAGATGACTGCATGCTTTCATCTGATTTCCTCTTGAACTGTCACCAGCTGAACTTCAGTGGTCAAACTATGTAAAATATAGTGAATTTAGCTACAAACTCGCTCCATCTAACATGTATTTTTGAGATGCAGCTCGTCATATTAATGTGTTTTCACTAGTTAGCAGTAAACTGATTACCTCACCTGTAGATTTGCGTTGAATGTTATCTTTGGAATGGAAAAAACGATATTTAATTGTAAACATCATATTTTTTCGCTTATTTCAGGTAATTTGAGATGGTCCTCACTGCAGAACACAAGATCCAGGGGGCGGAGTTGGATCTAGATCCAACTCCTCCCACCTTACATAGACCTAAACCTACCAATCTCCACCCCCTGATCCCTAAACCCACCCATCCCCACCCCTAAACCTACCAATCTCCACCCCTAAACCCACCCATCCCCACCCTACCTACCAATCTCCACCTGATCCCTAAACACCCATCCCCACCCCTAAACCTACCAATCTCCACCCCCTGGATGTGGATCCAACCCCTCCCCCTGGATCTTTTGTTCTGCAGTGAGGGGCTACTGGGTAATTTCATCAAACTAGCGAGCCAGAAGGCCTACTAACGGTGTCGTATTGACCTTAGCCCCGCCCCTTTTTAGCGCTGCGTTTGTTGTCTTGTCTTCCGGTTGTATTTCCACAGTGATCTCACAGATTAATGAATGAACTGCTCGTTTTTAAATCTTCCTGGTCTACTGACATTTGCTTTAAACATTACAATGCTCACGATAGCTTTCGTTACCAGCTAAATTACTCAGACAGCGAGAAATATACAGAGCTACCGCACAAACGGAAGTTCAAAGACAATATTGTAAACAATATTGTTTCTCTGTAAAATAAGGTCATGGCTGAAGACGCGAGAAGCGGAGGAACAGACCAACCGAATCAATTAAAGGGGACCTAACGCACACCGTTTAACCCAATCTCATGTTAATCTTGAGTACCTATAGAGTAGTACTGCATCCTTCATATCTCCAAAAAGTCTTTAGTTTTATCATATTTATAAAAGAAAGATACAGATTTACGATCCTCTCCGAAAAAAGCCGAGCTCCTGGAGGCGTGTCGTGGGCGGAGCTAAAGAGTGACGAGCACTTGCTCCGATCCCCAACAAAACAGAGACATTTGATGCCGTTTCACTCACCATCTGCAGTTCTGAATCATGACCGGGATCTTTTATAGCTGGGACCGCTCCATCTTTCAGTATTAAACGATGTGCAAATCCAGCGTCGAATTGGGCCTTGTTTATAAAACGTTCGTCAACAAAACACTTGAGAAACTCCATTGCTGCCCCGGAAAAACAAACTATATCCACTGTTCACGTAACGGTAGGTTGTTTTGGGAAGCTGAACAAGGTTATATTTCCCTCACAACCAAAAACACACTTCTTTAGAGACGTTCTTCCCGAGCGAGTCCCGTGCTGCCAGCCTGCCGATTGAAGCGTGTTGATTGGCTGCTCTCGCTCTGGTCGATGCGTGCAGGGGCGTGTTCTTCCGGGAGAAATGCCCATATAAGGAGTTCCACCGTTGTTTACGTCATAAAGTACAACGATCGAAAAAAACTCTCCGAAACTTGTACGAATCCGGAAGTGAGATTTTTGGCACAGAAATACTCTGTTATACGTCCAAATTTTTTTTTTAAACTTTGTCCATGCTTAGCATGAGAATCAAACTCTTTACCAGTGTAAACAACTCTGAATGCATGAAACAGCATTGTACCCCCCCTTTAAGTGAGTCCTTTACGCTGGAACCGCTCAGATTGGTTCAAACTCGTGACTTCTGCTGCGTCCCAATTCGCCTACTTAATACTATGCCCTAAAAGTATGTACTCTTTTTGTGAAGAAAAAGTACATACTTTTGAGTATGTAGCAGAATAGTAGGCAAGCTTTGGGACATACTACTTCCTTATAGCTGCTTCTTTAAGGGACGCTCTGTTGCTTAGTTACGAGCATCCTGTAACTGTTTAAACTGCTGTCAATCATCTCATCACAGTTAACATCATCCACATTTCGTTTAATTTGATTTCCTACCGTATTGGAGAGAAATAAAGAGGCACATCGCGGGTCTTTCATGCCGAGAACTCTGCTCATGTGTTGCATAATGATGCATTTCAAAGTTAATGACCAAACGTATCATTATAAAAGTTCACAGTGTTGCTGCAGATGAAATATAACGTGGATAACATTAAATACATATTTTTTAATCAGGTTAGACATTGATTATTTATCACTCAAATCCCTTTCTCTACCTATCCGTTGGTCGCGCATATCCGCCATGTTTGTAGTTTTTAAACACTTTTTATGCCTGTTTGTAGTTCTAATCGAATCCTCGTCCACCGCGCAGTGTGTTGTGGGCAATATTAGCCATTAGAGTGTGGAATTCGGATTCTAACCGGAAGCAGTAGACCATCCGGGAATCTTTGGCATACTTTTTTAAACATACTATGATTTGGGACATACTAATTCTATTTTTGAATACTATTTAGGACGGATAGTATGCGAATTGGGACGCAGCATTCGATTCAGTTCAAGCGATTCACTAGCAAAAAAAAAACTGATCAAAAGAGCCATTCATTTTCGAATTTCGTCATCACTTGTAATGATGGATGAAACGGAGCTTTTCGAAACTCCGAATAAACCATTGCGTCGCAAATTGATTCACAGTTTCGAATCATTTGATTCGGATCGGGACTTTGGAGCGGGCTCGGGAATCTTTTTTCTGATTATTTGTTTTATTTATTTTATTAAACAGTACAAAACATCAAAGCATTGAGACAGTACCGTTATAAAACAAAACAACTATAGTAATCTTTTTTTTGTTTTTTTTTGTAATAGTAGTAGTAGTGTTTAATTTTCATAAGGAATGTATAAGATGACACATAGGATGAACACAGAGATGCAGTTTTAACAGATTTTTGGATGTGAAATTTAGCTAGCAGGAAACACAAATTAATTAAGTTATATTTTCGTATATTCTCTTTTGAGTAGTCAAATAATTCAAAGAAAGCACAGCCTATTTAAAAAGGTAATTTACCAAATGAAATCGGATGAACATTTTAAAAATCTGACCAAAATTTCTCATCTCATTTGCAGATGATAATTTCGTCATTTGTACTGCGCGGACCACAGCGCATGCGCGAGTGAATGAACGCCCTGTTAGGAGAGTCTTGGTGCGTTCAAGTCATGTCGGATACATCGTATTTACGAGTTGAACGCACATGAACGCCACCACAAAGTCGTTATTACGAGTGGGAAACTCGAAATTTTCTATAAGCCCCGAGTTTCCGAGTTGTGGGCGTGTCAGTGAAAAAACGTGTCAATAAAACTTTATAAGTTACACCAGGGGCGGAGCCAGACATTATAAACATTCGGGGCTTAGCCCAAATGTTGTTGCCCCCCCCCCCCAAAATTCTTCAAAATATATTCTTTTTAGTTCAGTAGAAGAACAACATGAGTAATAATGACAATTTTAATTGTGGGTAAACTACCCCTTTTAGCTGATAAATGTGTTTAAGTAGAAACATGCAGTAATGGGGTGGTCTAACTGCAAGTCAAGGATGTCCAACAATACCATTTAAATATGGGCTTCAGTTTTCTTAAGTGAATACATGAGGCCAACAGAAGAATATTTACTGTATTTCTTAAGGGAGTAGCATAAAAAGATAAACACTGGCATACAGGGTGGTATGCAGGTTTTTATAAATAGAGGTCCAAAAATGTAGATTGGTAGGGGGGTTCGGGGGCATGCTCCCCCGAGAAAATTAATATTTTCCTGACTTAAATGTGTGCATTTTAAGATGTTTTAAGGCTCATAAATTGGATAATAATATAGGTTTAAAACCAAGTCAGTGGGCAGTAGAAGCATACATTATTTTTCAAGATAACAGATTCTTAAACATGAGAATCAGATTAAATGTTGCAATGAATGATACCACATACAAACTGTAAATAGAGAATATATAGTTTGTTTATGTTTATGAATTTAATAAAATCAAGTTATAATTATCATGGTAGCACTTCAGTAGAAATCAAGTGTCTAAAATGATTAAACATGAATATTATTTTTTACATGTTAATTCACACTAACAGAAATTCATCTTATTCCAATAAGTTTAAACTGATTTTACATTTTATGGCATTTTTACCTTTATAAAGCCTTTTTTTTTTTTTTTTTTTTTTAAAGTGTCCATTATCTTTTGAGTCAAATATCTTACATTTAATCAGTGAATTAGAATAATAAGACATTTGGTGTTACCAAGAAATCAAATCAACACGAAGCTGGTCTGAAGTGGCATTTAGATGTGTTTAATGCAAGACATGAATGCATTTAACTGCAATTACAAATGCATAAATAATGTTTTATGTATTATACATAAAACGTTAAATACTATTATTTGAATTGAGTTAAACATGAAAAAATCTAAATGTGAAATTAATAGGTGCAGCAAATCACTGTTAATAAGTGAGTCACTGATTGAACCGAATCATTTAAACGATTGATTCATTCAGGAACGAAGCACCGTCTGTTGCTCAGAGACACAAAATCATGCTGTGACTGTTTTGAAATGATTTTTTGCTGGTAAATAGAGCAAGAACAGCCATATGTGTCTAAAACATAAGTCTTGATATTAAATTATTATTTATTGAACAGTTGTATAAAATCATATATCACATTTGTAATCATGCTGATATTTTTAAGAAAAAAATGGCACTCTTCATGAGATATTTATTAACAATATGAAATATGAATATATACATTTTCTGCCCTTATCTGAATTATGTGATCATTCTTAATGCATATTATTAATAGTCTGAATCATGCAGTGACAGAACGCACTCTAGCTTTAAATGCGTAAACGCACGAAGTTAGTCTAGCTTCATCAAGTAGTCACGCATGTGTGCACTCTTTAGATGTGTTTTATTTGGTTTTTGCCATATACTCGATAAAATTGATGTCTCACGAGTTCAGTATTTGCTCTAAACGTGCAGATTTGCTTGCATGAACTTGCCCAAGACATTAATGAACATAAGTTTAAACTGATTCTTACATTTTATGGGCATTTTTACCTTTATAAAGCCTTTTTTTTTTTTTTTTTTTTTTTTTTTGAAATTGTCCATTATTTTGAGTCGAATTCTTACATTAATCAGTGAATTGAAAATTTGGCATTTGGTTTTAAACATACTATGATTTGGGACATACTAATTCTATTTTTGAATACTATTTAGGACGGATAGTATGCGAATTGGGACGCAGCATTCGATTCAGTTCAAGCGATTCACTAGCAAAAAAAACTGATCAAAAGAGCCATTCATTTTCGAATTTCGTCATCACTTGTAATGATGGATGAAACGGAGCTTTTCGAAACTCCGAATAAACCATTGCGTCGCAAATTGATTCACAGTTTCGAATCATTTGATTCGGATCGGGACTTTGGAGCGGGCTCGGGAATCTTTTTTCTGATTATTTGTTTTATTTATTTTATTAAACAGTACAAAACATCAAAGCATTGAGACAGTACCGTTATAAAACAAAACAACTATAGTAATCTTTTTTTTGTTTTTTTTTAGTAATAGTAGTAAGTGTTTTAATTTTCATAAGGAATGTATAAGATGACACATAGGATGAACACAGAGATGCAGTTTTAACAGATTTTTGGATGTGAAATTTAGCTAGCAGGAAACACAAATTAATTAAGTTATATTTTCGTATATTCTCTTTTGAGTAGTCAAATAATTCAAAGAAAGCACAGCCTATTTAAAAAGGTAATTTACCAAATGAAATCGGATGAACATTTTTAAAATCTAACCAAAATTTCTCATCTCATTTGCAGATGATAATTTCGTCATTTGTACTGCGCGGACCACAGCGCATGCGCGTAGTGAATGAACGCCCTGTTGGGAGAGTCTTGGTGCGTTCAAGTCATGTCGGATACATCGTATTTACGAGTTGAACGCACATGAACGCCACCACAAAGTCGTTATTACGAGTGGGAAACTCGAAATTTTCTTTAAGCCCCGAGTTTCCGAGTTGGGGGTGCGTGCAGTGATGCAGGGGCGTGTGGAGGAAAGCGCAGTGAGAGTGGGGGGCGTGTCAGTGAGAGTGGGGGGCGGCATTGAAGTATAATTGGGGTGTCAGTGAAAAAACGTGTCGGATGCAATGGACGCAGCCAAAGACTAAAGATATGCAGCGTCGGTAAAGTTGTTGAAATGAATAAAATTATATATTTTTTGTAATGTACAATAAAACTATATAAGTTACACATACAAAATATTATATTATTGTATAATTATAATAGAATATATAATTATTCAGTTTACATCACCTTCATAAATTAAATAAAAACAGAAAAAAGAAAACACACAATGATGCACATTCTTCATTCATCATTTTATAGATGTAGAGTTAAAAAAAATAATTGAATTTTATGTAGAAAAGTTAAATCGCCATCTTGTTCCGACCAAAGTGACTTGAACGCACCCGACGTCGTAATAACGACTTGTCTACTCGTAAGTACGACCGTCCGAGGAGGACTTGAACGCAGCATCAGTGCTGTCATGGCAGGGCGTTTCTCACAAAATAAATAAATGAATACAAAAAGTAAACAAAATAAAAAAGAAAAGATATTTTAAAAGAATGACTAAAACAATAAGTAAATAATTTTATTTGTTAATTGCATGTTTTTAATCTAGTAGCTACTTCACTTTATGTGACTCGTCCATTAGCCTATATTTTTTGAAAGGGCTGCCGCTGCAGTTTTAATCATTGTTTTTGCTAAGTGCAGGGTTTACTGGTTGAAGTCTAGTTATGTCTACGTAACACAAACGTTAAGGCCCAAAAATGATCGAAATGTTTTTTACGTAAAATCATAAATGGTCATCCTTCCGCAATAAGAAATAGTGCGTAACCAAAACCAGCAACAGCATGTTCTTAGGTCTGATGGAGCTAAAATAATTAATATGCCATCACGCACATCTAGCCTATATGTATTTTTATGCACCAGCATCAGAAAACTTCCGTTTTCCGTCGTTTAGTTGAACCGAACCGGATCACGGAACAGCGCGAGTTCGATCAGGACACTTCCGGAGGAGGGGCGTGGCTTCACAATTAAATGAATGATTGACATACTACGCCAGCAGGGGGCACACATACTTCATTGAATTATTAATAAACCATTCATTTTCCCTGAAATAATAATACGTTTAACCTTCTTAAAGTGTGTTTTAATAATAGCCTGATTAATTATGGTTAGCCTATAAATATTTTTGTTATACATAAATGGCAACTAGGCTACAAAAATAAAGTTTCTAGTCTCTCCAAACTGTTCTTCAAATCACTCATATTGTTTTGCCTGTTACAGATCAAAATTTACTTTTAAACATGTTGGTCCGTTAGTTTTACCATCAAAAACACTTATGTTTATGTCGCTAAGGGTGGTTGCTAAGGATGATAAACAGATCTTATAATATGATACTGCTCTCTACCAATCAGCATCCAGGACTCGTTTTATAAACAGAGACCCGACACGAGCAGTCTGTCAAACAGAAGCAGTGATGCACAGATCCTTCCAGTCCCTGAAACCCGCGAGCAACCAATACCTGCAGCAGAGATGGGACCAGACGCGCTACGAGGAGCACCGCAGCAAGGTGTCTGCTGATTCAGTCGTGTTTGATATGGCTTAAAATACATTTGTGCTGCTATTTTAAACTGGAATTTATTCCTGTGATGCGCAGCTGTATTTTCAGCATCATTACTGCAGTCTTCAGTGTCACATGATCTTCAGAAATCATAATAATATGCTGATTTGCTGCTCAAAAAAAATTCTGATTATTATCACAGTTGTGCTGCACAATATTTTTGTGGAAATGTAAGTAAAATTAATAAAAAGTGTCAGTAAAGACATCAAAGTCTGTTCATCAAAGAATCCTGAAAAATAAAATTGATCACGGTTTCTTAAAATATTGGGCAGCACAACTGTTTTCAACATTGATAATTATAAGAAATGAGCAGCATATTATTATGATTTCTGAAGATCATGTGACACTGAAGACTGGAGTAATGATGCTGAAAATACAGCTTTGATCACAGAAATAAATTACAGCTTAACATATATTCAAATAGAATACAGTTATTTTAAATTGTAATAATATTTCACAATTTTTACAGTATTTTTGATCATATAAATGCAGCCTTGATCAGCAGAAGAGACTTCTTTCAAAAACATAAATATCATTTCACATTTTGACCCGTGGTGTGTGTATATATTGTTTGTTTAAATTTAAATGTTTATTTTTAAATTTAGCCTGTACTCGATCAGTAAAGACTGAATATTTATAGAGAAATGAAATGTTAAATACAGGAGCACAGCTGAAATGATGTTCTCTCTGTATTTCTTTCTAAGGTGCGAGAGGCCAAACCGGTGGTCAACACCAAGGGCATCCAAACACCTGCACATATTCAACAGAAACTGAAGAAAATCCAGGTGACGCATTCATTAATATGTAAACAAGAACGTATTACACATTTATTTCACTGCAACTAATTACAAAGGATTCAAAGTGTTTATTGTCATGTGCACAGTGAGGAAAAGCACGTTTCCCTGTACAATGAAATGCTTTCTTTGCTGTCCACATTGAATGCCAAGACCGTGCAAATTATGTAAAAATAAAAACAGACATACACACAAATAAAATAGAAGTAATAAAAGTACAGCTATGTTGCAGGAGTAGAAATAGACTGTGAATATAGAAATATAGACTATGTACATCTATATGTGTGAGTGGCAATACTGACTTGTGCAAACAACAATATAGTGATGTGCAATATTAACATTAACGTGTCCACATGTAGCAGTAAATATGTATTATATCTCTGTGTGCAATCTTGACTTATGTACAGAACAGTAGTACAGTGGCATGTAACAAAATGAGTGCAACTACATAATAATAATAGCAGCTTTAACATTAATAATGTGCAAATCAAGATGGAGCTACAATGCATTCATATGTCAATTTAGATGCATTTACAAACCTACACTGGAAAAAAACGTGTGTAGGAAATTAAAATAAAAAATGCATGTATTCAAATATACAGTATGAAATGAGTTTGTGTTGTTTTCAGGTGCAGGAAGAGAGGACGTTCATCATCGACAGAGACAATCATATCCTGGCGTCCAAACTGTCTGCGATCTCTCGCTCCAAAGGCCTCGTGGACCACAGGAACCATTACCCAGAGTGCAGGTGTTTGTGTGTTTGTTAACACAGTAACACGCTGACCTGGTTAGGAGCTGTCTATTTGAGAAGGGTTTCTGGTGTCGTCTCATGTCATCTGCGGGATGAATCATTCATGCTGGGCTGTTGACAAAGCCTTGATGAATTATTGAGAGACACATAAGCTATCTGAGGGATCTGTCGCGTGAATGCGGTCCCTTACCGGTTGTGTTTTTGTACGGTATGATGGAAGGACTGGTGCATTGTTTTATTGTTTAAAAAAGGTTTGACTTCAGTTTCTTGCACAATTCCTTCTGAATATGTAAAAGCTATATATCTTTAGGTTTTAGTAATACAGTGTTATTTTAGTTTCATTAATATACAATATTTTGAAGCAGTTTTTATTTGTACTTTAGTTTTACATTTTCTGTTTATAGTTTTATATTTTTAGTTTTAATTTTCTGTCTCAATTTTAGTTAAAGTTATAGTAATTTTGATGTGTGTTTTTGTGATTTTCAGTTAGTTTTTTTTTAAGTCTATATAGTATTTTTTAATACATTTTTATTGATAATATTTTTTAGAAACATTTTGAGTTATTTTTCATATTTTGTTTTGTTTTTAATTATAGTTAAAGTTTTGTCTGTATAGTGTTTTTTTTATAAATTATTATTTAGAATATTTTTATATTTTTAATTAGTTTTTATATTTTCTATAATTTTAATTTTTAAAATTGGTTTTTTTTTTTTTTTGCATTTTTTCTTAATTTTTTGTCTTTTTAAATGTCTATATGGTATTTTTTATTTTTACCTTTTATTAATATTTTGTATTTTTTATATGTTCTGTTTTCTTTTTAATTTTAGTTAAGGTTTAAGTAGATTGAGTTTTTGTTTTTTCAGCAGTTTCATAAATGTTTTTATTACATTTTTTCATTTATAATATTTGTAATAGTAATTTGAATTATTTGAATGCTTATTTTTCAATTTTCGTCCGTTTTAGGAGCTTTATGGTGTTTTTGTGATTTTCAGCAGGTTTTTGTAAATATGTCTTTAAAGCATTTATATACACACACACATACTGTATATATATAGGCCTATATATTATTTAAATTCAGGTAACATTTATTTAAAGTAACGAAAATAGACTGTTTTTAATAGTTTTAGTTAACAATAATAACTTAAAAAGCAATAACCTGTTTTACAGTCTGAATGCTGAGAAAAGGAGGCAGAGGCTTCTTCAGGTGACTCATGAAAACCAGGCGATCTACCAGCGAATCACGACGCAGAGATCCGACTACAGGAGGGAACTCTGGGAAGAAGACTGGGAAAAAGTGGAGCGAAAGAGAGACGACATCGCACGCTATCCACGAGGAGTGAGCAATAAACAGGTCTGATATGAATTCACTTTTTAAAAAGGTACACCTATAAGGGTTAAAACTGTTCATTCTCCTAAAATGTCAATTGTGTCACCACTTACTCACTTATATGGCACTTGTAAACATCTGCTTTTGTGCTACATGAAAGAAAGAAAGTCATAGGGCTTGGAACAACATGTAAATAACTACATGATGACAAAGTGATCACTTTTAAAGTGTGCATGAATTGAAAATTCACATATAAAATGCATGATATTGTGATTTGTAGTTTTTTTTACCTCTTAATTTTTAATTGAAAGGTCATAAATCTTAAAATGAAATTAGTCTGCATTAACTCCGCCTCTTTCTTACAATCTACTGAAAGCTCAGATCCGCCTCCATTTGTGAGTGCCACGCCCACAGCTCAACATCCAATCAACAATCGGCAGATATAATCCAGTCTCTGCACAACTTTTTTTGCTATGTGTATCACCATACGGAAGAAAACATCAGTCGCTACTTTTGTTTCATCACGACTTTAAAGTTTCTGCATTATTATTAGAGAAATAAATGTGAATTTTCTCTGTCACAGAAATCTACAAAGTGTGTGAAGTTCTCTGGAGGGACGTCAGGACAGAGTCAGCGCTCGTCCAGCGGTGTTGAAGATGACATGAACTCAACAGAGTTACACTAAACACCAGACACCTGTGAAATAAACTCACCTGCATGGGTTAAATGAAGCCCTTGAAGTGATGTGGTGACCTTTTATCCTTTGTTTTCCTACAAGTTTCAAAACCACGTTCATGTGTTCATCCGTTCACCACACTGATGCTGGAGCACTGGCTTTGTGGATTCAGAGACGGAAGAATGTAAAGAACTCAAAACCAGTTAACAACACACTGACTAAAAGAATACGCTTGAACATGACATGAACCATTTCGTTTAATATATGTGTCCCTGGACCACAAAACCAGTCATAAGGGTCATTTTTTTAAATTGAGATTTATACATCATCTGAAAGCTGAATAAAGATTAAAATCAATGAGATTTCCATTGATGTATGGTTTGTTATGATAGGACAATATTTGGCTGAGATACAACTATTTGAAAATCTGGAATCTGAGGGTGCAAAAAAATCTAAATATTGAGAAAATCACCTTTAAAGTTGTTCAAATGAAGTTCTTAGCAATGCATATTACTAATCAAAAATTAAGTTTTGATATATTTACGGTAGGAAATTTACAAAATATCTTCATGGAACATGATCTTTACTTAATATCCTAATGATTTTTGGCATAAAAGAAAAAGTGATAATTTTGACTCATACAATGTATTGTTGGCTATTGCTACAAATATACCTGTGTTACTTATGACTGCTTTTGTGCTCCAGGGTCACATATATAAACCATTTAAGTTCTGATGTAAATTAATAATAAAACAATGTATTTATCCTAATTTTCACAAATGACAGTCTGAAATATTTCCCAAATTAGAGTTTGTTGTTTCTCCTGAGAAAGAGACTCCAATAATCTCACGTCTCCTCTAGAGTTTCAGAAGAGATCAATAATGTCTCAAACTCGCTCTGGATCTGCAATTAAAGACAGAGATCACAATATGATCTGAAAACTTTTCTCATCATATGATCTGAGTTGCTCTACGTTAAATTTACAGCTCTACAGCTAGAGTCTAGCCACCCTATTTTGCAACGTGGAAGCAAGCGATTAGCCTTGAATGTGTGCGACTTCCGGTCCATTAACCTTAAGTGTCTAAAGAATAAAGTGCAGTGACGGTAAAATTATTCGCGCTACAAATCAGTGTGTATATGATTATGAATATAAATTAAAATAATATACTAACAAACACCAGTTTTCAGTATAAAGCGGCATAACAAACTTACAGTATGTACAGTTAAAATAACTGAAGCTAAAGAGACCGGAAGCTGCGCACATAAATGGCCGCGCTCGAAACTCATTTAAGGTCTGTTTATTTAAGAGGTTATTTAAGGATATTAGCCTACTTTAAACTTGAAAGACACGAGACATCCATCTCTTGAGTTATGGCTGAAAACATCTTCCTCGTTGTACACTATACCTCACTAGTGCAGTAGTTTCCAAATGTACATCATCCATCATCCACTGGATGGCAACACAAGCATGTTTGTTGAACAAATTGAATCTCGCAAAGCCTGCTGAAGCCTGGAAAAAGAAGAGGAGTAAAGCAGAAATCGTGATAAACAGATATTGCTGCTCGTACGGTTTGTATGGATTGATCGATGACAGAACAGTCATGCAGAAGAATTATGCATCTCTATTATTCATATAACATTCCAGACAATAGCAGTGTTTGTTGAAGTCTGGCCTTGTGTTTTATTGCCCAGGAGGCATGTGAGGTTATTTAAAGCATTTATTAAAAGTATTTTTGGCAGAAAACTGTCACAGTCAAAAGATTCCAAATATGTGTTGTTCTTCTCATGAAAAACAGAAGACATCTGCTATGAACTATTAAAAAACTGTAATGTATTATATCATTACACTTTTTAAATATTTTAAGTCTTTAATTCAAAATTTAATAGCTGTTTCCTATGTGATATGTATCATATGTGATATATGTAATTTATTCCTGTGATGGAAAAAAGTAATATTTATTTTTTGTTTTTGAAAGAAGTCTCTTCTGCTGATCAAGGCTGCATTTATTTGATCAAAAATATAGTAATAAAATTGTGAAATATTATTATTTAAAATAGCCATTTTCTGTGTGAATATATTGTAAATTGTAATTTATTTCTGTGATGCGCAGCTGTATTTTCAGCATCATTACTCCAGTCTTCAGTGTCACATGATCCTTCAGAAATCATTCTAATATACTGCTCATTTCTGATTATTATCAATGTTGAAAACAGTTGTGCTGCTGAATATTTTTGTGGAAACTGATACATTTTATTTTTCAGGATTGAATAGAAAGTTCAAAAGAACAGCATTTATTTGAAATCTTTTGTAACATTTTAAATATCTTTACTTTCACCTTTGATCAATTTAATGCGCCCTTGTTGAATAAAAGAAGTTATTTCTCCATATTTTTGTAGTTGTGCTCTACTCTGAAGTTGCTCCTGTGTGGAGCAAAACTTGCCTGTGAGTTGCGATCTATGAAAAATAGCCTAAAATGAGCTTAAAATGGATTAATCTGGTCTTAAAACCAAGAAAGCTAGTATTCTGCTGGTTTCCTCGGGCCTTCTGGGAGTTGTAGTTTTTGTTGCATGCTTTGTCCTATTTTCTGTGCTCCTCCCGGTCCTAATCTAGGTGATTGGACCTACCAGCTGCTCTTCGTCAGTGTCAAGAGGAACCTCTCCCTGGCTCACTCTCTTGATCTTCTGAAATACCGGTTCCTCTCGACACTGACGAAGAGCAGCTGGATGTAACAGGTGCCAATCCACTTCAGAATTGGTTTGATATCAAGGTACTGAATGATTTCCATGTTCATGAACTATATTTACATGGAATACCAGTTTAAAATGGTGGGTTTAAACATCCATGGTAATACTATGGTACTTTGTTAGTGGAGCCAATTTTTGGAGGCCACATGCCAAATTTAACTACTTAATTAAGCGACAATTATTCTTCTGTCTGAGCACAAAAAGTTTGGCCAGCTGAACACGATATTGCTTATACGGCAGAAAAAATGCTTTCCTGAACTCTGGGAAGCGTCGTTGTTTCCATCCTCCAAGACGACGAGCCAGTATTTCCCATCTGTTCCCTGACCTTGGTTTCCCTCCATCAGTGCTTCTCCAATCACTCCAGCTTTCCTGCCAGTCTCTCCTTCTGAACGTCTCTGTCGTTCTCCTGCAGGCCCATAAAGCCAGAATCATGCAGAACAATAACTGAAGGAGCGAATGACGCCAGACAGTGAATGTGAGCTTTCTCGCCTGATTAAGTTTCTGTTGAGAGTTTATGATGCAGAATGGTTATACATGCAGTTGCATATCTGTTCCCATAAAAGTAGTCCATATAACTTGTCACATGATAGATTTCTGAGGAACCGACTCAAATTTAAGCTTCATTCATGTTGTGGATGGGAAGATTTTGCCTTGAACAGTGAACAATGCATTGAATTTCAGAAAAATTCAGAAGACTTGAAAAAAACTGCATGTTTAGATAAACAGACACAAGTCGCATCTTTTGATAAAAATATAAATAAATAAAAAACATTGGCGCATACAATATTGTTGTGCATTTGACACACTTGGACTTGGTATGAAATGCAATAACCTAAAAAGCTTCTGAAATCCTTTCTACCAAAAGCTGTCACATAAAACAGAATATCATAACAGAAAATTACATTTATTTACACACGGTTCACAAACCAGAGAGTACCGGCACAGGAGACCTGAAATAAAATGAGATGTTGGGAAACATCCATAAAACAAACCGAGGCACAAACTGGGAAACTGATTTTCCAGAAGACAATGATAATTTACAAGTCTGACCCTTTAAAAGAATTGCTCACCCAAAAAATGAGCATTTGCTGAAAATGTGCTCACCCTCAAACCATTCAAGATGTAGACGAGTTTCTTCATCAGATTTGGAGAAATGTAGCATTACATCTCTTGCTCACTAATGGATGCTCTGCAGTGAATGGGTGCCGTCAGAATGAGAGTCCTAACAGCTGATAAAAACATCACAATAATACACACCACTCCAGTCCATCAGTTAACATCTTGAGAAGTGAAACGTTGTGTGTTTGTAAGAAACAAATCCATTGTTAAGATGTTTTGAACTTCAAACTATTGTTTCTGGCCAAAAAAATCCATTATATCGCTTCCTCCTGTAGAAAAAAAAAAGTAATCTTGTCTGAATCAGGAGAGAAATCTGCAGTTACAAGCCAAAACAGTTCTGAACAAGTATGTGAGAGGATTTTGTGAGTGACAACAGGAGATGGACTTTTTTACTGGAGGAAGCGTTATTATGGATTATGGACTCATATTTTAGTTGGAAACAAGTTTGAAGTTAAGGAACATCTTAATGAAAGATTTGTTTCTTACAAACATGCAGCTTTTTTATTTAATGTTATCTGATGGACTGGTGTGGATTACTTGTGGATTATTGTGATGTTTTTATCAGCTGTTTGGACTCTCATTCTGACGGCACCCATTCACTGCACTAGTGAACAAGTGATTTCTCCAAATCTGATGAAGAAAAAACTCATCTACATCTCGGATGGCCTGAGAGGGAGTCATTTTCAGCAAATTGTGTGAACTGTACCTTCAAACATTTTCAGAGTATTGATACAAGAGTGTGTTTATGTACCACAGAGTCAAATGATGAAGTGTTTCCATGTAAAAAAAAAAAAAAAAAAGCACATTTGTGAGTCTGTCAGGCCTGAAAAACAAGCACAACATGATGCTGCAGGGTCTAAAACATTTTTCATTTGAACACGAGGAATTTGATTATTACGTCAACAATACAATTTGTAATGAAAAAGCTGTATTAATTTAGAAAATAATTCAAAATAGGAGAATTTTTGGACCTCACTGTACACAAAACACAACAAACACTTGATTTCAACACTGACTCACATGAAAACAGTCATTGAAAACTCACCTACAGGGAACCAACATACAACACATATCACAATTAAAATCTGTATTGAGTCATTAACTGTGCAAAGATCTACGAGTTTAATGACCTTGAGCTCAAACCAACATGTTGATCTCTTACTGAATCATTATTAATTGAGTCCTGTCGGTTCACTTACACATTTTAAACACCACAAGGTTAACATACTTAGGATTAGGGCTGAGCGATATACAGTAGCTAACAAAATATTGGCTTTTGCTCTAAAATATAGTAAAAGGTTTCTTGTCAATCAGAAGAGCCATCATTTCACAGTCACTGTAGAGAAGCAGGTTCAAAATACTTCATGTTAATAAAATACAATGAAAATCGAGAATTAGAGGAACAATGACATTTAATGATTTTCATAAATATACACATTATTTTAGTTTTATTTACAGTATATACTGTTATATATATATTTTTTTTTTCAATATTTTTTATCCTTTTTGTTTTCCATTTTTATTTTCATCTCATCTTTAGTTAGTGTTATATGCGTTTTTACACTTTTTTTATTTTTTTTCAAATATTACTATTTATATTTAATTTATATTTTAGTTGCCACGGCATATTTGTAATTTTTATTAAGTATGAATTTAAAAAAAAATTGTATTTCATTTTTATTTCAATTAACAAAACTGTTTATAATAGTTTTAATTTTAGTTAACATTAACAAACCTGAAATGTACTATATAATAAATATTAAACAGCAATATTTCCATATACTAAAATGTTTTTTATTAAAACTGTAAAATGGGAACTTCGGTAAAACATTTGAAGTAATGAAACAAATCATTCAATCAATCAGTTCAAGTGATTCAAACTCATTCAAAGAAATAAATCAAACCTACTAACAGTAATGGCAATTGTTTAAATCAGAAATGCTACGTTGTAAAAATTAGTTTTTAGAAACTGTAAAAAGAAAAAATTACAGTAGCCTACATTTTCAGTTTATTTTTTTTACTTCAAGCTTTCATGTTTAATTCAAAGTCTTACTTGCCATTTCTTTGTAATTATTTGTGAAATTTAATGACAATTTCCACGTGAAAATTGTTTTAAAGAAGAGCAAGAGCAAGAGTGGCTTCCAAGTCTTCATTACTTATCTTGCTGTATCTGTCCACTGCTTTTGATACGGTCAACCACCAGATCCTCCTGTCAACCCTATTGGGAAAGGGCATCTCAGGAACCGTACTCCAGTGGTTTAAGTCTTACCTCTCAAATAGGTCCTTCAAGGTACCTTGGAGAGGTGAGGTATCCAAGTCGCAACATCTAACTACTGGGGTGCCTCAGGGCTCAGTTCTTGGACCACTTCTCTTCTCTGTCTACATGGCATCACTAGGTTGGCTTAACATGGCTTTTCATATCACTGCTATGCTGATGACACTCAACTCTACCTCTCATTCCATCCTGATGATCCGACGATAGCTGCTCGCATCCTCAGCTTGTCTAACAGACATTTCTTGCTGGATGAAGGACCATCACCTTCAGCTCAACCTGGCTAAGACAGAACTGCTTGTGGTTTCAACAAACCCATCACTTCATCACAATTTCACCTTCCAGTTAGGCTTATCAACCATAACTCCTTCAAAAACAGCCAGAAACCTTGGAATTGTGATTGATGATAAGCTGAATTTCTCAGACCACATTGCTAAAACTGCCTGGTCCTGCAGATTTGCTTTATACAACATTAGGAAGATCAGGCCCTTTCTTTCGGAACATGCAACAGAAATCCTAGTTCAGGCTCTTGTTCTGTCCAGACTGGACTATTGCAATGCTCTCTTGGCAGGTCTTCCAGCCAATTAATCCAAAATGCCGCTGCAAGATTAATCTTTAATGAGCCGAAAAGAACGCGCGTCACACCTCTGTTCATCAATTCGCACTGGCTACCAATAGCTGCTCACATAAAATTCAAGGCATTAATGTTTGCCTACAAAACCACCTCTGGCTCTGCACACTTTTACCTAAATTCACTACTTCAGACCTATGTGCCTCTAGAAGCTTGCGTTCTGCAAGTGAACGTCACTTTATTGTGCCATCCCAAAGAGGCACAATATCACTTTCACTGACTTTTAAATGAACCGTTCCCTCTGGTGGAATGACCTGCTCAACTCAATCCAGCAGCTGAATCCTTAGCCATCTTCAAGAATCGGCTAAAAACACATCTCTTCCATCTTTATTTGACCCTCTAACTCTAGCACTCTCTATTCTAATTCTGTTTTATCTATCTGTCTTCTTTGTACGTTAGGCTAACCAAGACTTGTTATAGCACTTGCATGTTGTTGCTCTTTTGTTGGTTTTGATTGCTTCTATTGTCCTCATTTGTAAGTCACTTTGGATAAAAGTGTCTGCTAAATAACTAAATGTAAATGTTAAAGTAGAGCTGCAAAACGATAAATCGCGATTAATGTTTACATAATATGTGTGTGTACTGTGTATATTTATTATGTATATATAAATACACACATGTATATATTTAAAAAAATATTTGTATGTATATATATTTAATACTTGTATATAATTTCTATTATATAGGCTATAAATATTTTATATATAAATCTAACATTTTTCCTTAATATATACATGCATGTGTATGTATTTATAAATATACACAGTATGCACACATATAATATGTAAACAAACTTTTATTTTGAATGTGATTTATCATGCTTAATCTTTTTGCAGCCATATTTCAAAGTAAATAATTTTTTTTCAGTGTAGTAAAATCTTTAAATGTTCAAGCAAATAACGAGATGAGGAAAATGAAGACGAATAAAAAGTGCAAAAAATCATGTTGCTTGCTTTTGATATATCGCTCAGCCCGAGTTAGCACGTTTTATTAGCGCACACATTACAGGATCTCAGTCGCTGCTGAGCGATGTACAAAAACAAACAACATAAAACACCGAAGTCCATCAAGCATCAGGTGAAGAAATCTTTCGAAATGGCTTCTACGAAATTTGGTGCCGACATCAGGATCCCGATGGTGCAGAGGATGGTGAAAATGGAGAACGCCATTAAACACAAGCGATCGATCACCGCCGCTGCGAACTTCCACTCGTTACACACATTCTCGTCCTCGTCCTGGTTGCGAAACCTTTTAGCGATGTATCGCACCTCCTCCAGAATTTTAGCCAGTTCCAACTCCAAAGCCCCGCCCACAATGCCACCATTGACCCGCCCCCCGATTCCGGCCCCACCCCCGAGCGAGGGCATGGTCGCCCCCGGCAACAGCACGTCTTCCTCGGCGGAGGCCATGATTCGTCCGCAGAGGATGCCGTGCGAATCATGGGAAGATGCGTAGTGGACGCCCTCCATGCCTCTGAAGCCGATGTACAGCATGTTGCTGGGCTGCAGCGCCCCCTGGCTGACGGAGAGCTCCACGCTGGACACGCTCCCGCGCCGAGGGGGTTTGTTGTGGCAGGCCAGACGGATACGCTCCTCGCCGGGCCGCCGCATGCGCAGGAACCAGGCGCACCAGTTCAGGAGGATGATGCGGGTCTGGATGACAAAACACAACCATGTACAGTGGCCCCAACAGAGTATTTCAACACTTAATCCACAGTTAAAAATATATTAATTATGTATGAAATAAAAATAACTGAATAAATAAATGCTTTGGAAATGTAAAGCTTTTTGTATCTAAAATTAAAAATACACAGGATTTAAAATAGAAATATATTATTAATGTAATTTAAAAAATAAATACTCATTATCGTTAAAATGAAAACAAACAAATAAATAAATTACATTTACAAATAAATAAATGAATGAATGAATGAATGCATGAATTAATAAATAAATGCTTTGATTATGTAAAACTTTTGTATCTGATAAAAAATACACCCAGAATTAAAAATAAAAAAATAATATTAATAAAATAATAAAAACAATAAACAAGTAATAAAAACAAAATACTCATTATCATTAAAAGTGAAAACAAACAAACAACCAAATGCTTTGGTAATGTAAAGCTTTTGTCTCTAAAATTAAAAATACAAAGATTTAAAATATAAATATTATTAATATAATAAAAAAACAAAATACTCACTATCATTAAAATGGAAACAAACAAATAAATAAAATACATTTACAAATAAATAAATAAATATGAATGAATGAATGAATGAATGATTGCTTTGATAATGTAAAAAAATACACCCAGAATTAAAAATATAAATATTATTCATGTAATAAAAACAAAATACTCATCATTAAAAATGAAAACAAACAAATAAATAAATAAATGCTTGCTTGCTATGGTAATTTAAAGGTTTTGTATAAAAAAATTACAAAGAAAACAGAATTAAAAATATAAATATATTATGTAATAAAAAACAAAATACTCATTAAAAATGAAAACTAATAAAGAAATTAAATTTAAAATGACTAAATATATGAATGAATAATTAAATACATACATAAACACATGAATCAGTAAACAAATAACCTAAGTACACTAAAAAGACTGTATTTCATGATTAGTTTGTTTGAACTTTGACCTGAAATAAATAAAAAGCAAATAACAAACAAACAAACAAACAAACAAATGCTTATATGAAAAGTGAAGCTTTTGTAGCAAAAATTTTAAATATACACATAATTAAAAAATATTAATAAATGTATAATAAAAAAAAGCAAAACAAGCAAAAATAATATAATAAAATAAAAATGAATGAATAAATAATTAACCAAACTTTTGCACCCATCCATGCAAAGACTGTATGTAATGATTAGTTTGTTTGAACGTAGTCTGAAATAAATAAAAATTGAAACAACAAAATAAAAATAAAATGAGAAATAAAAAATAAAATTAGAAATAAAAAGGGATGGGATGAATAAAAAAATAAACAATGGGACAATTAACCAAATAAATACATACAAGCATACATACATACATACATATATATATATAAATGCTTTAGTAAAGTAAAGCTATTGAAGCAGAAATAAAAAATATATTAAAAAAAAAAATATATCAATAATGTATTAAATAAAAACAAAATATAAAATAAATAAAAAGCAAAACAAACAAAAGAAAAATAAATACAATTACATAAAAATGGGATAAATAAATAAAGTATGTATGCAAGTAACCCATCCATGCAAACACAACAAAGACTACTGTATTTTATTATTACTGTGTCTGAATGTAGTCCTGAAATAAAAAGCTAAACAAACAAATAAATTAATTAAATTAAAAATGAAATAAATAACAAAAATGGGTTGGAGGTGGAAGGACAAACAAATAATAGATAAATAAATAACTGATGCACCCATGCATGCAAAGACTACTGTATTGTGTGATTAGTTTGTTTGCACTCAGTGCTGAGCACTTAACAAGCACTTAATGATGTATTTGCATAACTCAGAGAAGCATCAGAGATTCGCTGAGTCAATACGACTGAATCAATGCCGGCTCATCATAATGCTGTTGGCTTTCTGCAGGCGTTCGCTGCTTCCTCCTAATTGGTGCTGGAATATTTATCGTAATTCTAGACAACGAAGCCATGAAACGTCTTTTTCAAGCAAAAATGAGAATTAATATTTCATGTTGGCTGTGTTAAGCTTGTGCCTAGAAGACAAATTTGTTGTTTGGACAAAGTTTGTTTGAAAACAGCCCAAGTGGCTTGTCTCATGCATTTAGTATAAAGCTGTTGTCCACAGTCCTCTCTGATTCACATCACGCACCGAGAGACGCTCACAAAGACACGCTGACCTTCAGCACTTTACTGTGAAAGTACAGAGTCAGAGAACTAATATAGAAATACTAATTCAATAAAAAAAATTAAACTAATAAATGCACTGTGATGTAAATCTTTTGTGGCAAACTTAAAAACTGCACACACAATTACAAATAAATTAATAATGTATGAAATAAAAGAAAAATGTGATAAATAAAACTTGTGTAGCAAAAATAAATACATGTGCAATTTAAAATATATTAATAATATATGAAATAAAATAATGAAATACTAAATCAAAAAAAAGTGCAACAAACAATCGAACAATCAAATAAATGCATGTGTTGGTAGCAAAAACTAATGCACACACAATTAAAAATAAATTAATAATGTATGAAATAAAACAAATGTGATAATTTTTTTTGTAAATAAACAAAAAACAAATAAATGAACAAACCAATCAAGCTTTGGTAATGTAAAGATTGTGCAGCAAAAATTTAAATATACATAAAATTAAAAATGCATTAATAATGTATGAAAAAACTAAATGTCAACAATTAAACAAATAAATAAATGCATGCGCTGGTAGCAAAAATTAATAAACTCAAAAATATTTTAATAATGTATATATCATACATTATGCAGCATAACAAAATACTAAATAAAAAGCTAAACAAACAACCAAATAAATAAAATCTGTAGCAAAAATAAAAAATATACAATTAAACATATACTAATAATGAATCACTAAACAAATAGATAAAAAGTCCATATGCATGTTTGGTGATGAAAAGCATTTGCAGTCATAAAGCTTCTTCAGGAATGTCCCGGATGGAGATGTTTGTCTTACCCATCGCGGCATCTTTCCTCCGTCTGGATCATGATGGTGATACTGCAGCACCAGGACTGTAGCGATGACCGACAGACCCACAATCACCATAGTGGTGGCAAAATACTGCGCTGAAACACACACACACACAGGTCAGCTATCCTTGTGGGGACTCTCCAGAGGCGTAATGGTTTTTATACTGTACAAACCGTATTTTCTATCACTCTACATCAACCCTACACCTAAACCTACCCCTTATAGGAAACTTTCTGCATTTTTACTTACTGCATTTTACTTTTCAAAAAAACTCATTCTGTATGATTTATAAGCTTTTGTACCCATGGAGACCTCAATTTAGGTCCCCACCGTGACACGAGTCCCCATGAGTCTGTGTGTATTCAGGTTTAAGTCCCCACCAGGATATATAAACCTGTACACACACACGTATCTTCTTTACACAAATTGAATCCACAGAAATCTCTGTGTAGATGCAGTATTCATGAGATCTTCAGCGATGTGTGAGAACAGCTACTGTAGCATTACAAACCGCCAGGCTTCAGAAAACACAATCTAATAAGATCCTGAATCCACCTCAATCGCTCAGAGCTGTTAGGACGCCCTGCACTGAAACAAACACTATATAATATCATTTATCATATTAGTTGGATAAAATGTATATGATTTTTATATATATAAATACACATTTAATATAATATTTTTTATTTATATTTACCATTTACTAGTGCTGTCAAATGATTAATTGCGATTAGTTGCATACAAAATAAAAGTTTTTGTTTACATATATGTGTGTTCTGTGTTTATGATGTATATATAAATACACACACATACAGTATAAATTTTGAAAATATTTACATGTCTATATTTATATTCAAATAATCTATATTATAAATAAATATATTTAATATATAAAAATAACATATATTTCTGAAATATATACTGTATGAGTGTGGATTTATATATACATAATAAATATTCATAGTACACACATATATTATGTAAACAAAGTTTTTATTTTGGATGCGATTAATCGTTATTAATCGTTTGACAGCACTATTAGTTTGCAATTTTTTCAGTCCTGTTGATGTTTACATTTATGCATTTAGCAAAAGCGACTTGCAAATGAGGAAAATTCATATCAAATATCAAACTTGAGTCTACTCTGAATACACTTTAAAACCCCATTTTATTTGTTTGATTTCATCATTTTATAGAATTAAATTAAATGAAATAAAACTACATTTACAAATTATACAAAATTATAAAAAATACATTGAATAACATTATATTTCTATTTACTATTTAATTAGTTTGCAATTTTTGCTGGTTTACATTTATATTAACATATTTCTGACACTTGTCAAAAGTGAAAATTCATATATCAAATATCAAAATTCAAGACTGAATATAGTTTAAATTTCTGCTTAATTCGTTTGATTTCATTATTTTATAACAATAAACATTAAATAAACAAAATGAAATGAAATGTAATTAAAATGATATAAAATTATAAATAATACATTAAATACATTTCTGTTTAATTTTTAATTTACTTTTAGTTTGCAATTTTTGCTGTTATCATTTACATTACATTTATGCATTTAGCAGATACTTTTATCCAAAGTGATTTATAGAGGAAAATTCATATTCAATAAACATTAAAAAAATAAAAAGTAAATGAAATAAAATGTAATTAAAAATGATATAATATGTATTTAAATTGCACTATAAAGTAAAATAAATGCAATAAAAATACAGAGAAATTAGTGACACTGTTGCAGATATAGAATAAATTCAGCTGCCACTAAATAAGAGTAACCAACATTTAATGTATTTAAAATTAGGCACTTTTTATGTAGTGTTAATTTTAAATAAATACAAACAATTAAATAAAACTGGAATTTTAAATAAAAAATTAATTTAGCAAAAATACATAAAAATTGGTACCATCATTGCAGATTTAGCATAAATAAAGCTGTCGGTAAATAACAGTAACTAACATTTAATGTATTTAAAATCAATGTTTTTTATGTATTGTTAATTTTATGTTCGATAGTTTATCAATCAGTTAACAGCATGAACATTCAGCTAAATATCTCCTTTTGTGAATGTCAACCATTATTTAAAACTAAGTTATTAAATAGAAGCTCTCAATATGAAAAAGCTCTTTCCTCTGACATTATTCGATGGGTTTTCCTCTGTAATGGTCCGTTTGGGAACAGACAAATAACACACTCAGGCATCAGGATGAGACTCCATCGGGCCGTTTCAGGGTGAGTGATCGCCCTCATTTCCAAGCGGCCCATTTCTGGATGATACATAACCATGAATGTGATGAATGCAGTTTGCTGCATCTCGGTTTTCAGGGTCTCTAAAGCAGCCGCCGTCATTTCTCTCCATCTGTGTCACTCATTCCCATCTGTTTAAGCCCACACATCAGTCCCGCCCCCACGCTGTGATTGACTGCTGCACTTACCAATCAGAGGCACTGAATCAGAGGTGGCAGGCATGATCTCGGCCACCAGCAACATGAAGACGGTGAGCGACAGCAACACAGTGATTCCTGTCAGGAGACAACAACAAAAACAGCTTCAAAATACATTACAATCTGATTGGATGAGCTGCGTTTGATGCCACTGTAAGGGACTGCGAAATCAATTATATATGAATGCATCTTAAATTATTATTTTTGCTTATGATTTTCAAGAGTGTAGAATTTAGTAGAGACGCTATGACATGATCCTACCAATATCCAGCCACTACTAAATTGTCCCTAGCAATAATTTTGTTCAAACAATGTCTATTGTCTGCTGTTATGTCCCCAACAATGCCAAAATCAAACCTACACCCTTGATTCTGTGAATGATAAATCAGAGACGAAGCGTCTCACTCGAATAACTGACTTCTGTAACATCAGTCATATCAAGTAATATCCATGATGCAAAGAGTCTGGAAAAATCTGGCCTTTCCAAACTCACGCTGGGTCTTAATGAAGCCCACAGATCAATCACACTCATTAAGAAGGCTGCGTGTTTCCGGCTGTTTGTCATGTTGAATGTTTGAGCTGTGATTTCAGACTCGTCTGCGAGCAGCTGGATGAAATATCTGGAGTCTGTGTGTTTCTGTCTCGGTGTTTATTGATTCCAGAGCGTCTCTTAAAGCGTGTCAATCTCTCAAACTACTGGACTGCATCCAAAACACACACACACACACACGCTTTTCCACCTCAAAACACTTCTGGATCAGTGTTTTAGTAGCTTTACCACGGTATTCGGCATGTATACTTTTCCAGGTTTCATTGTAGCGTTTCAGTCGATTGACCTGTTCTCTCTCTCACATAAAGGAAGTCTGATTCATTTGGATGGTTCATGTAAATAAACAATTCACTGATCGAACATACAGTTCAATGGTTCCCTTGCATCTTGTTTAGTGAAACATTGTGCTAAATATTGCTGTTTGTCATTGTTTTCGACTTAAATTTGTGGGAAATTCAGTATCCCACAATGCAATATGCTGGATTTTTATTTTAAATAAGCTGGAAACAATGTCAAATGGGCTTTTTAAAATATACTTATAGCATCATTTGAATGTATTGCCAAAAGTTTTAACACAAAATTAGATTAGAAACAAAATGACTTCAAATTACTGTTGCATCATGCATATGGTTTCACATGCTATTTACAGTAGTATGCATTATAGAGTGTAGACTGTGGAGTATGCAGTGCACTAGTGATTAATTCTGGACAGAGCCAATGATTTCTAAATGTTATAATGTGAAACAGAAAGTCGAGGGAAGCGCCCACACACAAACACACACACACACACACACAAACTCAGAACTAAGACACCATGAAATTAAGGACACACACTGAGCATCAGAAGCTCTTGTATTACAAAATCAGCTGCTCTTGTTGGTTGCATTGAAACCCATTTATCAGCCTGAGCAGATGCGAGTGAGATTACTGGGGTCTTTTTCTCAGGAGAAACATCTAAGAAGCTGAAAACTTCAGCAAAAGTCTACATTTGGGCTGCATGGAATCTCATTATTGTCTGGAAGAAACGACGGAGATGCACTCTTAAAAATGAAGGTTGCAAAAAGTTTTTTTTTCTCAGTGATGCCATAGAATAGTCATTTTTCTAAGTGTGAAGAACATTGTAACCTTGTAAGCCTTCCATGGATGGTAAAGGTTCTTCATGGAACCAGAGATGTTTTATTTTTAAGAGTGCATTAAAGAGATGTGTGCTTTGTGCGCGTCTCACCCAGCGATATCTTCTCTCCAGAGTCAGCGGGCAGCAGAAACACCAGCAGTGCGAGAGTGGAGATCAGGACACATGGGATCAGCAGGTTGAGGCCGTAGTACAGCGTCCTCCTCCTCATGACCACAGTGAAGGTGACGTCAGGATACGGCTCCTTACAGCAGTCGTAGAACTTCTCATTCCTCCTGCCTGGAACCTCTACAACACACACACACACACACACACACACACACACACGCGCACACACACACACGTGCACACACACACACGTGCACACACACACACGTGCACACACACACACATGCGCACACACACGCACACACACAAAATCTTGATGTATACTTTAAAATACAACTGTAGATATGCATTCAGACACTATTTAATGTCTGTTTAGTGTTTATTCTAAACAACAGAGTCAAATAGAACAGAATCAAATGGTAAATAAAACAAACAAAACAAAAACAAACCAATGAATCAAAGACAACAAAATCAAATAGAACCGAATAAAACAAAACAGAATCAGAGTCAAACAGAACCGAATCAAACAGAACTGAATAAAACAGAAACAAAGCATCAAAGAGAATCAAATAAAACCGGGCAGAATAACACAGAACAAAACAGAATCAAAGAATAGAATCAAGTAGAATCAAACTGAATAAAAAACTAACAGAGTCAAAAACACAACAAACAAGTCAAACACAATAGAATCAAATCAACTGATTAAAACAAAATTGAACAGAACAGAATCGAAAACAACAGAATCAAACAGAACAAACCAAATCAAATAAAAAAAGAACAGAGTAAAACAGAATCAAAGATAACCAAATCAAAGAGTCAAACAAAAATTAAACAATAGAATCAAACACAACCGATTCAAACAAAATTTAAATCAAAGTGTCCAAAACAACAGAATCAAAAAGAACAAATATACTTAGTGTAAGGAACCATGTTTTAATCAGTTTTGTTTTTTGCTCAATTTGCAGAAATATTTTGCTCATCAGGACAGAAATCCTAGTGCTTACTTATATTTTAGCAAACCAGAATCAAATTCAGAATCAGTTTTTGTGTCACCTAATTAATATTCCTGAGCCAAGCCAAATTGTAATATGTCACCAAGTCTAATCTTCACGCATGTGACGGTCACTTGTACAGCATTGGACTGACCTCATTCATTCAACTACCTCGTCTGACAGTCTGAATAAAAAAAAAGACTGCTCCTGTCACTTTAAATAGTCTTATAAGCTCTTTGCACTACACCATTTATATTCTGCACTGTTTGTTTGTTTGTTTATCTCACTGATTTGCACTGCCATGTGCCTTATGCCACTTTATCCATTTTTTTTATATTACTATTTTTTTTTCCTACATGTCCTTATTTGTATATTTGTAATAGTTGCATTTTTGTGTATGTATGTGTGTATGTGTGTGCATGTATGTATATATATATATATATATATATGTATATATGTGTGTGTATGTGTATGTATATGTGTGTGTGTGTGTGTTATATATATATATATATATATATATATATATATATATATATATATATATATATTGATTTGTACTTATCTGTATTTTTGCGTTCTACTGTTTGTTTAGCGTTATCTGTATGCACCAGGGAGTAAGAGGGTAACGCAATTTCAATTCTCTGTATGTACGGTACATGTGGCAGAATTGACAATAAAGCTGACTTTGACTTTGATGTGCTTTATGAGGTCAGCTAATTATTTTTCTTTTAAGTAACTCTGAAATGATACAGGCTCTCTACAGCTTCAGGCGATGATAATCTACACAAATTATGTTCTGGAAGACAGAAATGTCAGATCTGTATCAGGACATCTTGTGAAATGCTGATTATTTACAAATGGATGATTTCACATGCAGTTATAAGAGGCCGAGAGTGTTTAAAATCAGTGTGTGTGTGTGTGTGTGTGTGAAATGATGCATGGCAGACACTATTATGTAAACTTGTTTGTTTTCATCCAGTGTTTCTCAACATCTGCTTCAAATCACACGTCTCACTATGATACTATGGGATTATTAACTTATTCATTTATTAATTAATTAGTTTTCACTGAAATTAAATGAAATCTGAATAATTAATAAAAAACTAACAATGAATTTAAAAAGAGATGTTATATTATATATTAATACATAATTCAAGTTACAATTTTATATTAATAAATTATAATTATATATATATATATATATATATATATATATATATATATATATATATATATATATATATATATGACTGAATCAAATCAAATAAAAAGCTAAAATAAATGACAAAAATACACCAGAAGAAAAATTAAAATTCAAATCTTGAATTAAAAAAAGGAAAATGAAAATTAAAAATATTAATAAATAATTATAATTTATATTAATATATATTACTGAATTACATATCAAAACTAAAAAAACTGAATTAATCAAATAAAATAAAAAGCTAAAATAAATGACAAAAATACAGCAGAAAAATAAATACATTTTGAATTTAAAAAAAGAAAATGAAAATTAATTCAAAATATTAATAAATACTGTAGTAGTACATTAATGATACTAAAATATCAAACTTTTTTGGACATGATACAATGGCACTACCATGTGCTTTAGGGCATATATCATGGTCCTAGCCTGGTATTTTTTTTAAATGTTAGATTACCACATAAATAACATGGTATATGATTATATTAATCATTCAGTAGCACAGTATCATACATCACTGTACCACGTGTAAAACTCACCAACCAGGTCCCATTCCCCGTTAGCGATGTATCCGGTAATATCGGCCTCCATCATCTGCAGGTCCAGAGACCATCCGCCATACGTCCACGAGCCGAACTTCAGATCACACCGCTGAACATCAAACGGGAACCAGCGCACATCGATGTAGCAGGTGCTCTTAAAGATACCTTAACAACAGAAGCATTGTGGGAAATGCTGTGTTTTAGTTTAGTCACTGACGCTGTAAAAACGGCTTTCTTTGCCCATTTTCTTACCCACAACGGATTACAAACAAACAAATCAAACACAACAGAATCAAACACAATAAAAACAAAATTAATCAAACAGAAAAGAACCAAACAGAACAGAATAAAAAACAAACAAACCAAGCACATCAGAAATAAAAACAAACAAATCAAAAATTATTCAAAAACAAACAAATCAACAAAAAAACAACAGAATCAAAAAGAATCAAAAACAAATGCATCAATCAGAACAGAATCAAATACAATCTATCAAACAGAACAGAAACAAAAACAAAATAAAACAAAACAGAATCAAATAAAATCAAACTGAATAGAATCAAAAACAAACAAAGAAAGAAAACAGAACAGAATCAACCACAATAGAATCAAAAACAAACAAATCAAACACAGCAGAAAACAAAAACAAACAAATAAAACAAGACAGAATAAAATAAAATAAAATGGAATAGAATCAAAAACAAACAAATAAAACTGAGCAGAATCAAACAGAATCAACCACAACAGAATCAAACAGAATAAAAAACAAATGCATCAAGAAAGAATCAAACATAACACAATAAACATCCTGAAACCAGTAAAATGGAAGAAGATATTAAGAGTGTAGTTTAGTTTTGTTTTGTAAGAATACTTTGATCATATGCTAGCCCTAAATAGAGCTGAAAGTAATTCTAGGGATGCACGATATTAGATTTTTGCCGATATCCGATATTTTCAAATCATTTTGGCCGATAGCCGAAGCCGATACCGATATATTCCCTTTGTTTTGAAACAACACCAAGTCTCTTCTGTGCGGAAAATATAAACAAATCATTTTTAAATTTTGCTCAGTTTTGAGCAAAAACTTATTTGTTAGAAGTAATAAACATTATTAAAGTATTTTTTTTTTTTATGAGAGTATATTGAAAGCCTTGAAAATAAATGTAATAAAATAAATCTCTGCTGTTTTTTTTGTTTTTTTTTCTCAGACAGATGTAGTTGAAACCTTAAGATTTTATTTGTGGATTTATCATTAATAAATGGTCTAAAGCAAAAGAGCTGTAAAAATTCTAAAAATCTTTTACAGCACCTTGTGTTTAAGTTTTCATAACACATTTGAAAAAATATATTACATATTAATGAATAAATCTGTATATATTACAGTTTTTCTCGATTGCTAAAACACTATAACCATGCTTTTGAACTAAAATTTCAAAACCATAACATTTTTGAAAAAGCACACCCATTTCCCTAAACTATAAACACTATTCCCCTGCTTTGACACGAGTTAGATTTGGTGAACTGATCCTGCAAAACTCTACACAAATCCTTACATTTCTCAGTGCTTACACCATGTGCTCATTTAGAAAGCATAGCATTCAATATTGTTCACTCAAGTCTACACAGTTTGAGCTCAATTAGCACACAATTACCAAAGTGGAAAGACTAGGAGTCAAAATTTATCACACACCAATCAGATCCTTCGATGGATAAAGGGCCAAAGTCAGCTTACAGTTTTTCTCAGTGGCTTTGGTGCATTTCTCAGATCAGAAATGAACCTCCACATCATCTAGTCACTTGTGCACGTCATAAAAAGTTTCTCATTCTTTTGATCAAGTTGCGAATGCTTTGGTCCATTCATGCAATTGATTATGTTCATTTGTCTGTGGTTTCCTACATTATCATTTACTATTGTCATGTTGCTCAAAATGTATTCTATAGTTCTCTGTGCTATAGTCTTACCCCTCAAAACATCAAGTCATTAGTTCATCGTATAAGTCATTACGGTAAATGCAAAATGGTTGATCTTGTTGTCATAAACTGTCAAGCATATTTTCTACACATTTCTATTAGACTTTTTATAAATTTGGCATGAATTGTTCAAGTGAATCTTGACTTTCACTAATGAAGAGAATATAGATCAACCAATGATAAACCAGTTTTCTGAAATAGCTCAAAAGTTTTTTTTTTGTCAGACCCCTAGTAAAAGTGTAACTGTGAATCATATCCAGTCTTTTTCAATCAATATCCCACATACAGTAATGAGTAAATTTGTACTTTTGAAATGGATATATAGCATACATAATTGCAGCCTTCTGCATTTCAATACAGTAGCTGTCATCCAAACTGTTGTCATACTTTACATCAGGTAATACTAACAGAGAGCACTGTTATATTGACAACATGACTAAGCATTTTGACTCTGATCTTGTTTGTGAACAATGACACAACGACTTTTCTTTCTGATGGAACTGATATGTTCATTGACAAATACTTACTTTTGAGAGATAAACTAAAGATTTTGGGTAAGTTACAGGCTTTTGCAGGAAATCCATTGTGTGGTGCTGTTTGTACAAATTGTTTTGAGAAATGCACATACTTCATTGCAAATATTACAGTAAGGATGATTCGAGAAATGCACCAAAGTGACTGAGAAAAACTGTATTCATGTTTGAAACAATGGATCCAGAGAGACGTGAAGGAAGAGGTCAAGGACACCACAGAGGAGGAGGAGAAGGAGGAGGAGGAGTAGCAGAAGAACATTTGAAATAGTGAAAAGTTTTTTTTTTGTACAGAGCCTAGAGGAAGTGAGATGTGAAATACAGTTTAGAGGAAATGCAGGAGAGGAGGAGGATGGAGTACAGATTTGACTGTTTGAAGATGGATAGGAGGAGTACAGAAGAGGAAGAGACAGTAGCTGAGGAAGGAGTTGGAGTACAGAGAGAGAAGTAGTGAGGACAGAGGAGTACAGAGAGAAGAGGAGGAGGAGGAGTGAGTACAGAGATGGAAGAGGAGGAGGAGGAGGGAGTACAGAGAGGAAGAGGAGGAGAGGAGGAGGGAGTACAGAGAGGAAGAGGAGGAGAAGGAGGAGGGAGTACAGAGAGGAAGAGGAGGAGAAGGAGGAGGAGGGAGTACAGAGAGGAAGAGGAGGGAGTAGAGAAAGAAATGAAGGAAGAGGAAGAGTAGGAGGATGGAGAGGGAATACGGAGAGGAAGAGGAGGAGAAGGAGTAAGGAGTAGAGAAAGAAGAGTACAGAGAGGAAGAGGAGGAGGAGGAAGAGGGAGTACAGAGAGGAAGAGGAGGAGAGGAGGAGGGAGTACAGAGAGGAAGAGGAGGAGGAGGAGGAGGAGGGAGTACAGAGAGGAAGAGGAGGAGAGGAGGAGGGAGTACAGAGAGGAAGAGGAGGAGGAGGAGGAGGGAGTACAGAGAGGAAGAGGAGGAGAGAGGGAGTACAGAGAGGAAGAGGAGGAGGAGGAGGGAGTACAGAGAGGAAGAGGAGGAAGAGGGAGTACAGAGAGGAAGAGGAGGAGGAGGAGAGGGAGTACAGAGAGGAAGAGGAGGAGGAGGAGGGAGTACAGAGAGGAAGAGGAGGAGGAGGAGGAGGGAGTACAGAGAGGAAGAGGAGGGAGTACAGAGAGGAGAGGAGGAGAGAGGTACAGAGAGGAAGAGGAGGAGAAGGAGGAGGAGGGAGTACAGAGAGGAAGAGGAGGGAGTAGAGAAAGAAATGAAGGAAGAGGAAGAGTAGGAGGTGGAGAGGGAATACGGAGAGGAAGAGGAGGAGAAGGAGTAGGGAGTAGAGAAAGAAGAGTACAGAGAGGAAGAGGAGGAGGAGGAGGAAAGAGAGGAAGAGAGAGGAGGAGGAGGAGGAAGAGAGGAGGAGGGAGTACAGAGAGGAAGAGGAGGAGGAGGGAGTAGAGAAAGAAATGAAGGAATAGGAAGAGTAGGAGGTGGAGAGGGAGTACAGAGAGGAAGAGGAGGAGGAAAAAAAGGAAGATGAGGAGGAGAAAGAGGAAGAGGAGGAGAAGGATGACAACATGGAAGAGAAAGAGGAAGGGCAAGGGCAAGAAGACAAGCAGTCTCAGATATTTTAGTTGATGCTTGGCAGTGTTGGATCAGGCAAGAGGATTTTACCCCCGCTGTCTGGCCAGGGCTAATATAGCCCGTGATGTTGAAGAGGTTCTTCGGCCTGTCCCAGACCAAAGACGGGATGCTGGGGCAGAATAATTATTTTTGTTGCTGTTTGCTGTATTGTACTGTACTCTACAGTACATTAAATTAAGGAATAAACAAATGGGGAGTACCACAAATAACACTTATTACCGGTTTTTGTAGTATTGTTTTGAATTGATCTCATCAGTGTGTAAGACTGTGTTGTAGTGTGTGTGTTTGTGTGTCATGTCTGAGAGCAGTTTGTTTTTTCAGCAAGATTGAGTTGTTTTGAGTGGAGAGCTTCATTTTGACTTGAATATAGGAAGTTTGGGGAATTGAGTTAGAAGTTATGGATTTGTGCTTAGAGTTTAGCAAAAAAGAGGCATAATTTCAAGAAATGTGTTTAAGCAATCGAGAAAACTGTAAATTATTAAATCTACAAGTGTCAAGAATGACCACACTGCTGACGTGTGTGGGTGTGATCTGATCACATCTGACCTATCCGTCTTATCGGCAAGGCATATCGGCATCAGTTTTTTCAAAATCGGCCAATGCTGATGTTTACATTTTGAGCCTTTATCCGTCGATTCCGATAACATTCCGATAATATCGTGCATCCCTAAATAATTCCCCATGAACTGAACTAGAGAAAGAGTCCCTCTGAAGACAAACTTCTGTGAATCCAATTTGTTCGGAGTCTGAAGTCGTTCCCCTCAGTCTCCGTCCCCATCCCATAATAAAGCCTCCGGACGGCTCCGCACGGCCTCATGGGAAACACGGATCACTCACTGCCTCCTGCTGATTTACATAAATCCCATCATGCCTCTCTTTCTGAACGCTCAGCCCGTCGTGTGTGAGTGTTTGTATTGATTCCTGTCAGCGGGTGGACCGACAGTAATTGAAACAGCAGAATAAGTGTGTGTTTGTGTGTTTTCCAGGTGACAGGTGAGTCCAGGTCACCCTGAGCTGCAGTAACTATAGGGAGGGATGTCACAGTCGCTGTCAGCACATGAGGGAATGAGACGAGCACACGTGAACACAATGCCAGATCACCTGTGGGAAACTCAGGATTTACTTTGAGCCCCAACTAGGACGATAAAAAATAAATCAGGACAGGCTGGAGATGTGTGGAAGTGAGTACATAAATTTGTATAACCTATTAGACAGTTTAAATGACTAATAGAAGGCCAGAAATGCAGACGCAACTGTGCCTGTTTGAGTTTGGTTATTAATTACAGACACGCAATGTCTGGAACACAATGTGTACGGTCACATTTACATTTACATTTATGCATTTAGCAGACGCTTTTATCTAAAGCGACTTACAGTGCATTCAGGCTATACATGTTTTATCACTATGTGCGGTCAATCTTACGATTCTCCTGATAGAGACTGTTGTCATCATTAACTTAAACATTGTTTGGTAATTGAAATAAAGCTGAAAAAATATATAGATGAAAAACTGAAATTAAGTTTAAGGTGAAGTACTAATATTAATAAAACTAAAACCGAAATATAAATAAATTAAAACAGAGAATTTAAAACCAACAATTAATAAAAATGACAAAAGCTGTGTACAAACTACAGTAGAATATATGATTTGCTTTCAGCACCTTCATAAAATGAATATAAACAAAGTAAAAACAGACCTGATGCACAATCATTTTACACATTATTCATCATTTAATTTTTAATATCCTTGCTGTATTTTTTTTTATTATTATTATTTTAGAAAATTTACATTGCCATCTTGCTTTGACCAAAGTGATTTTATCATTTTGTAAGTTTTATTTTGCTGGAGATTATACATTACATTTTTTATATATACTTAAATTTATTAATAAAAGTATTATTGTATTTAAAATTATACTACTACTACTACTAATTATTATTATTATTATAAATGAAAATCGGCTACACTTTATTTTAAGGTGTCCTTGTTTCAGTGTAATTATACTTTTAAGTACTGAGTAATAATAATTAACTACATATACATACTATATGGTTAGGGTTAGGATTAGGGTTACTTGCATGTAATTATGCATAATTTATTATTATAATAGTAAGTACATGTAACGTGTAACAAGGCACCCTTAAAACCTGAAAATCTTAAAATTATTGTAGAAAATGTTTTTGGTTTTTAATTTTTACAAGAACTTTACTTTCTTGTTAAATTTATGAAATGATCCCATGTCAATATTTTCTGTAAATATAGTGACATGACAAAAAATTGCAAACATAGATATTATCATAGATTACATTATATTATTTTTGATATTTTTTTGAGTTCCTATATGTTCAACACACTCAATAATCTAAAAAAAAACAAAGCAAAACACACCTGAAAAATTTGTATATATGTATGCATATATATGTATACAACTAAAACTGAAATAAAAGAAAATAGATAGATAGATAGATAAATAGACTAATAATAATGAAAAACCTAACAAAAATGACAAACTCTATCCCATCATAACAGATAGACATTGTGAGTTATTAGTCTGTATTTTACCTGGTGGCAGGTACTGACAGTATCCAGATGAGTTGACCAGCACGTTTGTGTGAAATGTGGCGTCAAACCTCTCATCAGCACTGTTAGAAACAAAAGACCCACAGACAAAGAGTTTTCATTTGTGTTTTGATCACAGCATCATTCCCAGACGTTCACTGTATCACTACGATTCTAACACGTGGAAAACATTTCCAAACTTCTGACGGCCGTGTCGCAGTTTGGAAGTGCACAACCCTGCAACTTTAGCAGGACAAACAGGTCTATAAAGCACGAGCGGCATGAGTCTGGAGTCAGCCGTGTAAATCAGGGTTATTTAAGACGCCACAAAACTGCCGAAGATGACACAGTGAGTGACGGCGTTTCTCATGAGAGCAGAGAGAGACGTTCAGAGCGTCCAGATCACAGCTATCAGAGGCAACCCCCTCGCTCTCTCCACGTCCTCGACACTGTCTGACACACAGAGAGATGATGAGAACTTCTGCAAGAAGAGACTGCAGTCACGAAAGCAGTGCATGCTGGGTAATCACATCTTCTAATGATCTCGACAGTGATAGAAAACAGAAATGGCTGTAATAATCTATGCTGTCTGATCATGAACTCTGTTTGCACGTAAACCCAACACAATATATAGAAGCAGTTATAATATACAGAAACAGTTTTAACAGAAACAAACTAATAAAACTTAATGTGATGCATATTTGTCAGTCATACATAATTAAAAGGGCTCAGATTGCTGCCCCAGTGTTACTTCAGCATCACTGAAATACTATTATGATTTTTATTAATATTTTGAATTAATTTTTATTTTCTATATCATCAGATTTTATTTTAATTTTTTAAATGTAGTAATTTAGTAATAATTTAGTAGTAATTTTAGTAATTTTGTTGTATTTTTTTGCCAATTTTATTATTATTATTATTTTAAATATGTCTATTTTTTGTTTTTATTAACTTTTATTTCAGGTTTAGTTATTTAAGTAGTTAAACTAATGAAAATGATAAATGTTTTCTTGACAGCTGAAAAAAATAAGTTTGTTTAAATAATCAAAGTTATTATAGTTAACTAAAACTAAAACCATAAAGCAAAAGTTGTAAATTAAAATGATAATGATAATAATAATAATATTTTTTTTTTTATTTCAGCTACTTGCCAAGGCAACACAACATGTAGTTTAACTTCAAATACTAAATAACTAACACTAAAACTTATATATATATTTAACTATGTTTATATGTTTAATTTATATTTAAACATTAAAAAAACTAATAAAAGACAAACTTCACACAACACAACAAAATTACAAAAATTGTAGCTCATTTTAAACAGAAAACAAAAATAAAAACATTTAAAATATTAATAAAAATTGGTATGAATATGGTTAAAATATGACTAGCTGTGGAACAAGCAATATTCAATTAGTTAAAATGTATGACAGTGAAACAAATGGCATTTAATAATGACAAATAAATAAACCCAGTTGTTCTGTATTAAAATACATTCGGTTTATTAGTATTATTACAGAAATCTGACCTGATCTGATGCATAACTGATAAACATGCATCACATTAAGTTTATTAGTTTGTGTTAAAATGGTGTAATCCAAATGGATGGAAATTTATATGCAATTCAAATACACAAATCTTAAATTTCTGTATTAATTACTGTTTTTGATGAACATGCAAGATTTATTTTATGTCATATGAGACGCTAGCAGCACTGCGGTTATTTTACTCAGGAAGTCAAAAAAAAAGCTGTAAATTCATAATGAAGGTCCAGTAGGCAGTGCAGAAACATGAAGGTCAAAATAAATGAGAAGTGTTGAGAATAAAAGAGCCGCTGTGAAAAAAACCAACAGCTAATTTGCTCTGTAATTTTTACTGAGGGCTCACTCTTCACTGACTTCTCTTAAAGGAACAGTTCTCCCACATTTGAAAGTTTTCTGAAAATGTCCTCACCCTGAGTTTGTTTCTTCATCAGATTTGGAGAAATGTAGCATTGCATCACTTGCTCACCAATGGATGCTCTGCAGTGAATGGGTGCCGTCAGAATAAGAGTCCAAACAGCTGATAAAAACATCACAATAAAGTGAGGTTAAGAAGTTAAAAACCTCTTAATAATGGATTTGTTTCAGCTTTTGGCTTCTCAAGATGTTAACTGATGGACTGGAGTGGTGTGTATTACTTGTAGATTATTGTGATGTTTTTATCAGCTGTTTGGACTCTCATTCTGACGGCACCCATTCACTGCAGAGCATCCATTAGTGAGCAAGTGATGCAATGCTACATTTCTCCAAATCTGATGAAGAAACAAACTCATCTACATCTTGGATGGCCTGAGGGTGAGCACATTTTCAGCAAATGTTCATTTTTGGGTGAACAGTTCCTTTAAATCACTGTGATCAATGCATTGAGTCTGATTAGCTATTCCTCCTGAATATTGACAGAAATCCAATAAAGATTTACACGTATTCCAATTTGTTAATGCCACATTTGCATTTCTGTGAGAGCAGGAGTAAAATGATCAGAAAAGACCAGCAATGCTATTAAACAACATTAAATGCCAACAATGCTATTAAACAACATTGTAAAAATGAATTTGCATCTGTTAGAGTCGACTGATGTTTCACATCAAGAGTCAAAGAGTGTGCAATATATTTGTGCAAATAATAAATAATAAATGATCTGAGCTAAAGCAGAAACACTAAAGCATTAATGATGCTTTGATGCCTTGTGTCTGGGATCAGGCTTTGGCTTCTGTACCTGTTATACAGCAGGATGTCGGGCCTCCAGATGAGCGAGTCTGGGAAGCGAACCGTGTTCACGCCGGGATAATCGCTCGTATTCCACTGCAGATAGTAGTCGCTCCAATACTGCGGCACAGAAACATGATGCTCAATTACATTCAGCAGCTCAAGTCTGAATGAAGCTCAGAAAACAATGACATTTTAGGTGAACTATTGCTTCAAAAATAAAAGGTTAGCTGCTTTTTTTCTATTTCTCTTTTTACGGTTCCCCGTTTGGGTTGTGAATTTGCAGTTTTCTACCTGTCGTACACTTCTTCGGTGTTTCATTACTAGTTTAAATGTCAAGGGTTGCAGCAAGTTAATCTGGATTTTTACCACTGATTGTTTGCCTATGTTGTTCTGAATGTTTAGAAGATAAAATATCCATACAAATTTGATAAAAAAATAATAAAAGGTTCTTTAAAAAAAAGAAATCGTCGTAATCAAGAACCATTTTTGGCTTTTTTGAGTGACTATATGGTTCAATACACTCAAATTACATGTTAAACCAAAACATAATTATTTTTGTTTATTTGTGTCATTCACTTTCAGAAAAAAGGTGCAAATCTGTACCATTTAAAGTACTAATATGTATCTTTAAGGCACTAATATGGACCCTTTGGGGTAAATATGGTACAAAAGTGTACCTTTTTAAAAAGGTACCACCCCAGTGACAGCTTTTGTACCTTTTTTTCTGAGTGTGTTTGACCATATTAAAACCATATCTGTCATCATATATTTATTTTTCAGGATTCTTTGATGAATAAAAAGGTTTAAAAGAACAGCATTTATTTGAAATAAAAAAAATCATCTTTTGCAACATTACACTGTAAATTCTTTACGGTCTCTTTTGATCAGTTTAATGCATGCTTGCTGAAGAAAACTATTACTTTCTTTTAAACAGGAGCAACAGCTAATCAGACTCAATGCATTGATTACAGTGATTTAAAGGAATAGTTCACCCAAAAACTGCATTGTGTGTATATTATCATACCAGATGTCTCTGTGCTCTGTCTGCTGGTTTGAGCAGATATCGTTGTGCTGGACTCGTGTCATTACATATATTGTTCATCGTAGCATATTGGATTACAGTAGATGTATATCTACAGCGGCTCTGTTCGGCCTTCTTAAGTGCTACATTAGCAAAATTAAAGTTCACTATCAGAGATCATTACAGATAAGATGAAGGCCAGAGGAGACGGAAAGATGAAAACAGAGAATTGAACGTCGAGTAAATGTTCCCAGAATAATCTTAATGTTCGGCTCTGGTTGATTTGGTTCCATTAAACACAGAAATATCCATTGAATAACAAATAAAACAAGGTAATTGCGACTTATCTCACAATTCTGACTTTTTTTCTCACAATTATGTGATAGAAACTCGCAAATGACCCTTTGCAAAGACCCGCCTCCCTTAGTTACTGTTGCTATGTAAGAGAAGCCATGCCGCTCTCACACCACACTCATGTTCTCATGCAGTAAAAAACACATCGTGGAACAAAGAGGAAACTGACAACACACCGACAGACATTTTTTAAGAAATGTGTCGTGACAGATCACTGTAGCGCCTCAGTTCAAGCGGCATGTGAACCGATCATTTCTTCCTCTTTACTAGTGATAGCATGAAATAAACATGAATGAACATCAGAAGGTATCTTGTTTCAACCGCAGAAAGACGTCAATACACACAATTTTTCAAGTTCAAGTCCACCAACAGTAATCTGCTCTCCCGTCTGGTTTGTTTGTTGGACAAACTAGTTATAAAGTTGGAATTGTGAGATAAAAACGTGCAATTCTGAGAAAGTAATATATTGTGATTATATATATATATATATATATATATATATATATATATATATATATCTTGTATTTGTGACTTCTTTCTCGCAATTCTGACCTTTTTTTAACTCTCAATTCTGAGTTTATATTTCGCAATTATGACTTCTCAGAATTTTGAGATACAAACTTTAAAAAAAGACTTTTCTTAAAATTGCAAGTTTATATCTCAGAATTAGGACTTTATAACTCGCAGTTGAATTATACAGTTAAAATTGCGAGATATTAACTCGCAATTCTTAGAAAAAATTATTTATTTCTCAGAATTGCAACTTTATTTCTCAGAATTGTGACTATTTCTCAGAATTCCGAGTATTTCTCAGAATTGCTACTTTATTTCTCAGAATTGTGACTATTTCTCAGAATTCCGAGTATTTCTCAGAATTGTGACTTTATTTCTCAGAATTGACTTCTCAGTATTGTGAGTTTCTATCATGCAATTCTGAGGATAAAATGTTTTATTCAGTGGCAGAAACTTCTAAATGACGCTGCGAATGAGACAATCAACATTTTTACAGTTTGCTAGCTTCTGTGCGGAGAGGAAAACCCCTTTAGAGCCGTTCTTCATAGTTGTCTTGCAGCTCCTAGACTTTATTTTAGACTATATAGGTCATCTCCGGCGCGGTAGATTGCGGATGACATTCAGCGGAGGGCGTTTGTTGGTTTCTCATGTCAGCTGTTTCCCTCAAACATGTTTAATTAGGCTGTTATCGGCGCTCTCTGCAGGAGAATAACAGGACGCCCTCGCTCTTCATGAAGATTAGAAAGACGCTCACTCTGCAAACTCTCTGTAATCTCTCTCTGGTTATTTCATACCCTGAGCGATTCCTTACAATCAAGATGCCTTTATAAATTCACCCTCGGCCTGAAATACTCTTTACTCATCATTTGCTCTTCTGTGCTCTCCAAAAAAAAACTAATTAATTAATCTATTTTTTATTATTATTTTCGTTCCCTTTTTTTGGCCAAAATATATGCTATCGCCCCAGTTTCCAAATTCATTCATTCATTCATTTTTTATTTCCATCCATCCATCCATCCAGAACATACAGTATGCCATTGCTCCAGACTTATTTATTTACATTTAAACAGCACTGCTAAAGAAAATGTTTTTCAATGTAAAATATTTAAAACATTTAAAACAAAAACAAAATATAATATATTTTATTTAAAACAAAATATATTACAAAATATTTTGGGCAAATTAGGTATTATATATAGATGTATATAGGTTATATAGATAGATTTTTTGTCAATAGTTTGAATTTTCTTTTTATATTTTTTGTTCTCATTTTAATTTTAATTAAAGCTTTAGAACAGTTTTTTTTGTCATTAAATCTGTCAATATAGATTTTAGGTTTAATTTAATTTTATTTAGTGTCAGTTACTTCAGTACTTAAACTAAACGAAAATGAGAAATGCTTGCTTTTTTTATTAGGTTAATGTTTTAGTTTTTTTATATTTTATTTTCACTTAATATTTTTTATTATTTCAAGTGCTGAAAATGTTTTTATAGATTTTAGTTAATCATAACATCCCTGATTCAGACCCCTTTTTGTGTGTGAGATAACAAATGCAAACAATTCATCTTGCTTTACTTTTGTTCATTAATCGTCGTAATTGTTTATTAATCATCATTAAAAGTACCACCAGTGCTTTTTTCATATTATGTAGTGTTTTCGTGCAAACTCCACTCATAATTTCATCAGAAGCGGGACAAATGCGGTGTAGGAGGCTGGATTCACGTCTGAATGATCAGGAACACAAACGCTGAAGCTGTGAGCTCAGGTTACGCCGAGGAAACCGGATTAAACGCCCCTGCGGTCTCAGAGAAAGACAGATCCATTGGGTTTCCTCCACATCTACTCAAAATAACTGCCTGTCTTTCCCAGCATGCTCTCAGAGACACAAGCCACTCCAGCTCTTCAGTGAGACACATGGCAGACGTGGATTATTTGATTAGACGTGATATTACAGCCTGGACAAATCACATTCATTAGTGGAGAGACGGGTCGTGTCAGACGTCACATGATCTGCTTAATCCACACAGATGATGATGTAGAACCAGGGTTATGACTTTTATAAATGGGCAGAGCGGGGTAAGATGTGTCGCACCTATAATCAATCAAACTCAGTGTCATTTTTGTCTTGTTGTTAAGACCCACCAAGGATCTTCCTCTTATAACATTTTCTTCAAAAAGTACTTGTAAAAAAATTAAAAAACAAAAGGTTTTTCTAATGTAAATTAATAATCTGCAGCAAAATAAGTGCTTTATTCAGTTGTATATTTCTATAAAGCATTTCATTTATGTTCAGAACTTTATTTAAAAATGTAAATTAAACATGTTGAACCATAGCAACTCAAAAGAATATATATATAATAATAAAATATAATATAATATAATTTATACTGTGTGCAATTTTCATCATGTCACCTTATTTACACAAAATTACTAATGTAAATTGAGTGTTAAATCAAAAAGCAAAAGAATATATCTATAAATATGTTTTTGATAACTGATATTTCTTCATATATTTTTGGCAATTTTTAATATATATATTTTTTAATGTAAACATATTTATAATGTACAACATATAAATGTATAATGTCCAATGTATGACATTATAAATATATTTACACTTTATACATAAATACATTTTGCATTTACCCAAATTTGTACATGTATTTTCTTGCCCCTTGAAGTACATTTCTAGTATCTAGTATTTTTAAAATGTAAAAATATATTTTCTTAAGCCATTCTGTTTAAAATATTACTATTTTTACAGTATTTAAAAAAAATGCAGCCTTGGTGGGCATAACAGAATAATATTAATGTTAATATAATAATATTAACATTAATATTATAAAACAATAATATTACAATTAATGTAATATTTCAATGTCAAATAAAAAAATATGTACGAAAAATATAATACAATAATAAGAATAATAATTATTCTTTAAAAAAATATATTATAGTATGTCAATATAACATAAATTAAGAAAATAATATAGGTGAGCAGAAGAGACCTCTCTCTCTCTCTTATATATATACACACACACAATCAAAAGGTTTTTCTACATTCATTTTAATGTAAATTAATAATCTGCAGCAAAATAAGCGCTTTATTCAGTTGTATATTTCTATAAAGAATTTTTCTATATATGAAATAAAAATATTGCCAATATATCAATATAATAAAAAAAATAATATTTAAGAAAAATGTATAACAATAATAATAATTTCTGTTTTTACTATATTTTTCA
>CM041815.1:27970900-28018400 GCA_023376895.1 Aspiorhynchus laticeps | reverse complement strand
TTACATAAATTCATTTACATTTATTTTTTTTCAAAGAGAAAATTGTGAATATTACTTTATATTAAATAAATTTAGTTGTATGGATAAATAAATTAATATTTATTTTCTTTCTTGCTTTTTTGTAAAGAGAAAATAAACTTGAAATAAATATAGTACTTAAGTGTAAATCTCTTCAGAAACTAATCAATAGATAGATAGATAGTAGATAGATAGATAATAGATAGATAGATAGATAGATAGATAGATAGATAGATAGTAGTAGATAGATAGGTAGGTAGATAGAGTAGATAGATAGATAGATAGATAGATAGATAGATAGATAGGTAGATAGGTAGATAGATAGGTGGATAGATAGATAGATATTTTGGTTAACTGGATACAAAATAGGTAACCTACTATCGAGTACCATGGTAAATCCACTCGTTTTTGGACAAATAGGTTAATACTGTGTATTTCCCCTGATTTACACCTGATAGCGGTACCATGGTTATTATTTGAAGTACCACGTTCATACCATGGTAAACTAATGAATGGTTATTTTAATGACAGGTTCCTATTAATGTACCATTGTACTGCCATAGTACACAATACAATAACATAAAACAAAAAATAATACTAATACAGTTAAGACAACAGAACAACAACACAATGTGAAACAGAACTAAAAACTAAACATGAGAACCGAGCAGAACACAACAGCATATCATTACAGTGAGTGAAAGAGACTGATGAATGAAATCATACCGTGGATGAGCAGAGCAGCGGTCAGCAGAGACAGAGTCCGGTCCCGGGAGCCCATGACCGTCACACCGGAGCAGAATCTGTCGCTGAAGCCGCCGGAGAAACCCACAAACTCCCCGCGACGCGTCAGGAGCACGTGCGCATCAACCAATCAGGAGCGCTGCTATAAACCTAGTGAACTGAGAAATTAACAAGACAAAAATACCACGCGTGGACACCTACGTCAAGTTTACGTTAACGTTAAGTGCAATAAACCTTAAGTTTATTTATTTATTTTCTTAACTTTTCTTTAAAGTGTTGCAAAATACTAACTCTTTGTTTATTTCTAGGTTTAAATTAAAGAAGAAAAAAACACACCAAGATATTCAATGTGCTTGAGGGATATTTTAGTTGTAGGCTATTATATTTTATTGTAGTTTTAAAATATTTTTTATCCTTTTTATTATATAAAATAGATTAACATTAAAATAAAGAAATTCATATGAATTAATATTAAATGATATTAAATAAATTGATAACTTATATAATTTAAATTAATTCATATTATTAAAAATTTAAATAAACCTGGAAATAAACCTGATTAAGTTTCAAATTCCTTATAAACAAAGTTCATGCATGATTGAAATGAAAATAATACATAAATAAATGAATACCTATGAATATATTAATTGGGCAAATGATTTTTTTCTATCAAAATTAACAATAAATTAACATAAATAAATCAATATGAATTTCTACACTTATATTTTAAATTGATATAAATTTATATTATATTATTTATTTCAGTTTTAGTTTGTTATTTTAGCACATCAAGATAAACTAAATAAAAATGAGAATGTTGCCTTGACAACTAGCTGAAATAAACCGTTTAATCATATATATATATATATATATAATATATATATGTGTGTGTGTAGTGTGTGTATGTGTGTATGTGTGTGTGTGTGTGTGTGTGTGTGTGTGTGTATGTAGTATATATATATATATATATATATACACACACACACATACTATATATATATATATATATATATATATATATCACACACATACTATATACACACACACACACACACACACACACACACAATATATATACATAAAACAGTCATGGCCAAATATATCAGCACCCTTGGCAAATATGATCAAAGAAGGCTGTGAAAATTAATCTGCATTGTTAATCCTTTTGATCTTTTATTTTAAAAATTCACAAAAATCTAACCTTTCATTGGAGAATAAGAATTTAAAATGGGGGGGAAATATCATTATGAAATAAATGTTTTTCTCAAATACACGTTGGACACAATTATTGGCACCCCTAGAAATTCTTATGAGTAAAATATCTCTGAAGTATATTACCATTCATATTCACAATTTTGAGCACTCCAGGGTGACTAGGAGCATGAAATTGTCCAGCCATGGCTTCCTGTTTCACAGAAATATAAATAGGAGGGAAAACAAAGCCCAAATTCCCTTAATCATCCATCACAATGAGAAAAACCAAAGAATATATTTCTGATATGCAGCAAAAGATAATTGAGCTTCACAAATTAGTGAAGTGGCTTTAAGAAAAGAGCTAGAGCAGTGAAAAATCCCATTTCCACCATCAGGGCAATAATTAAGAATTTCCAATCAACAGAAAATGTTACGAAACTGCCTGAAAGAGGACGTGTGTCTATATCGTCCTAATGCACGGTGAGGAGGAGAGTTTGAGTGGCTAAAGACTCTCCAAGGACCACAGCTGTAGAATTGCAGAATATAGTTGAGTCTCGGGGTCAGAAAACATTAGAAAAAAATTGTCAAACAGTCCCTACATCACCACATGTTGTTTGGGAGGGTTTCAAGAAAAATTCTCCTAGCTCATCCAAAAACAATCTCCATCATATTCAGTTATCAGACACGACTGTAACTTCAAATGGGACTGACTTCTATGATCAGATGAAACTAAAAAATGAGCTTTTTAGCAGCAAACACTCAAGATGGGTTTGGTGCACACAGGGATAAAAAAGTACCCCATGTGTACAATGAAATATACTGCTGTATTTTTGATGTTGTGGGCCTATTTTTCTGCTGGAGGTCCTGAACATCTTGTTTAGACACATGGCATCATGGATTCTATTAAATACCAACAGATAAAAAATCAATAAGTGACTGACCCTGTTAGAAATCTTATAATGGGCCATGTTTGGATCTTCCAACCGGACAATAATCCAAAGCACTAAATCTCATAAATGGGATGAACAAAACCAAGCTTCTGCTATGGCCATTCCCAGTCCTCTGACCTGAACCCTGTAGAAGATGAGTGAGGTGAACTGAAGAGAAGAAGCTGTGAATCTGAAGGATCTGGAGTGATTCTGGATGAAGGAATGGTCTCTGATCTCTTATCAGGTGCTCTCCAAACTCTTCAGGCATTATAGGAGAAAACTCAGAGCTGCTAAACTGGCACATGGAGGTTTCAAAAAGTATTGAATAAAAGGGTGCCGTTAATTGTGGCCGATGTGTATTAGAGAAAAACATTTATTTCATAATGATATTTCCCCCCATTTTAAATTCTTATTCTCAATGAAAGGTTAGATTTTTTTGTGAATTTTTAAAATAAAAGATCAAAAAGATTAACAATGCAGATTAATTTTCACAGCCTTCTTTGATCATCATTTACCAATGGTGCCGATAATTCTGACCACGACTGTATATATATATATATATAAATTTTATTTCAAGCAACACCAACTGTTTTATGGTTTTAGATAACTGTGGCAAAGACAAAATCAACTCTATCACAGATCATTAAATGCTGTAAATGTGAGTTTGCTGCTGTTTTGTGTTTTTCTGCTCTGATACTAGAGTTTTATTGCAGCTGTAAAGTGTGTGAACGGCCCATTAGAGAATAACAGTCTGTGTCAAACGATTAAACTACCAGATCATCTGATCAGCGCCTGCAGAACGAGTCACTTCTTCTGTGTGTGACTCATAACTTAATGTCTCCTATATCATATTACTGGCTAAGCCAAAGCTTTCATAAACATCATCAGCGCAAGCTTTTAGAGATGATTCATTTTGTCTGGAAAGAGAAACTGTTTTAAACTCTCATTTTAAAGCTTGTGGACATAAATCATGCAGATAATAGAAATATATTGTTTATCTTTTCAAATATGTATACATTCTGGCCTTAAATAATTAAATATTAATTTGTCATTTAACTTTTCTTTAAAATGTTTAAACATACTACGTTCTTTATTTTCTGATATAAAAGGAGGAAAAATCCAAGATATTCAGTTTTCCTCACTGTATATTTTTAGTTTCGGAAACACAAAAAAGCCCTTAATTTTGCATTATGCAGTATGAAATGCAATTTATTTTGTTTATTCTTTTTTACTTTTTATTTGGGCCAGAAAATGTAACAAAAAATAAATAATTAAATAAAATAAAATAAGTATTGTATTTTATATAGTCATATATTTTATATACACATTGAAAATAACTTTTTTTTTGGCTTAATCTTAAATATTTGTCATTTAATTTTTTTTTTTTTAAATGTTTACATATACAACTTTATTTTGAGGTTTAAATGAAAAAAAAAAAAAAAACAAGATATTGAATGTGCCTCACTCTATATTTGTAAACATTATAATTTATTACTATTTGGCTGTATATTTATTGAAATATAATAGTAGAAGTGCTTTGATTTGGTCTTGAGTGGTCGTCTATTTTTTAGGAAGGCAGAAAGAAATCCTTAAATCATTGATTTGTCTCTCAATGGGCCGCAGTGACACTTTACTCCTGACCATCAATCTCTGTATAACTCACAGCAGCTGTAATTAAACTCATTCAGATGGTATTTGCACTAAACACACACTGACGGGACGGCTGAGTGATATAAAGTATTTCTGCACCCTGGGAATGAGAGAAACAGACTCTTCCTCCCGCTGAGAGTCACCAGAGACATCTAGTGCTGACGCTCAGATACTGCAGTACAAATACAACAGATTCATCAAGAAATAAAGCACCATTATCATGCTCATTTTACTGCTGTTTAGCCATTAAGCAGGGCCCAATGATTTAGTTTTGGTAAGAAATTTGTATTCAATCATAAATCCAGGAAAATTTTTAACTCAAAACACAGAATTTATGAAAAAATAAAAACATTTCATAGGGTCCTATTACTTTACAAAATGTGACAAATTCAATTGATTAGACAAGCTTTAATTAAACCATTAAAATGGAATCAATAAAAAAATAAAACTTAAAACACAGAATTTGAAGAAAAAAAGGGAATTCGAGAAAAAATAAAACAGATTATATAGGTCTCTAAAAATGCAATAAAAATAATAATAAATTGTTGTTAAAGTGCATGATTTCAATTAGTTAGACATGCCCTTTGATTGCTGAAATTTTATTAAACCATTAAACACTACATTAAACACTTCACTTGCAGATAGCTACAGACCAGTCTCTCTCCTTCCATTCAAAGCGTAAACACTTGAACGAGTTGTTTTTAACCAGGTATCATTATTTCTCTCACAGAACAACCAACTGGACGCTAACCAATCAGGTTTCAGATGTGTACATTCAACTGAGACTGCTCTACTCTCAGTCACTGAAGCCTTGTGGGTTGCAAAAGCTGACTCCAAATCATCAGTTCTCATTCTGTTGGATCTATCTGCTGCTTTTGACACTTTTAATCGACAGATCCTTTCTCATCACTGGGCATCACAGGTTTTCCACTTCGCTGGCTTGAATCCTATCTCACTGGTAGGTCTTTCAGGGTGGCCTGGGGAGGGGAGGTATCCAAAGCACACCAACTGGTCACTGGGGTTCCTCAGGGATCGGTTCTTGGACCCCTCCTATTCTCCACATACACTACATCACTGGGTCCCATCATACAGGCACATGGCTTCTCCTACCATTGCTATGCTGATGACACACAGCTCTATCTCTCACTTCAACCTGATGATCCAACGGTAGCTACACGGATCTCAGGCTGCCTGGCGGACATCTCGGCATGGATGAAAGAACATCACCTACAGCTCAACCTGGCAAAGACTGAGCTTCTTGCCTTCCCTGCCACTCCGACTCTACAGCATGATTTTACCATCCAGTTAGGTTCATCAACAATTACCCCAATCAAGTTCTGTTAGAAATCTTGGTGTAATCTTTGATGACCAGCTGACTTTCAAAGACCACATTGCAAAAACTGCTCGATCTTGCAGGTTTGCATTGCACATCATCAGAAAGATCAGGCCCTTCCTGACAGAGCATGCTGCACAACTTCTTGTCCAGGCCCTTGTCGTTTCTAGACTGGACTACTGCAATGCTCTTCTTGCTGGACTTCCATCAAACCTCTACAAATGATTCAGAATGCAGCGGCACGACTGGTCTTCAACGAGCCCAAAAGAACCCCTGTTACACCTCTTTATCTCCTTGCACTGGCTACCAGTGGCAGCTCGCATCAAGTTCAAGACACTGATGCTTGCATACAGAACGACCACAGGCTCAGCACCCTCCTACTTCCACTCATTACGAATCTACATCCCCTCCAGAAGTCTGAGATCTGCTAGTGAGCGACGCCTTGTGGTACCATCACAGAGAGGCTCAAAATCACTCTCCAGAACGTTCTCTTTCACCATTCCTGGCTGGTGGAATGATCTTCCCACCCCTATCCGGAATGCTGGATCCCTGACAATTTTCAAGCGACAGCTGAAAACTCATCTCTTTCGTCACTATCTGAATTCATCCTAAAAAAAAAAACCCTCCTTTCTTTAAAAAAAACTCCTTTCTTTAATCTTTCCCCGTCTAGCTTGTACTTATTTGAACAATGCTCAAATCTTGGTATTACGAGCACTTCCTTTGTCTATTTGCCTCTTTAAGATGAATCGCTTGATGCATTCCTCCAATTGTAAGTCGCTTTGGATAAAAGCGTCTGCAAAATGAATAAATGTAAATGCAATGAAGTCCAGAGAAATAAAACTTAAAAATAAAAAGGAAAAATGGAAAAGAAAAAAAAAAATATCTAAATTTCAGAGGGCCCTAAAAATGTATTTTTTTTAGAAATGCTTTTTGATTACTAAAATGTAATTAAACCATTAAAACAAAGCCCAGAAGAAAAAAAAACAAAAAAAACAAACAAACCGAAATCCAGAAACATTAAAACTGAAAAAAAAGGATTTTGTAGGCCACAAAAAAGCAATTTTTGTTAAACTTTTAATAAATTTATGTTAAATTGTGTAAGTTTCATGATTTCAATTAATTAGACATGCTTTTTTATTACTAAATTTAATTTAACAATTAAAATCGAGCCCAGAAAGATTGAAATGGGGGAAAACCCCCAGAATTTAAAATAAAAAATAAAATGGATTTCATAGGTCTCTAAAAATTTAATTTTTGTTTCATAAAAAGATTCATAATTTGTAATAATTTGACATGCTTTTTGATTACTAACATTTCATTTAACCATTAAAATGGAGCCCAGAAATAAAAAAGGAATCTAAACTAATTTAAATGAAAAAAATAAAAAAATAATGGAATTTGGAAACAAAATAAAACAAAATTTGTGAAAAAAATCAAACAGATTTCATATGGCCCTATTTAAATGTCCTAAAGAGTGTCATTAAGTGTCTCCACTATTGATCTCGCCACTAAAAATGCTTGAAAATGCATGTATTAAATGCAATAATATGTTGTAAATATATGTCTCATCCTACATCAAACACACCAAGGTCTTGCAGCAAAACAGCATTTTACCATGTTAATGGAGTAAATACTTCTGCATCGTGCTGATGTACATCAGGACATAAACACAGACGCCTGAAAACTGCCAAAAATCACTTTTACTGGAAATAAATCAGAAGAGAAAGAGCATTTATGTTAATTTCAAAGAGAAGTTAGTTTTGCTTGTTTAGATAAGTCCATATATTCAAAAGGCAGGATTGAACGCTGCACAGTTAGAGCAGGATCCAGTGTAAAGCGCTGTGGTGGCGAGGGTTAGTTCAGGTTTAGCTGTACTGGGGGTGTTTTTGGGCATCAGGTGCCCAGCCGGTCGTTCAGGAAGCTGTTGGTCTTGGAGTCCTGCAGCAGCATGTTGGCCACGTCCAGGAACTTGTGCTCGTAAGCCAGTTTATAATGTGTGTAAACGTCTTCACAGTGAGACAGAAGCTTCTTCAGATTCTGACTGGAGCTCGCCGGTGCTTTGTGATGAGACATTCTGACAAAAACACAAAACAATCAATCCATTCAAATCTACTCAATAGAACCATGTGAAATATGCCTGACAGAAAAACATTTCTATAAATGCACACGGAGACCAGAAACGATGTCTAGACTGATTTTATATTACAAGGAAGGAATAAATGTGCAGACATGACAAAAGTTTGGCTTTTTTTTTTAATATATATATATATATATATATATATATATATATATATATATATATATATATATATATATATATATATATATATATATATATATACACACACAACATATACACACACACACACATATATATATATATATATATATATATATATATATATATATATATATATATACACATACAAACAATATGAAATATTATCTGTGTTGAAATATTTTTTTACATTTTTTTTTTACTTTTATTTTATTTACAAATATTTTAGTAAAAAATTACATTGGCCAATTACAATCAATAAGTAGTAATAAAAACTAATACATTATAAAATAATATTATATTTATATTAGGTGTAAATAGTATTTCAGATTAAATCATTTTGTTATACGTATTATTTTAATACTTTTATTTTTGTTTTATTTACAAACATTTGACTCTAAAATTGACCAATTACAAACAAGTAGTAACAAAAAGTTACTATATTAATATAATATTACATTTATATTATAATATAAGATTATAGTTCAGTTTAATGTATTTTTATATATTTTAATTATAATTTATTTTTTAATTTCATTTACAAATATGACTCCAGATTCAGATCAAATACAAGTAGCATTACATTTATATTATATAAAAATTGTTATTTGTTAGAATTTTTTTTTGTTGAAAATATTATGTTTATTATTTTAAATTTTTTTAAAGGAAAAAATTACATATTAATAAAAATAATATTTTAATTTATATTATATAATAATGTAAAATAATATGTGAGGTGAAATTATTTTGTTTTCATTTATTTAATTTTTACAATTTAATTTACAAATATTTGGCTCCAAAATGACACCATGGACCAATTACAATGAAGCAGTAATAAAAATAAATACAATATTAATAAAGCAATATTGCATTTATATTATTGTAATAATAGAAAAGAACATAAGATTCGATTTGTGTATTTCATTAGTTATTTTTGGTATTTTATTAATTTTTAAAATTAAATTTATAAATATTTGACTCCAAAAATAATACAACGGACCAAATACAAATGAATCAAAATTACTGTATTAATACAATAATATTATATTTCCATTATATAATAATATAAAACAATAGTTTTATCAGTTGCATTTTCTTTTTGTGTATTATTTTATGAGCTTTTTAAAATTTCATTTATATATATTTGACTCCAAAATTGACCAATTACAATCAAGTATTCCAGAAAGCTGGGTAATAATATAATGTTCTTGCCATAACCAAACTAAAGCTATTAGTAGCTTATCAGAAACAGGTGAACATCATAACATGATCAGAGTGATCGGAGCTCACTTCTTGGAGATGTCTTCGAACAGGCCGGCGCTCAGCGCTCTGTGCCGCTTGAACTCCTCCAGATAACTGAAGTCTCCTCTGAGAATCACCTTCTGATAGAGGAGCTCGGCCCAGTCCGGACTGTAGTCGTACGCTTCAGCCAACACAAACACCTGCCGGAGACACAACCAGAGCAGTGAGTGCAATAACTCACAGTCCTGCGGCTTTATGAAGCTTTACTCTCCAAACGTCACGTTACACTGCTGCTGAGTGTATTACTGTCGCTCTTAAAGCAACAGCTCACCCAAAACCCAAATCCTGTCGTCATTTACTCTCCAAACGTCACGTTACACTGCTGCTGAGTGTATTACTGTCGCTCTTAAAGCAACAGCTCACCCATAAACCCAAATCCTGTCTCATTTACTCTCCAAACGTCACGTTACACTGCTGCTGAGTGTATTACTGTCGCTCTTAAAGCAACAGTTCACCCATAAACCCAAATCCTGTCGTCATTTACTCTCCAAACATCACGTTACACTGCTGCTGAGTGTATTACTGTCGCTCTTAAAGCAACAGCTCACCCATAAACCCAAATCCTGTCGTCATTTACTCTCCAAACATCACGTTACACTGCTGCTGAGTGTATTACTGTCGCTCTTAAAGCAACAGCTCACCCATAAACCCAAATCCTGTCGTCATTTACTCTCCAAACGTCACGTTACACTGCTGCTGAGTGTATTACTGTCGCTCTTAAAGCAACAGTTCACCCATAAACCCAAATCCTGTCGTCATTTACTCTCCAAACGTCTCGTTACACTGCTGCTGAGTGTATTACTGTCGCTCTTAAAGCAACAGCTCACCCATAAACCCAAATCCTGTCGTCATTTACTCTCCAAACGTCACGTTACACTGCTGCTGAGTGTATTACTGTCGCTCTTAAAGCAACAGCTCACCCATAAACCCAAATCCTGTCGTCATTTACTCTCCAAACGTCACGTTACACTGCTGCTGAGTGTATTACTGTCGCTCTTAAAGGCAACAGCTCTTACTCCATAAATCCCAAATCCTGTCATTCATTTACTCTCCAAACGTCATGTTACACTGCTGCTGAGTGTATTACTGTCGCTCTTAAAGCAAGCAGGTTCACCCCAAAAACCCAAATCCTGTCGTCATTTACTCTCCAAACGTCACGTTACACTGCTGCTGAGATGTATTACTGTCGCTCTTAAAGCAACAGCATCACCCATAAACCCAAATAACCATGTCGAATAACATTATAACTCTCCAAACATCTCGTTACACTGCTGCTGAGTGTATTACTGTCGCTCTTAAAGCAACAGCTCACCCATAAACCCAAATCCTGTCGTCATTTACTCTCCAAACGTCACGTTACACTGCTGCTGAGTGTATTACTGTCGCTCTTAAAGCAACAGCTCACCCATAAACCTAAATCCTGTCATTTACTCGCCAAACATCACGTTACACTGCTGCTGAGTGTATTACTGTCGCTCTTAAAGCAACAGTTCACCCATAAACCCAAATCCTGTCGTCATTTACGCTCCAAACGTCTCGTTACACTGCTGCTGAGTGTATTACTGTCGCTCTTAAAGCAACAGCTCACCCATAAACCCAAATCCTGTCGTCATTTACTCTCCAAACATCACGTTACACTGCTGCTGAGTGTATTACTGTCGCTCTTAAAGCAACAGTTCACCCATAAACCCAAATCCTGTCGTCATTTACTCTCCAAACGTCACGTTACACTGCTGCTGAGTGTATTACTGTCGCTCTTAAAGCAACAGTTCACCCATAAACCCAAATCCTGTCGTCATTTACTCTCCAAACATCACGTTACACTGCTGCTGAGTGTATTACTGTCGCTCTTAAAGCAACAGTTCACCCCAAAACCCAAATCCTGTCGTCATTTACTCTCCAAACATCACGTTACACTGCTGCTGAGTGTATTACTGTCGCTCTTAAAGCAACAGCTCACCCATAAACCCAAATCCTGTCATCATTTACTCTCCAAACGTCATGTTACACTGCTGCTGAGTGTATTACTGTCGCTCTTAAAGCAACAGCTCACCCATAAACCCAAATCCTGTCGTCATTTACTCTCCAAACGTCACGTTACACTGCTGCTGAGTGTATTACTGTCGCTCTTAAAGCAACAGCTCACCCATAAACCTAAATCCTGTCATTTACTCGCCAAACATCACGTTACACTGTTGCTGAGTGTATTACTGTCGCTCTTAAAGCAACAGTTCACCCATAAACCCAAATCCTGTCGTCATTTACGCTCCAAACGTCTCGTTACACTGCTGCTGAGTGTATTACTGTCGCTCTTAAAGCAACAGCTCACCCATAAACCCAAATCCTGTCGTCATTTACTCTCCAAACATCACGTTACACTGCTGCTGAGTGTATTACTGTCGCTCTTAAAGCAACAGTTCACCCCAAAACCCAAATCCTGTCGTCATTTACTCTCCAAACATCACGTTACACTGCTGCTGAGTGTATTACTGTCGCTCTTAAAGCAACAGTTCACCCCAAAACCCAAATCCTGTCGTCATTTACTCTCCAAACATCACATTACACTGCTGCTGAGTGTATTACTGTCGCTCTTAAAGCAACAGTTCACCCCAAAACTCAAATCCTGTCATCATTTACTCTCCAAACGTCATGTTACACTGCTGCTGAGTGTATTACTGTCGCTCTTAAAGCAACAGTTCACCCCAAAACCCCAAATCCTGTTGTCATTTACTCTCCCAAACGTCAAGTTACACTGCTGCTGAGTGTATTACTGTCGCTCTTAAAGGCTAATTCAGTTCTCCGAAGAACTGCAAATCCTGTCGTCATTTACTTCTCCAAACGTCACGTTACACTGCTGCTGAGTGTATTACTGTCGCTCTTAAAGCAACAGCTCACCCCAAAACCCAAATCCTGTCGTCATTTACTCAAAAAAAATCAGTTAAAGAACGAGATTTAAGAGACGCAGCAGAGAGATTTCAAGAGGAAATGGCTTATATTTTGCTCTGTTTGCTTCACTATGGAATGTGGATGTGAAATGGCATATGGTCATTTGCATTACTCTTATTCGAGATTTGTGGTGTTTTTTTGTCCTTTTTTGGAGCCTGACAGCCAAAAGGTAAGGTGTAAACCTCTCTATTTTATATAAATTCTCCTAAATAAATTCTTAGCCTTAATCTTTATCAGTTAAACCATGAACAACTGGATAAAAAAAAAAAATGTAATGCCATGTCAGATACCATGATAATTGTCATGGCATTTAAAGTAAAATATGCAAAATAAATAAATAAGAAGATAAACCAATATGAAGAGAAATAAAAATTAATAAGAGAAATAAATAAATATGAAAATAAATAACTATATATGAAGATAAACCAATATGAAGAGAAATAATAAATAAATAAGATGATTAAAAATAATTAGAATAGATAAAAAATAAACAAATTAATAAATAAAAGGTGTAAACAGGTATAAAACACAGCAAAATAATGAATGAAAAATAAAAGAGAATTTGATAAATAATAAGAAAAATAAATAATTAAATATGAAGATAAAGTAAATAAACCAAAATGAAGATTAAAAATAAATAAATAAATAAGAGAAACAAATTATGAACAGAATTATGAACAGAAATAAATAAATAAAAATAAATACATTTATGAAGAGAAAGAAGACAGACAGACAAAAATAAATAAATACATTTTGTAACATGAACATCTTGCTAAACATCATCTTTAATGTGTTAAAGAAAGGAAATGAAGTCATGTGTACAGCTGTAAGTATAACGATGACAGGATTTTAGTTTGTGGCTGAATGAATGAGTTAAATCATCAGAGTGTTTCTATATGAATAAGCACAGAGTGTGGAGTGAAACCTGGTAACAGCGCGGTAAAGACACGATGGTGCTCTGGAGGTCTGCTGGACGCAGGTTGATGACGCGCTGATCCTGTCCCTGATTCACCAGGTGCAGCTGCAGAGTCACCAGCTTGGCCAGTTTCACACATTTCACAGCCTGACGCACACAAGAGTCCTGAAACACACACACACACACACACACACACACACAACACACACACACACACACACACACAGACACGCACACACACACACACACACACACACACAGACAGACGCATGCACGCACACACACACACACACACACACGTTGGTTTTGTGGTTTATGGGGACTCTCCATAGGCGTAATGGTTTTTATACTGAACAAACTGTGTGTGCTATTGCACCACACCTACCCTACACCTAAACTTAGCCACACAGGAGACTGTGTGCATTTTTAGATTTCAAAAAAAGCACCATTTAGTATGTTTTTTAAGCCTTTTGAATTACGGGGACATAGCAGTGTCTCATAAAACACCTTCAAATTGTAATACCTCTGTCATACCATGTTACATACAAATTTGTGTCCTCATAAACCCACACACACACGCACGCACACGCACACGCACACGCACACCACACAACTATCAGCTCTCATCTTAAAGACTCTTTCTGATCATTGTAAGTTTTCCCTGAAGTCACACAAGGTTTCTTTCAAGTGCACTGATGAATGACGCACAATAAAACTACAAACATAAACAAGAAATAGAGTCATTTTGATGTCATGATGAGTTTAAAGCATTTAAAGCAGTGGTTCACAACATGCCGACTTCCAAAGCAACCTTAAGATGACTAAAAAAGATTTCAAATAAGGCAAAACAAATTTAATTAGATTCTAATTTAAACTAATAAAAAAATGGGAAGAAAAAACTATAACTATACAACAGTAACACGGTTATTATGACAGTACATTATAGAATAAAAAACATGAAACAAACAATAAAATAAATTGAAAAGTATCAAATTAAATTTTAAATTAATTAAATAAGCTAGAAAAACTAAAAATCATTTAAAAATATTTCTAAAATATTCCCCCCCTCAACAACTATTTTAAAATCATTAACAACGGGAAGTGTTTGAATAAATAAATAAATAATAAAAAAAAAAAAAAAAAAAACAATAAAATATAAAATAAATTTATAAAACAGAAAAACTAAAATCAAGATATTTCTAATTTTAACTCCCCCCCCAACAACTATTAAATCATGAACGACTGGAAAAGTTTGAAAATAAACAAGAAAATAAATAAGTCAGAATAGAAAATAAATAAATATCAAAATAAATAAGATAAATAAATAAATGTATTAACCGATACAATGTCTATTTTCAAGGCATGAAAGCAGCTTAAAATGCAGAAATATGAAAAGAAATAGATAAATAAAAAAAAAAATAAATAAGAAGAGTAATAAATACAATAAATATGAAGAGAAATAAACAAACCAAATAAATATGAAGGGAAATAAAATAAAACAAACACATTAAATAGTGTTTTTAAGGTTTATCTATGAAAAAAATAAAAAAAATAAAATCTAAACGTAAATCTGGCCTCACTTCATTAAAAATCTCTTTCTATGAATCATGCGAATAGGTTGGTAAATGAATTGTAATGAAATACCTTGGAGTAGCTCTCAGCTGCATCTTTCAGTAAAGTCAGGACCTTCACAAGAGCGTTCTTCAGATCTGCAGTGATCGCTGCTCAGCACAACACAAGAACACCATTAGAGACACAGAAACATCGAACTCCAGGCTTTACATTAAAAACAAGTCAAATTATCATATTCAAATCCATTTAATGAAGCAACAAGCAATACACAACCATTCTGATGTGTCTGATATAGTTTTGCAGTGTTTTCTCACCCCAGGGCTGCGATTCGATGATTTTGAGCTGCGTTCGTGCCGCTGCCTCGTGGTTTTCTCCGATCTCTCGGCGCATGCTGAAACACAGAGCCACCATGTTGTGCTTCTCGCTGTCGCCCGGCAGACAACGCTTGATGTAGTCCAAGAGAGCCGTCTTCAGCCTGACGTTCTGTCTCACACAAACACACACACTTTCAGATCTGAATGTGCTGGAATAACGACTCCACTTTCTTCCTCAGTATCTGCAGTAATGATTGTGAAAATTCAGCTTTGATCACAGGAATAAATTACATTTTAACAGATATTCACATAGAAAAGTGTTCCGAGTTTATATCTCACAATTTTGCCTTTTTCCTCGCAATTCTGAGTATATACCTTGCAATTGTTACTTTATTTTTTTGCAATTCTCAGTTAATATCTCACAATTTTGAATTTTTCTTGCAATTCTCAGTTAATATCTCACAATTTTGAATTTTTCTTGCAATTCTCAGTTAATATCTCACATTTTGAATTTTTCTTGCAATTCTGAGTTTATATCTCACAATTTCGCCTTTTTTTCCCTCGCAATTCTGAGTCTAGATCTCACTATTTTGACCTTTTTTTCCCCACAATTTAGATTTTGTTTTCCTCGCAATTCTGAGTTTATACTTGCAATTGTTAATTTTTCTATCAATTCTGAGTTTAGATATCACAATCTTGACTTTTTTTTTGCTAAATTTAATTGTCTCGCAATTCTGAGTTTTTATCTTGCAATTCTTTTTTTCGCAATTCTGAGTTTAGATCTCACTATTTTTACTTTTTAGTTTATTTCTCGCAATTTTAATTTTTTCTTGCAATTTTTCGTTTATAGCTCGCAATTTTGAATTTTTCTATCAATTCTGAGTTTAGATATCTAAATTTGGACTTTTTTGCAATTTTAATTGTCTCGCAATTCTTTTTTTTTCTTCTCGCAATTTGGAATTTTGAGTTTATATCTTGCAATTTTGACTTTTTCTCACAATTCTGAGTTAATATCTTACAATTGTGACTTTTTCCCTTGCAATTTAATATAAACTCAGAATTGCGAGAAAAGTCAAAATTCTGACCTTTGTCCACGCAATTTCCACCACAGAATAAAAAACAAAAAATGGTAACTGACTTTTCTTCTCAGAATTGTGAGTTTATTTCTATAATTTTGAAATTTGAATTGTGAGAAAAAGTCAGAATTGTGAGATAAAAAGTTGTAATTACCTTTTTAATATTTTACTGCCCCTTGGTGGAAACTAGCTTCCAAAGCTTCTTATCCTGTACATTTCCATCATTTCTGTATTTTGTATGAGATGCATTGACACTCGATCTCTCACCGACTCGACCTTCTTCCTCAGCAGCATCTCGAAGCGATGGTTCTGATGGAGCAGGTCAAAGATGTACGTCATTTCATTGTACCTGCCGATACCTGTGAGGAGGCGCACCTGTAGAGAGAGGAACACTAATGATCCTCCAGGTTTCTGACTGACTGGTGAATGAATGATTCAGAGGTTTCCTGGCCTTCATGAACTCACCAGGAGTCCGTAGCCGTCGCCGTGAGCCAGGTGTGTGTGACTCAGGTGTCTGGCCGCCTGCAGGACCCTCACGATTCCCTCCATGTTACAGGTGAGACTGAAGCAGTCATGAGCCAAAATCAAGATCTCCACCGCTGCACACAGACACACGTTCACATTTACCATCACTTTATATTTATACTTTCACACGGACATTTATTTTGCAGAAGCATTCGCAGTTTAACTTCATATAATGTGAATAGAATGGTAATAAACTGAAATACACTAATAACAAAGGGATTCAGAGAAAAATAATTGTGTAAGACTAAATCAAATTAAACTACACTGAAGCAATAACTACATTAAATTACATGGAGTATTATATTACATATTACATATATAATATAAAAACAATGAATAAATAAAAAAACAAAAATGGGAGGAGAAAACTAACTATACTTTAGTAAAAACAAAATCAAGTTACATGACGGTACATTAATGAATAAAATAAATAATAAATTAAATAAAACTAAATAATAAAATAATATAAAACAATCATATAAAATAAAAAATGTAAACTAATCAAAAATGGGAATAGAAAACTTTCAAATCTATGGTAATATCAAAATCAAATTACATGAATGAAGTAAAAATAAAAACAAAACAATAAAATAATATAAAACAATAATAAAGAATAATAAAAAATACATAAAATGCAAAATGTAATCAAAAATGGGTAATAAAATTATAACAGTAAAACAAAAAACAAATCAAGTTACATGACAGTACATTACAGAATAAAATAAAAAAAATATTTAAAATAATACAAATGTAATCAAAAATCAAATAAAAATCAAATTGCATGACAGTACATTAGAGCATAAAATAAAAAAATAATAAATAAAAAACAAAACAAACCAATAAAATAATATAAAACAATAATACAAAATAATAGCAAATAAACCAAACTAATCAAAAACTGGATTACAAAAACTACAACTACAGTAATCAGATTACATGACAGTACAATACAGAATAATAACATAATAATATAAAGTATAAGAGTGATTGAGCTGAGTGGTTTGTACTCACTGCAGCTGAGCTCTGACAGCGGGACGGTCGGGATGATGTCCATCAGTTTAGTGCCCACCAGGTTTGGGTCTCCACACAGTTTGGCCAGCTGGAGGAACGTCTCTCTCCCGTCGGCTGAGCTGTACATCAGCCGCTCTCCTGAACACACACACATTACTCACACACTTACAGACATTCATATTCTTACAAGAGATTTAGATTACAAATCAATGCTGTTGTTTTCTACTTTCTATTCATTATAGAATCCTGAAAAACTGAATTCTTTCAAAATCGATCAACGGAATAAAATAAACTCTTACCGAACCCAAACTTTTGAACAGTAATGTATGTATTTGCATGAAAGTATCAAAAAGTTTTAATAATGAAAGATTGCAATGTACTTAAATTTAAAACCACAAAAATATGTTCATAACATAAATAAACATGCACTGAAATAAAATAAAATATAAAAAATTAAAACAAGTAAAACTAAAAACTTAAACTTAAAAACTATATAGACATTTAAAAAACAACAACAAACAACAAAAACACAACAAAATTACTAAAACATTTAAAATTAAAATAAAACAAACTATAAACATAAAATTGAAATAAATAAATAAATTTAAAATGAAAACAGAAAATAGAAAAACTTAATTAAAATGAAAAAATTCTAATCAAAATAGAAAATGTAAAAAATAAAAACAAAAAAATTAATAAAAACAAAATTTGGAAAAAATTTAAATGAAAACAGAAATTATAAAATTAAAAAGAAAACAAAATACAAATATACATTTAAAATGAAAAAAAGATCTAAAAAATTAAATGAAAACAGAAAATGTAAAAATAAAATTAAAATGAAAACAGAAAATATAAACTTTGGTATAAAGTAAATATAACTTTTTATATTATAACTTTTAAAAAGTCTAATTCAAAATATTAACAAAAATATAACAGTATATCAAATGATACTAAAATAAATACAGCTTATAAAAAAAAAAAAAAAAAAAAAAAAAACTATTAATCAGAAGCCTTTCTACTCTTTTTGGGGTCATCATATTTATAAAAAGAACTATAACCGCATTAATCCCTGAGGAAATGAAGCTGGTTTCTCACCGGTTTCTCCCTCCTGAGCCGAGGCGAGCAAACCCTCCAGCACAGCGGTGGAGACGAGCCGGGCGACGGCGTCGGGCTGCAGGCCCTGAACGCTGATGAAGGCTTGAGCGCGCTTATAGCGATCGGCCTGCTGCGAGAGCAGAACCTTCCTCAGAACGGCCTCGGGCTCCTCCGACGAGATCTCGGTGAACGAGCACTGCAGCTCCTGCACACACAGAGAGACGAGCTCATTCACAGACTCATGCGGTAAAGCTGAATAAATAATCTTTCCATTGATGTATGGTTTGTTAGGATAGGACAATATTTGGCTGAGATACAACTATTTGAAAATCTGGAATCTGAGGGTGCAAAAAAATCTAAATATTGAGAAAATCACCTTTAAAGTTGTTCAAATGAAGTTCTTAGCAATGCATATTACTAATCAAAAATTAAGTTTTGACATTTACAGTAGGAAATTTACAAAATATCTTCATGGAACATGATCTTTACTTAATATCTTAATGATTTTTGGCATAAAAAAAAAAAAAATTGACCCATACAATGTATTGTTGGCTATTGCTATTTATGACTGCTATTGTGCTCCAGGGTCACATATCTGTAGCAATAGCCAACAATACATTGTATGGGTCAAATTATTGATTCTTCTTTTATGCCAAAAATCATTAGGATATTAAGTAAAGATCATGTTCCATGAAGATATTTTGTAAATTTCCCACCATAAATATCAAAACTTAATTTTTGATTAGTAATATGCATTGCTAAGAACTTCATTTGAACAACTTTAAAAGGCGATTTTCCTCAATAGTATTTAAAAAATGTTTTGCACCCTCAGATTCCAGATTTTCAAATAGTCGCATCCCAGCCAAATATTGTCCTATCCCAACAAACCTTATTTATTCAGCTCTCAGATGATGCATTAATCTAATTTTTTTAAAAACTGAGCTTTATGACTGGTTTTGTGGTCCAGCGTCACATTTTACAGACGTCACGCACCTTCGAGAGCTCGTAGAGGCTCAGCACTTGTTTGCAGTAACTCTTGCCGTTGCAGCACTGATCCACCAGCTGTTTGAGCTGAACCAGAACCTGATCGTCCGGCGACGGCACCACCACGAACGACGACAGGCTGCTCATGCTGGGAGCTTCAGAGAGAAGAGTCTGGCGTTAGCATGTCGCTAAGCTAACGACACAATATTCTTAAAAACACATCAAATACACTGAATCACTGTTAGATATCTTTGCTTTGTAATAAGACGGAACAATTTTCTGTAGATTATATTTAGGGCTGAATAAACTAACTAAAATAATGGAGTACTGAGTCGTTAGCTTAGCAACATGCTAGTTAAAAACTAATAAGCATAAAAATACCTCAATTAAACAGAATTGCTGGGTGAAATGTTTTTGCAATAAAATGACTGTTTTCAGTACTGAATAAATTGTGATTAAAACAATAGCTTGCTATTAGCATGTTGCTAAGCTAATGACTCAAGACTCTACAAAACATGAAAATACATAAAAAAACATGAAATCACTGTGAAACGTTTGTTTTGTAATAAGATGGAACAATTTTCTATAGATTTTTTTCTGAATAAAAAAATTGTGATTAAAATAATAGTTTCCCATTAGCATGTTGCAAATAATCTAATAAACATATGAAAGCATAACATGCTCCTGTTCCTGTGGCTCAGTGGTAGAGCATTGCGTTAGCAGCGCAAAAGGTTGTGGGTTCGATTCCCAGGGAACACACATAGCCTGAATGCACTGTAAGTCGCTTTGGATAAAAGCGTCTGCTAAATGCATAAATGTAAATGTAACATATACACAATTACTGGGTGAAATGTGCCTGATGAAGACCTGAGGGTCGAAACGTTGCTATTAATAAATTCATTTGGAGCAGCTGTTTTCAGTGTGCGGACTTCACTCCTCCTTTTTCGTTTAAGTTACTTAGTTGTCCTCAGTGTTCGAACTATACCGTGGACTTTGGGGGAGCCCACTTTTTTTTATTATTTTTTATATTTAACGGGGGGGGGGGGGGAGGTTTGTGCGCTTACAATGACTTACAAAGATACATAACAGCTACAAGTGTATGCACTACTTGCACTATATAGGATAAATCACTATACAGGATTTACCCTATTATACTTTATCGACACGAATTGATAGGTGAAACAACAAACAGCCGCCCACAAATAGTCTATTTAGCATCAGGCTGTCAATCGAGAGTCACGCAGACCTATAACAATTAGGGCTGAACGATTTTGGAAAATAATCTAATTGCGATTTTTTTTTTTACCAATGCGATTGCGATTTAATATGCGATTATTTTTTAAAGCTCTTTATATTCTGTATTATTCAACAAAGACAAGCAATAAATCATCGTATAGTATGCAGTGTTGTGCACGTTACTTTAAAAAAGTAATTAGTTATATTACTAGTTACTTCTCACAAATAGTAACTGAGTTACATCCTTATAAAAGAAACTAATTACCAGGGAAAGTAACTGTTACTTTTTTTTTAAAATGTTCAAATATGTCAAATAACTTGGATGTCCCCAATATTAAATGTTAAATGAATGAAATGGACACTAAATAGAATACATTATTATTATAAAACTTTGCACACTAATCTACACTATTTTAATGTTTCTGTGGGACAATGTGAGAGACACCTATCAAATTCAATTGATTATTGCAAATAGTATCAACCCTCTATGGACACCTTGGCATAGTATATCAGATAATTAATATTGGTCTGGTGAGTAAACAAAAAAAAAATCACAATCCAATTTCCAAATCTTTGAATTCAATAATGAAATGCCTTTAACTGAAAATTGAGTGTTTAATCTTATTATTATACATTACTGACACTCTATCCTCCAACTTGATACTGTTAAGTGCTTTGACACAATCTGTATTGTTAAAAGCGCTATATAAATAAAGGTGACTTGACTTGACTTGACTTGACTTGAGATTATATTGCCAAGGTGTCCATAGAGGGTTGATAATATTTACAATAATCAATTGAATGATTTTCAATTATATATAATTATATGTATATAAAGCTTATGTTTGTAAAATGGCACAGTTTTTTTTAAAAATATCTCACTTAGCATCAGTCAGTCAAATATTATGATATTTTAGCATTATATGGTGATATAACTTTAGTAATTAGAATAACCATGTATGAATGTATTTGTCATGTTGACTGAACTCAGGACTGGTGGTGGTGCTTAAGATATTGTTTGTCATTTAGTGTTTCTATAAAAAAAGGAAAAAGAAATCTACAAATAATACTGATAAGATAACAAAACTACTACGAATTCTACTACTAATAACAGTATAAAACGCACTAAGGATTAATGAGCTGCTGGGTTCATGAATATTAATCAGGTTGTCTGCGTTCGCTCGAACTGATTCGCTGAAATCAAAACAGGGACGATGATAGATGAGCGCCGGCCAATGAGATTGCCGTCTGCGCATTAGCCCCGCCCACTACCAGATAAACCGGCAGTTCGTAAAAGCTGAAGAACTCCATTATTTTGACAGGAAAATACAACAAAGGATATCGTTTACATGTAGCGCGTCAATTCTGCATGTTATGTAAGACCCGCAGACACGAAAACAACCCGCGGCAAACTGCAGACTTGGCAACATAGCGTGCCAACTTGATGCTTCCTCTGAAGACTGCTTAGATGTGTTCGACTTGAAGCAGCGCTGATAGACCGATCGCTGTGTGTGTCATCAAAGTACTGCGAGAGCTATAAGAGAGCGGACGTCTCCTTATGCTTTCTCTCATCGTACTTTGATGTCATACGATCGATCTTCAAGTCGAACACACCGCTTTACTCCTACTCTCGCGTGTCACGTGACAGTGTAATCGCAGCCTCTGCGGTTGAAGAATCGCGTTTTCTCATATCGCGATATTATCGCAAATGCAATTAATCGTTCAGCCCTAATAACAACCGAACTTTTTCTACGAATCTTTGAGCAAAGTCCCTTTAGTCTTTGCTTTGAGTTAACATTCTAAACATGAGTGGAATTAGCACCGCAGCGCCCCCACACCTTGATGCTCATGACAAGAATAGCATGTATAGATATCTTTATTGAAGTGAATTAGGTTTAAATCGCCATCATGCATTGAATGATATTTTGGCAATTTTACACATAATAATCCACGATGATCAACATTACACAAAACTGAAATTGCACATCAAAATAACACTGTCAATATTTTTTGAGACCCCCCCCCAAAATTTCACAAATCACTTTTTCAGGGGAGCCCATGTCTTATTAAGGGGAGCCGAGCTCCCCCGTAGTTCACACCCTTGTTGTCCTGCACCTGAGCCGATCTGGGTGTTTGGCATGTGCACACCTGTTTGGTATTTTTGATTCTTCTGAAATGTTTTCTTTGTAATAAGATTCTTTTCAGGACTGAATATAAAATGTGATAAAAATTGTTTTCCTTTAGCATGTTGCTTAGCTAACAACTTAATACTCTAAGAAGCAAATACATAAAGTACACAGAATTGCTGTATGATTTTTTTTGGTGATAAGACCAAATTTTCTGTTGTTTTTTTTAGTACTAAATAAAATGTGATTAAAATATTAGTTTGCCATTAGCATGTCGCTAAGCTATTGACTCAATATGCCAATAAACATAAAATAGAGCATATACACAGAATTATTGGGTGAAATGTTTGCTTTGTACTATTATAAAACAATTTTCTATAGATTAAAATATCAGTCTCATGCCATTAGCATGTTGCTAATGACTCAATACCCTTAAAAATAGTAATATGCTATGAATGTGATAAGGTTAAAGAACTGTGGGAAAAGATTGTACAATTTGTTAATAATATTTTTGGCCTAACACTACACAAGAACCCTGCTCTCTGTATGTTGGGTATTTTACCAGAAGATGCATGCCTCTCCCGGGTGCCGTCTAGCTATGGTGTCTGGATGTAGAGTCATTCTGAGACATTGGAAATCTGTTACGCCCGCTTCGTTTGATGAATGGCTAGAACTCATGTCCAGTATTGCTAGCTATGAACGTGTGATATTTAGAGTCTCAGGACGCCTGGATTTGTATATGAAAACTTGGGGTTCTTTTCTTGCTTTGATTGAGAAAATGGTATAACGAGTCAAATATAAATGTCAATATACAGTATGTCAGAAATATATATAAAGTCTAAGAGGCCGTGGTATGTTTAAACCCTAAATATGTATATATTTTACTTATGTATTTTATTTTAACTTATTTTATTTTGGGGGGTGGGGGAGGGGTCAATTGTTAGATGTCATTTTCATGTCATATTTCTGACTGTTATTGTTAAGTGCTATATTAAGTCAGTTTTGTTAATGTCAATTGCTTAAATTAAGTTTGGACTGTTTTACTGTGTTCAAAAAAGCAAAAAATAAAAATAAAAATAGTAATATGCATAGCTAAAAACTTCATTTGGACAACTTTAAAGGTGATTTTCTCAATATTTTTCTTTTTTACAGATTCCAGATTTTCAAATAGTTGTTTCTCAGCCAAATATTGTCCTATCATAACAAACCATACATCAATGGAAAGATTATTTATTCAGCTTTCAGATGCACAAAATAACCCTTATGATTTCACAAAATTGACCCTTATGACTGGTTTTGCGTTCCAGGGTCACATATATTAAAATACTGTCTAGCTACCAATATTTAATTGTTGAGCTACAACAGGATCATAAAAGCAGATGAAATGACTCACATGATGGCAAACTGCGTCTGGTTTCTCCATCAGGGCTGTGAAGTTCAGGCTGCAGCTCTCCACTCGCCAGACCACGACACTTCAGAACCAGCCACACGTCTCTGTGAAACAAACCGAAATACCGGCACACTCGACTCGCCTCGTTCACGCTGCCCTCGTCCAGCAGCTGCGCCACCAGAGCGCCCAGAGCCTTGCGCTCGTCTCCAGACAGCACGCAGTCGTCCTCGGCCGCCGGGAGCCCGGCCACACTCAGATGCGCCGGGTCGTCCAGAGCCGCCATTCTGGAGAAGGAGAACTCCTTGAGGAGGCTTTGGAAGGAGTCTTGGGAGAGGGCCGAGGGCGCGAACAGACTCTGGCGCTCCAGAGCCGTGTGAAGCACCAGCCAGCGGATGCGACTCTGCCACTGACGCTCCTCCAGCGCAGCGAGACGAGAGACGGGGAGAGGAGGATCACGCCGGGACAGCCAGTGACCCGCCAGACCCAGCAGCAGACAGCGCTCCTGCAGATGAACCAGCTCCGAATCACACTCCAGCGGCTCCTGAGCGGGACAACACCGCATTCAACAATACTGAGAAACAATAATGCTGTTTATACAATATAATAATAATTAGTATTATTGTTATTACTACAAAAATTATTTTTACCAAAAAAAATCTAACAAAATAATTATCATAGTAATATTTCACTGTAAAATAACATCTAACACATAACAAAATATTATTGTTATTATAATTATTATTATTACTAACTGTTACTAAAATAATTATTACAATAAATAATAATAATAATAATAATAGTAATAATAATTATTATTACAAAAACATCAAACAAAATAATAGCCAATGCAAGATTTCACTGTAAAATAAACATCTAACACTTAAGAAAATAATAATAATAATGTTATTACCAAAAAAAAAAACCAATGTAAGATTTAAATGCAAAATAAATAAGAAAAATATAATAATAATAGTATTAATATAAAACACATTGATAAAATAATAACTAAATTTACTACAATTATTGCTATAATAATTTGTATATAATATATTTGGTATATAATATTATTACTAGAAAAATATCAAACAACATTTTCATTGTGAAAGAAAATAAATCTAATATTTAAGAAACATGAAAAAATTATGATGATAAAAATATAATAAATAATATATTTAAAAAGAAAACAATAATAATAATAATAATAATAATATTCACTCTATAAACTTAATGTTAACACATTTATATGATAAATTTTTAATACAATGTGATTTTAATAATACATTTCAGTACTGAATAAAATGCAATTAATAGTTTGAAACAATCGTGAGAAATGTGAAACAATCACTTTTTTATTTTGACAGCACTAAAGCCGTTTTGCAATATCACAATTTATTGTGCAGCCCTACATAAATATGTAAATTATGACATGATTTTCAAATGATTTTAGTCAGAATAATTTCATATTTCAAAACAAACACAGGAAGCTTTATAGTGTCGATGCAACAAAATGAAAAGCAAATAATGCATACGATTGACATTTTATCTGTGTATTTCACTATTCTCACATTGCCACAGAGAATTATGGGAAATGTTGTGTGGTTGCACAGCCTCATATAACAGGTAAAGGAAGTATTTTATGACAGACATCGCTCTGTTTTAAGGTGAAAGGAGACAGAATGAGACGCATTAGAAAGCCTCACCTCAGCCTGAGAGAGGAAGAACTGACAGGCCTCCTCGGGCTGGATGTGATCCGTCTTGAGCTGCTCGTGGCATCTCCTCCAGAAGGCCAGCCGCGTCTCCTGCCTCTCCCACTGACGCTTCTGCTTATGAGCGCACAGATCTCGCAGGAGCTGTGAAGAAAGAGGAAAGAAGCTTCTCGTTTAGCACTTGTGTAGCGCTTTATAACGCTCCCTAAAGACCACTTACACCGTCTGAGGAAACTTTGGTTTATGGAGGTCATTTCATCATTTTAGGGATTCACAACTTGACCAAAAACATGTGATTATATATCAATTTGACGACTAAATAAATAAATATATATTTTTTAATATCACTACTACTTATAGTTATTATATTACTACTACTACTAAACAATACATAAAATATTACCAATATGTCATTGTAAAAAAAAAAATTTAATAAGAAATAAATTCTTCTTTTTCTTATTCTTATTAAAATAAAGCAAAGTAATATTATCATTGCAATAATTTGATGTAAAACAAAAAAATCTAATATTTCAGATAAAAGATTATTAACATTATTATTAATAATAATAAATATTATTATTATTAAACAATATTATTATTGAAATATTTCACTGTGAAATAAAAACTGCTTGTTAAGAAAATAAATAAAAATTATTATTTTTCTCATTATTACAAATAAAATCAAACAAAGTAATGTAATTAAATAAAAAAATTATGCAAAAAAAATCATTGTAACATTTCACTATAAAACAAACCCCTAATATTTAAGAAAAACAATAGGAAGAATAATTTTATAGTACAACTGTACAAGCACTATATCTAAATTATTTATTAAAATGTAATTAATTTTCAAACGTGAAACTTCTGAGTTTTTATTTTGGCAGAAAACCACAGGGCATCAAACTATAATTTTTATATAATTACATCACACTCGTTGCAATTTGATAAATCGCACCAAGCCAAATTGTGATATCGGTGATAATTTCAATTAATCATGTAGGACGGCTACATAATTATGTAAATTATGACATGATTTTTAAGTGATTTTAGTCAGAATAAAATGACCATGTTGGCCAATTTCATATTTCACAGGAAGCTGCAGATGCAGCCAAATAACAAGCAAATTGATTGATGTTTTATTTGTGTATTTTATTTGCTCTTGCACAGGTTTATGGGAAAATAGTTTGGTTGCACAACCCTATTACCTCATATAAGAGCTAAAGGAAGTATTTTATGAAAAGGTTTATTGCTATTCCTCATCAGGAGTAGATAAAATGTTTATTACATGAATTCTGCACAATTTTAATGATTATTTAATCATGCAATTTGATGACGGATTTGCTCTACGGTCACTCACCTCATTTATGATCAGGCAGTCGATGGGCAGCTCGGCCAGCTGTGCGACGGTCCTGGCCTGTGTGAAGAGGCCGAGGTCCTGCAGCTGCTGCATGATGGTCCTGCACTCGTCCTGCAGGCCGGCGCTGGAGTAATCGTCCAGCAGACACGCAGACAGCGGCACAGGAGTGTCTGACAGCACCTGACTCAGCTGACTGAGCTTCCTGAAGTCAGGACCTGCTCCAGAAACACATCACACTACCGCTCAGAAGCCTGGAATAATTACTGTGCTTTACTGTGTCACCGAGGAGCAAAAATACAGTAAAAACACTAATACTGTCAAATTTGATTACAACTGAATTTTTAAATACATTCTCTTTTCATTTTAATGTTATGTTTTTGGTTTTCATTTTTTAACATTTTCTGTTTTCATTTTAATTTTATATTTTAATTTTCTAATATTTTCTGTTTTCATTTTAATTGTATTTTTGTATTTCCTGTTTTCCGTTTATTTTTGAGGTTTCAGTAACTTTGTTGTATATTTTGTCCATTTTATTAGTTTTGTTTTAAAATTTGTACAATCTTTTTACATTTTCTGTTTTTATTTTATTTTTTAAATTTATGGTTTTAATTTTAATTGTATTTTTGTATTATTTGTTTTCCTTTTAATTTTTACGTTTTGTTGTATTTTTTGACATTTTTATATATTTTTCTTTAAATGTCTATATAGTTTGTATAAGTTTTATTTATTTATTTTTTAATTTATTTAGTTTTAGATGTTTTAGTACTTCAGCTTAAACTGAATACAAATTAGAGAGTTTATTTCAGTTAATGTTCATTTCACGTAATTCATTTTTTTTTATGGTTTTACTTTTAGTTCTACTTAACGATAATAACCCTAATTCATAGAATATAGCCCTTTTCCATTATAAAAACATTTTATATTTTCATACTACATAAACTACTGTTCAAAAGTTAGGGGTTGGTAAGAAGTTTTTATTGATAATAATCAGAAATGTTTCTTGAGCAGTAAATCAGTATATTATTATGATTTCTGAAGATCATGTGACACTGAAGACTGCAGTAATGATGCTGAAAATACAGCTTTGATCACAGAAATAAATTACAGTTTAACAAAGATTCACCAAAAAAAAGTGATTTTAAATTGTAATAATATTTCACTATTTTTACAGTATTTTGATCAAATAAACGCAGCCTTGGTGAGCAAAAGAGACTTCTTTCAAAAACATTTAAAAATCCTAATTATTCTATACTTTTTTCTTCCAATGCTGATTGTGGACTCTTGTAAATGTGATTTAGAGCTAATAAAAACAATCCCGAATCTGAGTCTGACCGTTGGATTTGAGCAGTCGCTCCATGTCCACCAGCAGCTGAAGCAGCCGGCGCAGCTCGTACTGAGTCCTGCTCTGTTTGAGGAGCGTCAGCAGAAGAACCGAAGCCTGAGACTCCACCCACTGGACCGACAGCATGTCTGAAGTCAACACCACACTGCTGCTCCGCAACTACACACACACACAACAAGGGTCAACAGAAAACCAGCAGATGAAGAAGAGGGAAGCCTGAGTGAGAGCTGAGAGAGTTACATTGAGCAAACACTTCTGGAAGTCCAGCAGTTTGTCTTTGGCTCGCTGATAGTCTTTGTAGTCCGAGCAGAACTCATACATGTGCAGCATGTAGATCAGCGGAGACTCCTGCAAACAAATACAGAGACGTGCATCAGATAAGACTTTACACACTTCTGTTCAAAATGTTTTTTTCTTTTAAGAAATTAATACTTTTATTCAGCAAGGATGCATTAAATTGAGCAAAGGTGTCAGTAAAGACATTTATAATGTTACAAAAGATTTCTATTTCAAATATATGCTGTTCTTTTGAACTTTATATGTTCATCAAAGAATCCTGACAAAATAAAATGTATCAGTTTTCACAAAAATATGAAGCAGCACAACTGTTTTCAGTCAGTGGGGAAAGACATTACACCACAATAAACATGAAAAAACATCAGAGTTATTATTGTTAATTAAACTAAAACTACTTAAAATCAGTATTGTTAAATAAAATAAAGCAGAAATAAAATATCAATATTAGAAATCCTTAAAACGTACAAGGAAATTGAAAATTAAACTGAAAAATAGTTTGTTGAAGTACTAAAATAAAAAATGAAAAAGTTTATAAAAGTTCAAAATATCGATAAATACTAAAATATAATATACATAATACTAAAATACACACTGAACAACTTGTGTAAAAAGTAACATGGACACCTGAAACAAAGTAAATTAAAAATGGAAAATTTAACTGAAATAAAATAAGGTTTAAATTGAAGTAAAGCAAAATAGAAAAAAAATAATAATAAATACGACAAAACATTAAATTACTAAAACGTAATTTTTTTTTTTAAAGCTAGTCCAAAATATAAATAAATATTCTAATATAAATAATATTAAAATAACACACAACTACATATTTTTGTAAAAAAGTAACATGGACATCTGCAAAAAAATTCAATTACCTTTAAAAACTAAAAATTGAACTGAAATAGTCTGAGTTGAAGTACTCCAACAAAGTTTGTGAATGAGGGAAAATATCATGCGTGACAAAGAAAACTGAGTTATGTCTTTGAAATTAAGCTGAAATAAAATAAATATTAGATTAAATCTTTAAATGAAAACTGAAAATGAAACAAACTACTAAAATGACTAAAACATAAAAGTAAAATAATATATTTATAAAAATAAAAAAAAATTTGTGTGTAAAAATGTAACATGGACAAATTGTTGTGCATGCCAAAGAAACTTGAGTTACGTCTTCAAACTGATCAGCATTTCAGCTTCAGAGCAGCAGATTTCAGATCAGAGCCGGTCTCGTCCAATCAGAGAGCCTCTTACCCTCTGAAACAGCTGGAATCCACGAATCAGAGGCCTGATCTTTCCCCTGCAGAGCAGCGTCTTCCACAAGACGGAGAGATCGTGGAGGTTCCACACGTGATGGGCGGGGCTCTCGGGGATGTGGGCGGTGGCTTCCTGAGTGACATCATCAGCGACAGACGCCAGGATCCACACGCAGAGACACTGCAGCAGCTCGGCGGCCTGTCAATCAAACACACACCACGCAGACACAGACACAGACACACAGACACAGACACACACACAGACAGCACACACAGACACCACACAGACACACACACAGACAACACATTGTTCTGACACCATTGACAGGCGAGATTTTCCATCACACTTTATACGACACAACACACATATTTCATCACACGCAGACACACACACACACAACACGGTCATTGACATACTTTGTCTGTAAATTGTGGGGATTTTCCATACTTTTATACTGACCAAACAATATTTTTATCCCCTAACCCAACCCTAAAGGTCATTGCATACTGAGTCCAAAATTTTCGCACGTTAAAAAATAATGACCTCACGTTATGTCAATCAAGTTTACACACTGCCTCCGAAACTTTCGTCCGTCATAAAAAAAATTCTGATCAGGTTTGATTTTCTGCGTTTTCGCATCGTAGCATACATTTTGATAGAAAAGGATGACTAATACGAAAAAAAAAAAACGCACGCGAAAATTTCGGACTCAGTGTGCAATGACCTTAACCCTAAACCTAAACCTACCCCTTACAGAAAACCTGCGTGCACTGTTACACTTTCAGATAAACATCATTTACTATTTTTAGTAAAAAAAAAAAATCCCTAATAAGCAAGTGTCCTATTCTGTGTCCTAAACTTCTGAAACATTGGTGTCTCATATTTTAGAGCAGGCACTGCAATTTATCAAAGAAATCTATTAAATCTGTCTGTGTGTGTGTGTGTGTGTGTGTGTGTGTGTGTGGGAAACAAAATCAGATGTAACATTGTTTGCAATCGTTAACATTTTAATAAGTAACTGTAATTTAATTACTTTACACAAGTAAAGTAATTTAGTCAGATGTAACTAGTTACTCCCCAACACTGTGAGTATGGTATCGGAGCATCTCTAGTTTGCGGTGGAGCACAGACCTGATGGCAGGCCGCCAGCACGGACAGAGCAGGACTGCGCTGACGGACCGCTTCGGACAGCAGGAACCTCCAGGGACTGGGCTTCTCCTGGCTCTCCAGCAGCACCTGGAACAGCTCTCTGGGGGGTTCGGGGCTCTCGTCTCGGGGAACATCCTCCAGAGCCTGATGGGAGCTGGTCGGATGAAGATCTTGGAAAGCCAGAGAAATGTGCGACTGCAGAGCCGGACTGAAACTGGCTGCCAGAGATCTGACCTGGACCAACCAACAAAAATATATGAAGTTAAAAGCTTGTGTTATCAGAAATGCTCTATAAAATTATAGTGCAACAGGTCGGTGTGATGTAAATTTAGGCAAAATTCTATCAAAAATCTTTTAAAAAGTAATCTTAACTCTTTCCTCGCCAAACACAGAATTTTCTCACTGTTATACGCTAGGGGGCGCTATTACATATCTTCAGAATGAGTCAAGAAAGTGCCGATCAAAAACACAGGTGAGGAAGACGCAGAAACAAGTGATCTCATTTGTATGCATATGCATATGAAAAATAATGCGATCATCAACAATAAACAGCATATAAATGAAAACTGCCTAATGTTACAGAGTGAAATGTGGATCCAGAAAGTGAAGGCCTGTGAAGCTTTGGGATACTGATGGAAGCCATCTACTGCAGCTTTGCTTTGATAATAGCACTGAATATGATCCAGATGTAGTATTTGATAAAAATGCAATTTTCTCAGCTTTTTGCTCAAAATGTTGCTTTTTTATGAAACCTACCTACATTCAAGTGTTGATTACAAAAGAATGCTTGAAGCTAAAATAAAACAGATTTTTTTTGTTTGAAAGTAGAGTCTGTTCTTTATTTTGATGTGTTGCATGTTCAGATATTCATACAACAAAATATTCTGGGGGCCATGAAATTTTAGTGAAAATCAGCAGAAATGCTGGCGGTGGCTGGCAACTTTTTTCAAAAATGCTGGAAGGGAAAGAGTTAATAAAATAAATAAATATATAAAATAAATAATTTAATGCCATTAACGTTTTTTCTCCATATTAAAAAGGAATCTATTTGAATGCCATATCCCCCCCCCCATATTTTTATAAAATAAAACAAAAAACATGCACACACAAAAAAAACATTTTTAACAAAAATATTTTTTTATCTTTTTTCCATGCTAAAAAAAAAAAAAAAAATTAAAGCAAATAGGGGAGAAAATTTAATCCCATTTGAATAAAATGAACAAATACCCCCCCCCAAAAAAAACTAGTCTAAAAAAAAAGGGAAAAAAAATTACTCCCATATTTCAATAAATACAAATGAATCCATTAAAAATATGTAAGTGTATTTAATCATTTCCCCCATATTTTCATAAAATAAAAAAGTTAAATACATTATCATCCAATTAAAAATGTTTGTTAATATTTTTCCATATTTAAAAACAAAATCTGTTTGAAAAATAAACACAGAAATGTCATTTTAATCCCATTATAATGCAGTTAGTATTTCCCCCAATATTTGAATTAAATAAAACAATAAACAAAAAGGGAAAAATAATCTCATTAATAAAAACAACATTGAAAAACACTAAAAATAGCATTAAATAATCTTTTTAATCACTTTTTGATGGAAAAAAGAAAAGAAAAAAACGGCAAAAACCTGTGATCAAATAATTATCCAATCGCAAGACTGAATCGTGTAGCACACACCTGCTGTAGCGGGTAATTGTGCAGCTGGACAAACAACAGGAAGTTGAGCCACTGTCCGTCACGAGCGCAGTCCTGTGGGAAGGCGGGGCTTAGAGGAAGAGCGTGCAGGTGGCAGAACTGGACAGGAAGTGCCCACTCCTGCGCCGCCTCGTACGACGATCTGATCAAAACACAGAACCAGACACACTGATCAGTGCTGTTACTGGTAATGAGCCTGAAACTACTGAAAATCATTTTCATTACCTGAAATAAAACAAATATTAGATGAAATACAAACATTAGAAACGTTGCCTTGTCAACTAATTCAAATAAAGTGGAAGTACTAAAACTGAAATAAAAATACATTAACACCAAGTATAAATATAAAAAACTAACAAAAATGACAAAACAACAATTACTAAAACTTAAACTAAATTAATAAATAGAAACTAAAAAAAAAAAAAAATATATATATATATATATATAATTTCTCTCTCTATTTATATATTATATATATATATATAAAAATAATGCTGATTCAAAATATTACTAAATACTATAATAGTAATTATAAAATAACACTGATAAAGACTCTATAAAGAGGATTAAATTAATTCATATTTTAAGGAAAATCATTCATAAAACAACTCAATATCACATTATGCAACAACTTTATATCAATTTTACAAAGTTTTAGTTTGCATTTTCAACAATGATTTTGGTGGCAAATCTGCAGAATTGTGAAAACACAATATGAGATGTGACAGGTGAAGAAAATTAAAATATCACTTCCGGACAAAATATTTTTATTAATTTCCAATCAATCTTTTGTTTTGTTACGTTGCATAAAATTAAACTACAATTCAACTATTAATTAACTAACAAAAATAATCTTGATAAAAAAATAAAAGAAAAAGGTTCAATATTTTGATAAAGTAAAACAAACTAAATATTTTAAGTTTTTAATCTTTTTCCATATTTTAATAAATAAAAAAACAGTAAAAAATAAAATAAAATTAATTAAAAGGGTTTTATTTTTCCCATATTATAAAAAAAGGAAAAAAAAAAATTTTTTCTACCCTGAATTTTAATAAAATAAAAACAAAACAAAACATTTTTCCCAATATGACCAACAGACACCGACCGACTGATGCCTTTCTTCTCCAGAGCGTCTCTGACGGCCGTCTCCAGATGAACCAGCAGCTCCTGAGCACTTCGTTTCTCTCCGCTGACCAGCTTCCCAGCCTTTTCCACTGAAGCAGAGAGAGAGAAATCAGTGAGAGCTCTCAGACAAACCTGAGCAGAGACTGAGCGGAGAGCTTTGTGTACCGAGAGCCTGCCGCAGTGAAGCTGCGTCTCTGTGGTCCTCGCAGGTCTGAGTCCAGAGTCTGAGGACGAGGTTCAGCGCGTGGAGATCCACCCTCAGCTTCAGGCTACACACCCCCAGCAGCTCACAGAAACACACACACGCCGCCGACACACACGTGCTGCTGAAGTTCATCAGACCTAACGAGTACACCTGATCCACAGCCAGAGACACCCTGATACAACACACAATTACATTTACAAATTATACATACATACTTTTTTTGCTAATTTGTGATGATAATTAGTGTGTATATATGCACTCTCTCTCTATTTATACATAGTTTACACATTTTAATATTTATTAACACTTAATATATTAATTTTAATTAATGTTTTAGATATTTTTAGTATAATTTTTATTTATATTAATGATTATTATTTTTATATTAATTCTATAAATAAAAATATATTTCATTCTATATTTAATCACAATTTAATTCTATAAATAATTTTTGGAAATGACCAGAATGTAATAATTTATTTATTAATACATACATACATACATACATATACATATTCTATAAATAACATTAGAATTATATTTAATATACAATTTAAATAACACTTATTTGTATTTATTTTGAAGAGCATATATATGCACTTTATATTTTTTTACATTTTAAAATATTTCTTAATACTTGTGTGTGTGTTTATTTAATTTTATATACAATTTATTTAACATTTAATATTTATTTATTAAAAAAAAATACTTTACATATTCTCCATTTTACATAATTTACATAATTTACATATTCTTGGTATTGTATTTTTAATTTTTTCTTACATATTCTTAATGAGTTTTATGAATATAATTGTATAATTACATCATTAAATATGTTAGATATAATTTTATAGTTTAGATTTTTTAGATGAGAGTTTAAACTGATTGACAGAACTGAAACTGCAGACTCATAACTACATGATCGGTCAGATGTCACAGTGAGAAGGTGTTTGTGTGTTATTCTGACAGTGTGACTCACTGAAGCGTCACGTTCCTGCAGTTGAGGAGATGCTGCGTGAGAAAAACCCCGAATGCGAACGCCGGCCGGCCGTGACTCAGGTAATACAGGAAGTCCAGATTCTCAACGACGGCGAACTTCCTGACGAGCTGAGAGCTGGAGAAGTGCGGCGGCTCGCTGGACGCTTCTGGAAAACACCAGCAAACCCACACTTTAGTCAGTAAAACAGGAGCATTTCTCACAGTAAGGTGTGAAGCTCCTACCGCTGCCGCCCGTGGTGTTGGCCGACTGCCATCCGAACAGTCTGGAGGGATCCAGCGGATGCAAAGACTGCAGATAGAAAAGCACACAATGCATTAAACTCTCCAGCAGCATCCGTCTGTTAACCTCGTCACCATCTCACAACACAGCATCAATCTGCTTCATGATATTTACATGCTTTTGCATTGTTGTCTGACTTTGTTAAATACATCTAATCTTTGGGTTTGAGACCATCAAAATCCAAATGAAGAGAGAAAATAATTAAGTGAGATGAAGCACACACACATATTTTTAGATGTAGATGAGATGTAGATTTAAAATCATTTCCACTTTATGCGTTTCTATACTTTCTAGAAATCATTAACATTTTCTAAAATCGTATTGATACTTAAATATCTATTTAATTAATCTGATATCTTTTTTCACATATATTTTTATAGATTAATTATATAAATATTTGTTTATTTTTCTGGAAATTAAAGTATTAATTATTTTCCACTGTATTAATTATAGGATCTATACATATATGCACTCCACAAATTATTAACTTTTTAAATACTTATGTTTTATTTAATTTATATTTAATTATATATATTTTTACATATACTTTTTATATTAATTCCATAAATATTTGGTTATTTTTCTGGAAAATAATTTCAAAAATTAATTATTTTCCACTATATTTATTATAGTGTGCATATACGCAACATTTGTAATACTTACTAATACTTAATACAGTATATAAATTTTATTTAATTAATTTAAATATATTTTTATATATTCTATAAACGTCTGGTTATTTTTCTGGAAACTAATTTCCAGATGTGTATCTATACATTCTATAAATTATTAACATTTTCTATAAATGTATTGATGCTTAAATATTTATTTAATTAAATTGATAGAATTGTTCACACACACTTTTAGATATTAATTCTATAAAAATTTAATTATTCTCTGGAAATGGATTTTTAAGAATTAATGAAAATTAATGAATTTCCAGTGAATTTATTGTAGTGTCTTTACAAATATGCACTTTATAAATTATTAACCTTTTTAAAATGTATTAATATTTATACTTTATTTAATTAATTGTGTATAATTCTTTACATATACTTTTATATATTAATTCTATACGTATTTGGTTATTTTACTGGATGGCAATTTCAAAAATATTTTTTTCCCCACTATATTTAATATAGTGTGCATCTATATATATATATATATTATATATACACACTTATTTATTTATTTAATTAATATATATATATATATATATATATATATATATATATATATATATATATATATATATATATATATATATATATATATTATTTTTTTTTTTTTTTATTATTAATTCTATAAAAAAATCAGGAAACTCATTTCAAGAATTTATTACTTTCCTCTATATTAATTATAGTATGTATGCAGACGGATGAATGGATGGATGGATTTATTTTATATTAATAACAATAATGTAATTAATAATATATTAATTTCTAATTATTTCCAGAAAAATAACTAAATATATACTGTTACCAATATAAAATGACTTGCATAACTATCACATCAATAAGAGTGAGTGGAAGACATGGATCTGTTTCCAAAAAATACCTGCTAAACATTCATTTCAGGATGGAGTGTGTTGCTTGCTGAAAGTAATGAGCTGAGAATGAATTACACACGCTGCAGGCGGTAAACACACACAGATGGACTCACATACGCTTTCCTCAGGCTTTCAGATCACTTTCAGTGTCCATTAAAACACAAACGACTGCTGTCTGATCATTTAAACCCAGGTGTCTGTCTGTAGTCTAATGAAAACTAACCTCAGGCTTAGCAGAAATCCTTCAGAGCAGGTTACGGCTTGATTATTTCAATTAAATAAATAGTGTTTCTGAGCACTTTAACAGCAGAAAGATGTAATTATGATGAATCACTTATGCAAAGAATTCATTTTCATGGGCTTATCACCTAAATAAAGGTCAAGAGAAATTAATGAAATGAGTTTAAATTCTTGAAAATTAATTAGCAGATTATATATATATATGTGTGTGAGTGTGTGTGTGTGTTATTTTTCAGGAAATCAAATTATTAATAATTATAAGAAAAATATATATATTTATTTTTAGCAATACAATATATATTAATTATTTATTATATTTATTATAGTGTGTATATCATTTTAATGTTTTTATACAGTAATTTTATATACATTTGTTTATATTTTGTATTTCTATATATATTTGGTGATTTTGGTTATAAAATTGAAAAAAATATAATTAAAGGAAAAATATAAATAAATGAATAAACAAAAATTAAAAAAATGTTTGTATACATATTTGGGGGAAAACAAATTATATAAACATTTATAAATAATAATATAAATTAAAATATTGAATTCAATTAAAAAATATAATAAATAATATAAAAAGGTTACATGAATAAAACTAAAATAATATATACAATTTAATTTGTATTTTTTTATCTGAAAAAATTATATATTTTTTTCATTTATATATTAATAAGCATATTTAATAAATGAATTCCCATATATTGTGATATAAGTTATGAAGCTTGAGCTAGTGGAAGTGCAGCAGTACCTGCATGAGGTGGTAGAGGGAAACATCACAGCGCGGGCCGCTCTGAGGGAACAGGGCCGTTCTGAGTTTGGGATACGCACTCAGGGCCATTCGCAGCAGCTGCGGGTCGACTCTGCTCAGCGGGTCCTGACCGCGCTCACCCTCGCGCACGGCCTGAGAGCACCACAAACAAAATCACATGGAGAAGAAACTCACTTTAAGAATAAAACCAGCACTTCTGAAATCATGCAGACTTCAAACGGGTCTCATGTAGGGATGGGTGATATGGTCTTAAAAACTATATCACGATATTTTCTGGTATTTATTGCGATAACCATATCAATGATGATAATTCATATGCATCCACTGAGAGACAAAATATAGGGCACACACGTAATGTAATGTCTGTTTCATTCATACTGGATGCTAGAGGCGCCCTCGTGCAGAAACTCCACATATGCATCACAGAAGTAATAGAACTGATGACGTTCCAGGAAATCCCTAATATGGACGAAGACATCCAGCTATCGCTGTAGCTGAGTAAAAAGAAGATAGAAACGCTTAAACTGATCAAGCATGAAGACAATAAACACACGATTGTGACAAAATATGGTTTATCTGTGTATCTTGGGTATTTTTATTAGAATAAAGTATATTTATAATGCAATGCTAATCGACATAGGATTTCTATATATGAGCCTGTTTACAAACCTGTTGTCCAACAAAGAGATTTATTAACATGCTTTTACTTCACATTCACTTTATAACATCAGTCGAGTGCTTGAAATAACTTATTTTTGTGACCAGACCTGGTTTCATATCATAGAACGAGGCTCCTATGTCGATTAGCATTGCATTATAAATATACTTTATTCTAATAAATAAAGATTGCTTGAAGAACACAGATAAACCATATATTGTCTTCATGTTTGATCAGTTTAAGCGTTTCTATCTTCTTTTTACTCAGCTACAGCGATAGCTGGATGTCTTTGTCCATATTAGGGATTTCCTGGAACGTCATCAGTTCTATTACTTCTGTGATGCATATGTGGAGTTTCTGCACGAGGGCGCCCTCTAGCTTCCAGTATGAATGAAACATTACATTACGTGTGTGCCCTATATTTTGTCTCTCAGTGGATGCATACGAATTATCATCATTGATATGGTTATCGCAATAAATACCAGAAAATATCATGATATAGTTTTAAGTCCATATCGCCCATCACTAATGGACATTACGCCATTGATAGGCAACAATGACCAGGGACGAGCCATTATTTAAAATTGGAATTTCTCTGGATTTACAAATCCTTGGGAACTTTTGGGATAACGTAAGTACACAACTGCATGAAATACATCACACGTTGCAAGTAGTTTTTGGATATTTTATTATGAAAATCTTACATATTGTGCCTTTAACAGCAATGATTATATGTTGCGATTAAACTTATAGCAAAATTTGGTAGTTTTGTATGTTGTCTGAGCAGAAAGGATGTTTTGTTGACCTGGTCGATGCCACCCGGTCTGAACATGATGGTGGACAGGGCGAGCAGACTGTGACCCTCCAGTAACATGCTGCTGATGCTGGCCTGACTCCCGGGCAGCAGAACCTGCGCCGCCGTCAGACTCGCCCCAAACACCCGCTCCGGCTCTGAAACACCACACACCGCACTCATCAAGCTCCTTCACACCAGAAATTAAACTTCACAAACCTAAAATACTGACCCAAAATCTTTCACATGGAATTTGACATGTATTTTACAATTTTTATTATAGTGTGTATAGAGTCACTCTATATTTGTAAAAAAAAATTAAAAAGTTTATTTAATTTAATATATTTATTTTTAGATAAATGTTTATATATATATTAATTAGTGGTGTCAAAATTAGCGCGTTAATACAGACGATTATTTTTTTCCGTTTAACGCGTTAAAAATATTTAACGCAATTAACGCAGAGGCGGAGCAAGGGTTGGCCACCCCACTCACAACTACTGTTTCTGTCACTATTTCTCTTGACAAGAAGTGCATTTATTCAGTTGCAGAACGTCTTTACGATCACATCAAACCGGAGACATTTCAGACGCGTGCTCCAGCTTCACTTCAGCGGCAGGCGCGAGTTAAACAGAGCACAGAAATGGTACTACAAAGTATCTTTTCATATCCAAACGCCAAAGAATCTACGTGCATGCAATGGCGTGGTCAGTTAAGGCATGAAGTTATCAAAAAGTTGATTAAAACTGTGCATGCATGTAATATATTTTATGAGTAACATTTAAGAACATGTCTCTGAAATGGTTTTCTAAACTGTCCTGGAACCCAGCACTGTCTCCCTCATCTAACACACTCGATTCAACTCGTCAGTTCATTAGTATTTAGACTTAAGACCTGAAGTGTGTCAGAAAAGGTGAAGAGAGTTGAGAGAAAACACTGCGTCACGTGCAGCAGCGGCAGCTCTTAAAGAAATAGAAGCCAAAACAACCTGATAACCAGCTGCTGTGATTCTGTTCATCAAGAATAAAAGAAAAAGAGGAAACTTTTATAGCTTTAAGGATTCATCTATATTTAATTTAGTATTTAGTGTTTGATAACTTCAATTTCATTTTCTGTATATTTCTGCTGAAGGGCACAGGTAAATATGACATTTATTATAATGGGTTAATGTGAAGATTGTTTTAAGTTCACTTAAATTAGAAGTTATTTTTTAAAGTTTAATAAATGTTAAAATTGATAGCTGTCAATTATACTGTAATGTTGAATGGCCAGTCAATGGTTAAATATTAGAGGAAAAAACAGTTTCATAGAGACATCAGTGTATTGTATCAGTGATGCTGGCCTTCAGTCATAAAAAAAAGATGCCATTAAACAAATATTAAATATATACTGTCTTTATGTTGTTTGTACATTAATTTGAAGATTGAATGTGTTTTTGATTTTTTTTAATCGATTGACAGCACTAATTTTAATATTAATACTATAAATATTTGGTTATTTTTAAGGAAATTCATTTCAAGAATTAATTATTTTCCACTATTTCCACAGAGATTAAAAGCCTTAGTTTCTATACCTAAGATACTGTCACAAAATCTTTCAAATGTCTTGAGATAAACTGATGGACAGCTGTTTTATGGTTTTGAAACTATTTCCACAGTCACATGAAAATACGCTCACCTTTAAGGTCTCTGGTGATTTTCTGTAATTTCAGCATCATCTCGAACCAGGGGAAGCTCTCAAACAGGTTCCTGTCGGTCAGAACTGGGCAATTCCCAGGAGTTAACCTGAATAACAGAGGAAATGAAGAATGTCCTGCTGAGAAACATCTCAGACAGACATCTATTCATCTCTGGAAAAGAGCTTCAGAAAATGAATGACTAAAAATAATATGAATTAAAAAATAAATAAACAAAATAATTAAATAAAACAAATACATTACAAATAAAATAAGAAATTAAACAAATAATTATGTACACTGTATTTCTGGAATAATCTTCATATAAATGAATAATAATAATAATATAAATAAAAAAAATAATAAAGGAAACAATTTAATAAACAGAAATAAGTAAATAAAAATAATTACATTGCATATAAAATAAAAAAGAAATGAAACTGAAATAATTATATACACTGTATCTCTGGAAAAGAGCTTCACAAAAATGAATAATAATAATAATATAAATTTAAAAACCTAACCAAAAAAAAAATATTATAATAATTACATTAATTAATATAATACAATATACAAAATAAATGTTATATGGAAAAGAGCTTCATAAAAAATGTAATAAATAATAACATATTAAAATATGTAATTAAATTAAAAAGAAATGATATAAATTGAAATGTCGAAAGTCAAAAAATAATTAAATAAACAAATAATTAAACATTTTAGTATAAGTATACACACACACACACACACACACACACATACATATACATATATACACACACACAAGTTAATAAAAATTATGATTTTGGTTAGTTCACAGGTCTTTAACTAATATTTACATATAGTTATATTTTTACCATGGTATTGAGGTGCTATGTGTGGTTTTAACTGTGATTGATTTAAATGTATGCTACTATGGAAGACCAATGACTAATAAAAAAAACAAAAAAAACCACCATATAAAAATGAGGTTGCTACAATTTTTACAGATGTTACTGATTTTGATAATGAACAAAAATTTACATCTGCATCCTAACTACTACTACTGCTATCAAATGTGCATTCCTAAGAGACAAAAAAAAGTAAGATTATTATTAATATAATCAAGCAACAGAAACCTGTTTTTTGATTTGAAACAATATCACTCTTTAGAACATGCAGAAATTAAAATTAACGAAATTTCTAGTTTCTAGTCTAGTTTCAACAACTTTCACTTTGGAGCAAAAATCTGGCTTTAAACTTGAAATAAATAAAGATTTGACATTTATTGTGATAATTATCGATATCAACATATGAAAAAAATTTTTTTTGGCCATAGTGTCTGACCTGTAGTGCTCCAGGTAGCAGTAGAGCAGGTACTGCAGGCTGTTCTCCAGACAGTGCAGGACGAAGCGCTGGTGAAACTCCTGCCCCTGTGGTACGGGAGGATCCTTCCCATGATGCATCACTCCTCCGGCTTGACCCAGTCGCCATAGCAACTGCTCGAAGTCCTCTATCTCCGACTGCACAAACAGGCCCTGTCTGAACACACACAGACTAACATCAGTGCTTTGAGGTCAAATATAGAGCTGGGAAAATAAATCAATGCATCGTGAATCGAGAAATGATTCAGTATCGATTCTGAGATTTTCTGAATGCATCGCGATTCTTTCTCGAGTCGATTCTAAGCTTAGTCTTGAACAGCAGGTGGCGCTGCATGCTTTAGAAACAGACGTACTCTGCTTGTTTCCAAACCCTTACACACACTTGAACCTAAAATAATCATTCATAAAATTTGAAAAAGTGAATTACAAGGGTGTTCACAGTGGGCTGTTTTACAGTAATTTCACGTCATAAAAGACTTCTGAGCCGAGGTGTAATTACAGACTCAGCTGAACACACAAGTGCTCTTCAGCACTCTTCTTCATCAGCATTTGAGTGTGTGGATAAAAACTAGATTAGAGCGCCATCTGCTGTTAAAATATAAGCTCAGAATCAATTCCAGAGAGAATCAAGATGCATTCGGAAGATCTCAGAATCCATCCACGAATCCATTCTGCATCGATTTATTGCTGCAGCCCTAGTCATATGTGACCCTGGAGCACAAAAGCAGTCATAAGTAGCACAAGTATATTTGTAGCAATAGCCAAAATACATTGTATGGGTCAAAATTATAGATTTTATATCTATGATATATATTGATATAGATTTATAGATTTTTCTTTTATGCCAAAAATCATTAGAATATTAAGTAGATCATGTTCCGTGAAGATATTTTATAAATTTCCTACTGTAAATATATCACAACTTAATTTTTGATTAGTAATATGCATCGCTAAGAACTTCATTTGGACAACTTTAAAGATGATTTTCTCAATATTTAGATTTTTTTGCACCCTCAGATTCCAGATTTTCAAATAGTTGTATCTCAGCCAAATATTGTCCTATCATAACAAACCATACATCAATGGAAATATTATTTATTCAGCTTTCAGATGATGCATAAATCTCAGTTTCACAAAATTGACCCTTATGACTGGTTTTGTGGTCCAGGGTCACAAATACTCGACATGCTTTCAGTGTGCTCTGGAGTGTTTGTATGCGAGCGGCTCTGACCGGGCGAGCAGGTCCAGGATCTGATCACGCAGGTAGCGTCCGCAGCGGCTGCTGTGGTTGATGACGTGCGGCGCGAGTGCAGGCCAGCGGGGGGCGTCAGACGTGGTCGAGCTACAAACCCACGCCGAGGCTCGGACAGCATCGTGAAGAGAGGTGAGATACGACCACAGAACAGCAGCATCCCACGAACCCTGAGCTACACACAACAACAAACACATCCTTACCATACAGCGCCATATCAAAAGAGACAACATCTATTTCCTTCAAAAAAAAGCTTCATTTTATGAAAAACGTTACATATTATTTCCAACTATATATAAAAGCTCTTTTATTTATAAGACTTATCTTTTCACTGTTGGAAATTAAGAATTAACATTTAATTAACATAATATTTATTACTGTGTATATATAATGTATGCAGTCTAAAAATTTATTTTTTATATTTATTAATATAAATATAAATACAGCTTTCCTGTAGCTCACATGGTAGAGCATGGCGCTAGCAACGAAAAGATCATGGGTTCGATTCCCAGGGAAAGCAAGAGCTGATCAAATGTAAAACTGTAACTTGAATGCAATGTAAGTCGCTTTGGATAAAAGCGTCTGCTAAATGCATAAATGTAATGTAAATGTAATACTATATTATAAATAATTTCATGTAAATGTTTAAATATTTTTATGTAGTAATTTATACAAGTTTTGATATACACATCTGTATACATACATATAAATATAACTCCAAAATAAAATCCAAGAAATAATAATTTACATTTTGCATAAAGGCATTAAGCTTTAAAAAAATGATATCTATATAAAAAATACGGTATAAAGTTGTTATATGCAAAATATAATTTATTATTGCTTGCTTTTGATTTTGAGGTGAAATATAACTTGTTTTGACAAAAGCTTAACAAATTCATTAAATAATTAAAAAAAAGTACTGTGTTGGAAATTACTTTTAACCTGCTTAATAAAGTTTTATTTTTTTATTATTCTTTTCTCTTTACAGAATTCTCACTTTTTGTCTTTATTGAGAAAAAAAGCAACAGATGGTTAAATAGATGCAAGAAAGAAAAATTATGCAAATAACTAGTTTTGAACTAGATTTTGATTAAATCTATTATTTATTAAAATGTATTAATAAATTAAAACATTTCTATTAATTAATTTTCCATTTGTTGGGAATTCATTTAACTGGCTTCACTGTTTAAAATTTGTTTGTCTTTACAGTGTAAAGTGGGCAACATATAGTTACATCTGATTTAATTACATAATTTATTGCATAATAAATTGCATAATTCAGAAGACTGAGATGGAAAAGAAACGTAATATTTGACTGTAGTTCACTCTTGTGTTCAGCTGTGATGAACTGACCGGCCGGCTGCAGTCGGGACAGAAGGATGGAGTTCTGCGTGTCTCTGTCCCAGTATCTGACCCAGTCCAGACGCACAGGATCCAGCAGAGACCTGCAGGAGGACGAGTCCGGTTCCTGTGTGATCTCCTGCAGCAGTCGCCTGCTCTCGGGATCAGACCGGCTCATCTGAAGAACCCTGGACAGAAGATCCCACACACACTTCTCATTCACCTAAAAATATGAGGGTTCGAATCCAGCTCGCAACCAGTGTTAATTTTGACAGCAAATTTTGATTTAGTTTTAGTCATAGTCTTCTGACTAAAATGCCATTTAGTTTTAGTCATCTGAATTATTTTAGTTTTAGTCGACTAAATCTACAGTAAATTTAGTCGGCTAAAATCTAAAGGGTTTAGTTACAGTGTAATGCATTTATTAAGCATTTCTCTAAAATTTCCAATCTCATTATATAGGTTTGATATTAACACTGCCCACAACATCGCCTAATCCTAGGGTTGCCAAGATTCCACAACAAAACCCGCCCAATTGCTGCTCAAAACTAGCCCAAATGTGTTTCGAGGGGGTCCCCCAGTAAAAATCGCGCTCCGGGGGGGAAATAAATTTGCATTTCAGGGGCTAAATAACACGTTTTTGGGGTTGCTTCAACCCGCAGACATGAAAAACAACTGCGGTAAGGTAACAGTGATAAAGTAGCCCAATTCCGCGGGAAAACCACAGACTTGGCAACATCGCCTAATCCTGACCAGCTCGCTTCCAAACATCATTTACTGTACTGTTGCATCAATAAAAGAGGCAAATAGACGAGAAACACCGTTTGAAGAAAAGAGAGAAGCACTCGCCTGCTGGTGTCCAGACGGTTCGAGCATCTCGTCACAGGTGTGGAGCACAAGTTCTCAATGGTCTGAATAAACTCCACCTGCTGTAGCTCTTCACACGAGAGGTAATTCTGCTTCTGCAGCTCCTCCACCTGGAAACACCAGCAAAGCAGATACATAAACCAGCTAAATTAACCCTTGAAATGACACTGGTGTCATTCACATATTTCACATATTCAACCAGTGGGAGTCTAGCTTGTAAAAACTGTGCAATTAATCCTCAAAACAAATCATATTTGTCTCTTTAAGGGTTCAGATTTATTGTTTATTCTCACCATGAAGGCCCTTAGATTCCGATCGGCAGTGAAAACACAGATGCTGTGGAGCTGCTTCTTCACATTGAAGCCCTAAAAAAAGAGACAGCATTTAAAAAAATAAAAATTAAATACTTTTACTAATCAAGGAGTGATCAAACGTGTCAGTAAAGACACTTACAAAGTTACAAAAGATTTCCATTTCAAATAAATGCTGTTCTTTTGAACATTGAATTCATCTGTGAATCATGATGAAAAATGTAATTTATCACGTTTCTACAAAAAAACATTGGGCAGCAAAAATGTTTTAAACATTGATAATAATCAGAAATGTTTCTTGAGCCGCAAATCAGTATTTTAGAATGATTTCTGAAGATCATGTGACACTGAAGACTGGAGTAATGATGCTGAAAATACAGCTGCGCATCACAGGAATAAATTGGAATAATATTTCATATTTTTACAGAATTTTTGGTCAGATAAATTCAGCCTTGATGAAGAAAAACCTCTCATATTGTGAGATGGAGCTGTTTGCGTGGTAATCTGGAGTGTGTACCATGTTAGTGAGCAGTGTTTTGGCTTGCTGCAGGTCTCTGTGAGTGAGACAGGTGAAGGTGTGTCTCAGTCCTGTCTTCCTGATGTCCTCCAGACTGCATT